>SJYA01002192.1:190902-531166 GCA_006410615.1 Neotragus moschatus | reverse complement strand
TGCGGGGGGGGGGGGGGGGGGGGGGGGGGGGGGGGGGGGGGGGAGGTTCCTTATTACCAGGTCTGTGAGATCACTATATTTGTGAGATCTGTGAGATCGCTAGTATTCCCATTATACTATTAATACTGAGATTTAATATTTACTCTTTTCACTGTGTTGATATTTGTAAAGATGATCCAAAAGCAATGCTGGGTGAAATTGTTAATTTTAGCACAAATCAAGGTCCTGGCACTATATAGTTTTGGCATTGTTCTCTTCACCACTGCTCCCAGTAACAAAAATCAAAGTCGTGTTGTTTGTTGCCCTTGATAAAACAGTAAAAATCAAATCTCAAGCCTTGAGTACACATCCCACTTAAAGTGTATAAAATACACATCTGTAAAGTACGTAACAAAGGCCAATTGTCATGATGTACGAATGTTTAACTTGTGAACTGAACAAATCCATTTCCTTCAAGGAAACACCAATTTTATTTTGAAAGCATTTTTGTTAGACCAAGACTATTCAGATGTAAGGAATTCAGTAGTCATTCTGAGAATCTAATGAGCTTGTCCTGAATTTCTGGAATGACCTGGGCCTTCAAAGATCTGACAATAATTGCTGTCAGTGATTAAATTCAAGTGAAAGTTAAAATCCTAAAAAATTAAAAGTTATCTGTTCTGACAGTTATAGTTCCCCAATATCAAGATTTTCTTCTACTGAGATCAGTGATATTAGCAAATTAATTTTTTGATATTATATAATGAAACATCAGATTTTGAAAGTCTGGATAAGTCAATACAATTAAAAAGATCATGCATGGCTAAAGAGCAATGCAACATTCAAAACAAAACCAATGGATTTCAGTGGAAAAGCACTAAAAAATAAAAAGTTTACAGGCTTGAACATTTAACTTCTAGGAATTGAGTTTTGGAATGTTCTCTAGGTTACTAACTGATAAGGTAGCTTTGTATGAGTAGGGCACTGAATCCTGCTGTACCACCCGCCTAGGTGGTATAAACAATGTGCTTTATGGTAAATATCATGATTGGTCGAGCAGGCACAAAGTGTTTGTGGAAAAGACTCCAGATAAGAGCCCTTGTCTCTAAGCCTAGTTGTGCAGTTTACTGCTGGAGGAAGAATTGTGTTTTGTGTGACCAGGAGAAAAAACTTCTGAAGTCTGAATGTAGATTTCTCCAGATGCCACTGTAATAAATAATTGTAATTACATAGTTGTAATTGTAATTAAATAGTTGTAATTACAACTGCTTCTGAATCTTAAATTTAATCTGCAACAATGTAGATGGTCCCAAAGTCCCAGAATATAAAAACCTTTGTTTTCACAATCCATATTGCAACAAAATTTTAAGAAACTATTATTTGCCAAGTTGCGATGAAGTATCAAGGAAGAATAGCCACAAATTGTTAAAAGGTATTACAATTTTACTCCTTTCCCAACTGCATGCCTGTGCAAGGCCAGATTTTCTTTTCCACACACTGTAATCAAAATAATTTATCATCATAAGTGGAATGCAAAAGTAGATATGCGAGTTAAGCTGTCTTTTATTAAGCCAGAAATAAGAGATTTACAGAGTGTAAAATAAAACAATGTTACTCTTTGTAGTACATTTTTTAAATTTGGGAAAATAGTATTCACTGAAAAACATATATACAAATAATGGGTTTCCTGGACCAAAAATAAATAAATAAAAATCTAAGAACCAACACTTTAAAGGAGAACAATCAGATGCACAGTAAATTGTTATCTATATCTAACAGAACAGCTATAATTTGACTCCTTTATTGGTCCCAGTATCACTGAATTTGTAAAAGATACATCAAGATGTTTTTTTTGTCTCAGTTTTTATGGGGAATAACAACAAAAAGGTCTTTTGTTTGGGGACAACAAAAAGGTCTTTTGTTTTGGGAGAACAAAAGACCTCAGATTACCTGCCATCAGCCCCATCAGTTTATCTCAGCCTGCTGTACATATATTACCATTTTACTGTCCATAGGTACTATGGTATGTGATTAAAGGTTAGAAGGCACTGTCCTAGTAGAACTGCTTTACAGCTACTTATCTAGCTTCAAGCATCTAAGCCATTTGTCACATTACTATCATTTGAAACGTACTGAATAACATGAGCTATAAGTTATACTGAAAGTCTTTGGAATGATGTTGTCATAGTACATTTTTTGATGTCAGTAATAATTTCAAATTTGTTTATTTCTTTCTAAAGTTTAAAATTAATGTTAGAATACAACAAGAACAGTTTAATTATTTCTTTCCATGGCATTAGTCAAATTATACTTTCAATGTGATTTTCAGATAGCAAAGTGAAATGGTCATTTATTAACGAAAATGCTAAACCATAACTAAACAAAAAAAGGTTTAGCTTCCCCCCTCTCAAGTATTAGTGAGAAAAAAACACTAAGTAGAAAAGAAAAAGTTATCATAGTGAGTATCCATTCCAAATAAGCCTTCACTCATTCAGTAAATATCTGAAGGTTCTTTCAACAAACTGGGGAAAAAGTGGGAAGAGAAAATGGTTGTGATACTCCTACATGAAAGTGACCATCTGTGAGATGTTTCTTCATCATTTTCAATATACCCACCTTACACAGTTTTTCTGAGAGGTTTAAATGAAATATATTTGCTTTGAAAATGTTACTGCATTTTCTTCATGTTTTAAAATTGTGTTTAATCATTCGTATTGTGGCAATTATACTTACTAATGAATTTCTAGATAAGAAGTGTTATATTTTATTCACATATGGGTTAAACAGGTGTTTGCAAATTAGTTTAGACACCCTTTTGTTTCAACTGAGAAATGCATTGCAAATCTCACAGTAACATTATTTTGTAAACTATGCACTGACTGTATAATGGAGTACGAGGTAGATAACAGTATCCAAGTATGGTTATGAATGTAAATTCTAGCCCATAATGGGGCCTTGAAACTGTTTGCTGAAATAAATTTAATCTAAGGTCTTTTAAGAATTTTAAAAATTTAAGTGTTTTTTTAAGGATTTCTACCAAGAAACATAAGACACTGTATCTCAAAGATGATGATAAAGAAATTGCTAATTTAATGATTGATAAAACAATCGATAAAGTGCTACTCATCAGAATACAGCAGTTAAAGACTGGCAATTTAGAAAAATAACAAAAGTTGTATAACTTTCAAACATCCAAAAAAGCAAAAAACAAATAGCTGAAATCAACAGTGGAGCAACAATCAATTAAATTTTAGTAATACGTTCTTTAAAAAATTAAGCACACACAAAAACATGCCGGAGTTCTAGCAGGAACACAAAGTCTAAGATATCAAACCTATCATGATATTATATCTAATTCTGATCTTTACATTCATATTAAAAAGAAAGCAACTTTTTAAAGTTCAGAGAAAAGCAAATTACTAAAGAATAAGAAAAATTAAATGGGGCAAATTTACTTAAGAGTGAAGAGTCAGCAAGGGTTTTATCTAGTGTGTTCACAATAAAGCTAAATTCTGCTTCTGAGTAATTAGTGGCTTTTAGGAATGAGAGAGAGAGGGCAGGGAAAAGGATAGAAGAAAGTAAACGAGAAAAAAGAATATGGAAGGCAGTAAGTTTCTTTTATTCTTTCAGAATGTGGTGATATGAACTATTTAGCAATGCCCCAGGATAATCAGTAAGCTCCATTATAGTTTTACTGTTGTTTTTGGTATCAATCCAGTGATAACGACTTTTAACACAGGATGGTTAGAGACAGAAACCATCAGCCCCTAAACAAAGTGTGGGGCTATGAGACGTGATTCAGAAGAGACATCTGAGGAGGCAGAGAGAGGTATGTGTTGAGGGAGCTGGTAGAGAAGACATCTCAGAAGAAATATACAACCCTGGTTTCAGAGAAAGAGTATAATTCTACAAGAGAAAATTTCACTAGAGGGTACAGCATGAGAAGCGCTTGTCAACAGTGTGGCTGGTGTGGTAGGCAGAAAGGACACCCAAGGAGGCCAATGTCCTTATCCAAGAAGCCTTGAATATCTGTTATATGGCAAAAAAAAAAAAAAAAAAAAAAAAAGACTTTGGGAGATGCAGTTAAAGCTATGGACCTTTCAGATAACAAAATTATTTCTGATGATTTGAGTGGGCTCAACGTAACTAAACACATGAACCCTTAAAAGCGGACAGGAGATATCAGAGAGATCTGAAGTATGAGAGCGCCTTGACCCACCATTCCTACGTGGACCTTAAGAAAAGCACGAGAATGCAGACAGTTGCTAGGAACATGGACTGGCCCTGATCAAAAGTCAGCAAGACAGTGAACCTCAACAACAAGGAACTAAACTGGCCGAGAACATGAATGAGCTAGCAGAAGGTGCTGCCTAGACTCTCCAGTAAGGAACGCAGGCCAGTCAACACCATGATTTCAGCCTTGCAGGATCCTAAACAGAGAATCCTGCAGAGCTCATTTCAAGTTTCTGACCTACAGAAACTGTGAGACAACACATTTTGGTTATTTAAAGCTGCTAAATTTGTGGTAATTTGTTAAGGCAGCAAGAAAACTAATATAGATGGTTAAGTTTCAGGGAAAAAATATATTTCAAAGTAGAGCAAAGGATGTGTGGGTAAGGAAGAATGGAGGAGCTGACAGGGATGAAACTGGTAAAGCAGGTATAGTCCAGGTTATAAGAAATCTCTTTAAGGCATGGAGAGATGCTGAAACTTTTAAAGTGGGAGAGACGATGACTAACAGCAAGTGGCAGCAATGCTGTTCACTGGGTATGAGTAAAGGCTGTAGTACAGTGATCAGTGCAATAGATGATGAAAACCTGAACCAGCCAATGAGAACGAAGAGACAGAACCAGTAAGTTGGGGGGCATTTCAGAAGCAAAACACAAGGCTTGGTTCCTGAGTGGTGCTGGAAATGAAAACAGCAGTCCTAGATAATTCATAACGTAGTCCTGATGATTAGGTGGATGATGATGTTTACTCAGGGAACAAAAGAAAGACAAAATATTTTGAGGAGGTTAAAAATGGGAATGGGTAGGGCTTCCCTGGTGGTACAGCAGCTAAGACTCCACACCCCAGTGTAGAGGCCTAGGTCTGATTGCTGGTCAGGGCTGCAGTACATGGGGTCACAAAGAGTCATACACAACTGAGCAACTAAGCATGCGCGAGCGTGTGCACACTCTTACACACACTCTCTCTCTCTCACACACACACACACAGTCTCTCTAACACACACACACTGTCTCTCTCTCTCTCTAACACAGAACTAGATCCTGCAAGCCCTAACAAAGAGTGTGTATACCCCAACGATCCCACATGCTGCAACTAAGACCTACCGCAACTAAATAGATTTAAAAACACAAAACAGGAAGAGGGACATATACTTAATTTTAAAATAAATGGAAAACATAAATTAAGAGTTTTAAGCACCGAGTAAACACACAAAGGGCTTCCCTGGTGGCTCTGTGGTAAAGAATCCCTCTGCCAATGCAGGAGACCTGGGTTCGATCCCTGGGTTGGGAAGATCCCCTGGAGAAGGAAAGGCAAACCGCTCCAGTATTCTGGCCTGGGAAATCTCATGGACAAAGAAGCCTGGTGGGCTACAGTCCATGGGGTCGCAAGAGTCGGACACGACTGAGCAACTAAACAACAACAAACACACAAAGGCAGCACCTATTTTGTTAGGCTCTATTACCTCTGCTGTTGCTTTCCGGATAGGCAAATGTAGGCTTATTTGGGGAGCGTCGCAGATCACTGTTAAGGAAAGGCTTATCGGGTGGATATACTACATATGGAGATGAGGAATGGCGAACCATACTTCTATCAGACTTTGATGGTTCTGCTAAGATGTTCTGAAAAATAAAAATGCAAAATTACCTTTCAAAATTTTAAATCACATATATTATATAGATATACCTATGTTCCACTGATAGTGACAAAATAAGAAATAAAAGTCAATGATCGTACACAACAGAATTCAATCATTACTCAAAAATAATAAAACTTTTAAAGTGCTTCACATGTCTAAATGTAGCCATATGCCAAATACTATAAAAAGGAAATAACGTTCACATAACTTGAATACAACTGCTCCACAGAAATACTTAAATGTGGTACTCACAATGAATTTACTACTTTCTTTTAAAAATATCTACTGTAAGATATATATTCAGAAAAGTAAATACTATCTTCTTACAGTATCAGGAACTGCTACAAAGTGACTAAATTAGTCTATTCCCAGTCAACTACATACTTCCTAAGTATCTATCAAAATGCAACATTCTGAGGGTATACAGAAAGAAAATAAGGTACAGTCCTTATCTCAAAAATTTTACATTCAGTTAGGGGGAAAAAAGGGAGGAGCTACTAGAAAACACTAAGTCTTATCCAACACCTAAATACAGAACTTTCCTCTTTCCACACAGACATCATTTTGTCATCTGTCATATTGTTTAATTTGGGATTATGTTTTACGTGATGATTTTCAGTGCATGATAATTTTTTGCTTGTTGTAGGTGAAGTGTTGGTAGAAAGACCCAGAGTGGGAAAAGCTCAAGTGGAAGATATGACTCCTAGCTGCTTAAAACTCTGACATTCATTTTTCTTATTCAAATAGCCACAGTAAACTAGGTTCTCAACTCTTACCTTTGGGGAACTATGATTACAAAGTATAATCGTAATAACCTGAATTCAGAAAAGTAAAAAGGAACAATGAATATTTACAATACAGTACAATGCCTCCTGAGATACACAGAGGCCATCAAAATAACCATATTTTATTTAATTCTTATTAAAAATGGTGGACTGTATTTCTACAATAAAAGCCATGCAATTTTGCAGCTGATTTAACAAAGCAAATACAAAACACACACTACGGCTGTAAAAACTAAAAGCAAGGGGAAAGGGCTTGGAAAGGATAGGAGATAAATCTCAGGTCAGTTCAGTTCAGTCGCTCAGTCGTGTCCGACTCTTTGCAACCCCATGAATCGCCTCAAATCAATTCTACTCTGCTGTGAAAAGTCTGTTTGCATGCAACAAGGACTAACAGCTTGCATTTTTCAAACTTTTGGGCAAACTGACATCAGGTTTTGGAGGTGGCTGGAAAATAGAGTGTCTTTCAATTCTTAAAATATATGATACCGCCAAAGCTCTCGCAAAACACCATGAATATTCCTATAACTTTAAGTATTATTCTTCACAGAGAGCCTTTTAGCTCCATACAACCTATGAGAATCCTATCATTTAAGTACTATTCAAAGAACAATGATTAGGAAGCATTTTAATGAACATGTAGACCATGAGCAAATAAACTTATGATTTTCAAAACAAATTTTATTAGTACTACCAAACACGGTACAAATATTAACAAAAGGATTGTGTATAAATAATTTACCAAAACCCAAAACAATAAGTAAACACCCAAATCAAAAAATGAGAACCATCTTTCCTAAATTCATTGCCTACTAGATAGAACTTGTAAAGCGAAGAGTTCAAAATTTGTATTTCTCACTCCAATAAAAGTAATTCCAACCTCAAAAACAATCTGTTACATATATATCATCAAAATACTGCTTGGGTTGAGTTAATTGACAAAAATTATGAAAAGTCTTTTAATATAAGAAGGCAAGTTATAATGAAATTTTTTGGACTAGTAATTCTAAATCTATTCCATTTTCTAAGTCTGTCACCTCATTTTGAACATCAGGGTTTAAGCAATGAAAGTCAGTGTTACTATGAACACTTTGGATCACTGTCCTCATTTGCTGCCAGAAGTCTGAAGCAAAGAATCAGAAGTCACCCCAAAATAAAAGGAAGACAGAAAATAAAAGAGCTTTATAAAAATTAATTATAAGAACTATTCTGAAATAAAATTAAACCAAGAAATAAGAAATTGATAACAATTACATATATAAAGTGTCTATTAAAAATTGTAAAGGATAAAATGTGGTACTTCAGTCTTAGAAGTGAAATCCCATCACATGCTACATAATGATGAACCTTGAGGATTTATGCTTAGTGAAATAAACCTGTTACAAAAAGACAAATATTTTATGATTTCATTTACATGAGCTATTTAAAGTAATTCATAGCAACAAAGTAAAAATGGTTATTAAGACTGAGGAAGGTTGCAAAGGGGAGTTGTTTAATGGATTACAGAGTTTCCGTTTTGCAAGATGAAAAAGTTCTGAGGATATGTTTCACAACAATGTGAATATATTTAACATTCAGTTCAGTTCAGTCGCTCAGTCGTGTCCAACTCTTTGTGACCCCATGAATTGCAGCATGCCAGGCCTCCTGGTCCATCACCAACTCCTGGAGTTCACTGAACTGTATTTTACAAATGATTAAGATGGTAAGGTTGGAGAAGGAAATGGCAATCCACTTTAGTATTCTTGCCTGGAGACTCCCATGGACAGAGGAGCCTGGTGGGTTTTGATATCGCGGAGTTGGACAGGACTGAGTGACTAAATTACAAAGATGGTAAGGTAGTAGATAAACACCTAAGATAATAATACTTTGGCCACCTGATGCGAGGATATGACTCATTGGCTCATTCCCTGATGCTGGGAAAGATTGAGGGCAGGAGGAGAAGGGGATGACGGAGAACGAGATGGTTGGATGGCATCACTGACTCAATGGACATGAGTTTGAGCAAACTCCAGGAGATAGTGAAGGACAGGGAAGCCTGGCGTGCTGCAGTCCGTGGGGTTGTAAAGTCAGATATGACTTAGCAACTCAACAACAATCAGACTCTAGTCCTCACTAATTCAGAGAAACACTTTTTCAAGCTCACCCATGACTTTCACAGTGCTGAACTCACTGATCTCCCAGAAGCACGTGATACAGCAGATCAATTCATCCCAACACTTTCTTCAGTGGAAGGAACACCACAATCTGGTTTTCCTTCTAACATGCCAGTGTCTCCATCAGAATCTCCGACTCTCTCTCACCTTCCCCTTTCTAACTTTAACGCTGGAGTTCTCTAAAGCTTAGTCTTTCCTCCTCTTGTTTTCATTTACATGGATAACTTTGATGATACCATCAACTCTCAGGGCTTTCAAAAAGCCTCTGTTTGCTGATAACTTCCAAGTTTAAGTATGGAATACACACTTTTCCCTCTTGAAACTCCATATTCAAATCAACCTTCCTACGTGCTTCCTCCACTTGGAGGTCAATATGAGTATCCCAAACAATCTGTCTATAACCAAATTATTGAATCTACCTCTCAAACCAACTCCTCTCATAAGCACAGCACAATAACTGGTACCACCACCTACCTAGCTGATCTGGCCAAAACCCGTGGATGAGTCATTTCTCCTATATATTCCACATTCCATCTTTCGGTAAATCTTGTTGGATCTCTGTCTTCACAATATAGCCAGAAACTCTGCAACTTCTCATCAATTCCACTACTAATTGTCTGTGACTAATTTCTACTAATTTCTGTCTGGACTATCATAACAGTCCCCCGCCCCCTGAATCATTCTTGCCACAGTCCCCCCAACTCCATTTTCCAGATAGTAGTTGTTATGATTAAGAAAATAATTCAGTAATGTCCTTAATCAAAACCCTCCCAATTGCTTTCCGTCACAAAATAAAATCCAAAATTCTTACCATGGCTCCACATTATCTGACACCAGGCTAACACTGACCTCATTCCTCACCAGTCTCTCTCGAAACTATTTACCCGCCCCCCCCTCCGCCACTCCCTGCCACCCAGATTTTCCAGCCATACTGACCAACTTTTGGATGTCTACAATGCACAGTACACTCCATTTTCATTTGCTACATTTACTCTGCTCAGAAAGCTTCCTTCCACACACCACTCAGTGATCTATTTGAAAGTCTGTCAGTGAGGTAAGGGGAGATTGGTTCACGATGGTGGAATAGATGGATGTGAGTTCATCCCTTCCTGTGAAAGCACTGAAGTGCAACTAGCTGTTGAACCACCATGGATAGGAGGATGTGGAAACCCACCAAAAAGATACAAAAGGCAAGGGAGAAGCCACAAGATGGAAGGAGGGATGCAACCACGATAAAATCAAATCCCATACCCACCAAGTGGGCAACACACAAACTGGAGAACAATTACACCACAGAAGTTCTTCTACTGTTGTGAAGATTCCAAGCTCCACATCAGGCTTCCAAACCTGGGGATCTCACAAAGGGATCTGACAAAGATCAATCCCCAGGGAATCTGACTTTGAAGGCCAGTGGGATTTGACTGCAGAACCTCCACAGGACTGTAGAAAACAGACTCCACTCTTGGAAGACACAAACAAAATCTGTGAACACCAGGGCCCAGGGAAAGGAGCAGAGATCCCAAAGGAGATGGAACCAGACCTACTTGCTAGCGTTGGAGGGTCTCCTGGGGAGGCGTGGGCTGGCAGGGGCTCACAGAGGGGACGGGGCACTGGTTGCAACAGGCCTGAGAGGTGGCCCCTTGGCGTAAGCCCTTTTGGAGGTGCAGTTCAGTTCAGTCACTCAGTCGAGTCCGACTCTTTGTGACCCCATGAACTGCAGCACGCCAGGCCTCCCTGGAGGCCAACTCCTGGAGTCACTCAAACTCATGTCCATCGAGTCGGTGATGCCATCCAGCCATCTCAGCCTGTCGTCCCCTTCTCCTGCCCCCAATCCCTCCCAGCATCAGTCTTTTCCAATGAGTCAACTCTTTGCATGAGGTGGCCAAAGTACTGGAGTTTCAGCTTTAGCATCATTCCTTCCAAAGAACACCAAGGACTGGTCTCCTTTAGGATGGACTGGTTGGATCTCCTTGCAGTCCAAGGGACTCTCAAGAGTCTTCCCCAACACCACAGTTCAAAAGCATCAATTCTTTGGCGCTCAGCTTTCTTCACAGTCCAACTCTCACATCCATACATGACCACTGGAAAAACCATAGCCTTTATTAGATGGACCTTTGTTGGCAAAGTAATGTCTCTGCTTTTGAGTATGCTGTCTAGGTTGGTCATAACTTTCCTTCCAAGGAGTAAGCATCTTCTAATTTCATGGCTGCAAGCACCATCTGCACTGATTTTGGAGCCCAAATAAATAAAGTCTGACACTGTTTCCACTGTTTCTCCATCTATTTGCCATGAAATGATGGGACCAGATGCCATGGTCTTAGTTTCCTAAATGTTGAGCTTTAAGCCAACTTTTTCACTTTCATCAAGAGGCTTTTGAGTTCCTCTTCACTTTCTGCCATAAGGGTGGTGTCATCTGTATATCTGAGGTTATTGATATTTCTCCCGGCAATCTTGATTCCAGCTTGTGTTTCTTCCAGTCCAGCGTTTCTCATGATGTACTCTGCATGTAAGTTAAATAAGCAGGGTGACAATATACAGCCTTGACATACTCCTTTTCCTATGTGGAACCAGTCTGTTGTTCCATGTCCAGTTCTAACTGTTGCTTCCTGACCTGCATATAGGTCTTGGAGGTTAGTCCTACCTAAAGTCTGTAGACTCCAGGGGTGGGTCCCTCAGGCAAAAGGACTGACGTGGGTGAAACAGAGCCCCACCCACCAGCTGACACTTGGATTCAAGTTTTACCGAACGTTTGCCCTGCCCACCAGAATCAGATTCAGTCTTTCCCACCACCAGTCCTTCCCTCAGGAAGCTTGCCCAAGTCTCTTGGCCTCATCCACCAGAGAGCAGACAGAAGAAGCTAGAATTACCTTCCCACAGCCTCCAGAATGAAAACCACAATCACAGAAAGAAAAATCAAAATGAAAAGGCATTTTTCTAGATTCCATACATATGCATTAATACGTTATACTTATTTTTCTCTTTCTGACTTACTTCACTCTGTATAACAGTCTCTAGATTCATTCACCTTATTAGAACTCACTCAAACTCATTCCTTTTTACGGCTGAATAATATTCTGTTGTATATATACCACAACTTCTTTATCCATTCATCTGTCAGAGGACATCTAGGTTGCTTCCAGGTCCTGGCTATTGTAAATAGTGCTGCAATTAACACTGGAGTACCTGTGTCTTTTTCAATTACGGTTTTCTCAGGGTATATGCCCAGCAGTGGGATTCCCGAGTCAAATGGTAGTTTCACTCCTAGGTTTTTTTTTTTTTTAAAGAAATCTCCACACTGTTCTCCATAGTGGCTGTATTAATTTACATTCACACCAACAGTGTAGGGGGGTTTTCTTTTCTCCACACCCTCTCTAGCATTTACTCTTTGTAGATTTTTTGATGATGGCCATTCTGTCCATCATCTATCAATGAGGTCATTTTCTCCAATGAGGTGATATCTCACTGTAGTTTTGATTTGCATTTCTCTAACAATGAACAATGTTGAGCATCTTTTCACGTGTTTATTAGATTTATTAATACATAATAGACTTGTATGTCTTCTTGAGCTGCCTGTATATTTTGGAGATTAATCCTTTGTCAGTTATTTCATTTAAAATTATTTTCTCTCACTCTTAGGGCTGTCTTTTGGATAATTTTTCATAAGTTTTTTCACCTTGTTTAGTTTCATTTGCTGTGCAAAAGCTTTAAAGTTTAATTTAGGTCTCCCTTGGTTATTCCTGTTCTTATTTCCAATACCCTAGGAGGTGGGTCATAGAGGATCTTGCTGTGATTTACATCAGAGTGTTCTGCCTATGTTTTCTTCTAAGAGTTTTATAGTTTCTGCTCTTACATTTAATCAAGAGAGATTGGGACGAATTGAGAGAGTAGCACTGAAACGTATACATTACCACATGTAAATCAGATAGTATGAATTGGCTGTATGACGCAAGCTCAAACCTGGTGTTCTATGACACCTAGAGAAGTGGGATGTGGGAAGGAGGCTCAAGAGGGAGAAGACATATGCATGCTGCTCCTGCTGTTAAGTCGCTTCAGTCGTGTCCAACTCTGTGCGGCCCCACAGACGGCAGCCCACTAGGCTCCTCTGTCTCTGGGATTCTCCAGGCAAAAACACTGGAGAGGGTTGCCATTTCCTTCTCCAATGCATGAAAGTGAAAAGTTAAAGTGAAGTCGCTTAGTCGTGTCTGACTCTTAGCGACCCCATGGACTGCAGCCCACCAGGCTCCTCCATCCATGGGATTTTCCAGGCAAGAGTACTGGAGTGGGGTGCCACTGCCTTCTCCAAGACATATGTATACCTATGGCTAATTCATGCTGATGTATGGCAGAAACCAACATTATAAAGCAATTATGCTCCATACTAAAAATAAATTTAAGAAAGTTAAAAGGCAGAAGATTCTGTCCCAGATAAAGGAGCAAGATAAAGCCCCAGAGAAGTCTTTCAGTGAGTTTTCCCTGCCTACCTATCTAAAGTTGCACTCTTTGTCATTCTATCTTCTTACTCTTTTAAAAACACTTATTCCTACATGATATATTATCTCTATGTCCTGTGGAAAAATAAAAACTATATATTTAGTTTATGTTCCTGACAGAGATTTTTAAAACTCTTCGAATTTTTAAGTAATGGACTGTCTTTGTTATAGTGGGGCCTCTGGCAGATAGCCAAAAACAAACAAACAAACAAACAAACAAACAAAAAAAAAACCAAAAAAACTCAGCAGGCAATTAGCCCTCAAGAGAAGGGGCTAGAGATTGAGGTCAATCACCAATGGCTTATGATTTAATTAATCATACCCAAATAATGAAACCTCCATAGAAAAACCTCTTGAACAATGAGGCCCCAGGAGTGTACAGATTGGTCACATAAACTCGTTTACATCTTACCCTGTGTGTTTCTCCATTTGGCTGTTCTGGAGTTGTATCCTTTATTTAAAATGAAAAAAGTTTTAACTGTAAGTGTAGTGTTTTCCTGAATTCTGTGAGTCATTCTAGAAAATTACTGAATGTGATGGGGGAGAGTTAGCAGAACTCCTTAACCTGCAGTTGGCTGTGAAGAAATAGATTCCTTGAGGACATCTGGAAGTTGCAGGTGGCAACTGAAATGGGGCCAGTCTTGTAAGACTTAGTGTCTTAACCTGCATGTTTGCACTGCACTATCTCCAGCTAGTGTCAGAACTGACTGACGGGACACCCAGTTGGCATAGAAAAATTGAATGTTGAAAAAACACAGTCATCCTATTAAGAGTTTAAGTTTCAAACAGACAATAAATGCTTAATCTGTTCAATGAATTATATAAATATTCTTCAAAATAGGAACACTTCATAATGTTTATAATACTGAATTATCCTGTTCAATAAAGTTCTAGAATTTCCACCGAAGAACAGCAGAAGACCAAGAATAGCTGCATTTCTCTTGAAGAACAAGGCAGATAGTTGCACTCAGATTAAAAAAAAAAAAATCAAAATCATTAGGAAAGTGAGTAGAGACATAGGCAGAGACAAATACAACAATGGAACAAAGAGCCCAGTAACACAGCCACACACATATGGAAATTAATATACTGACAGCTGGAATTGTAAACCTCTAGGGAAAGAATGGGTTTCAACAAGTAATGCTGAAATAATTGTGCATCTTAAATAAAACATGAAATTGGATCCCTACCTCACAGCACACTAATTTCAAGCAAATAAAGGACAATAGGCCATAACTTTAAAATATGTAGAGAAAAATATGGAAGAATATCATTAAGGCTTTGGAAGACCTTAACCAAGGAAGAATTTAACCACAAAATAATAATCCTAAAAGAAAAAAATAAGTTTTATTACATTAAAACAATGAACTCTTGTTAATCAAAACATATAAAAAGACAAATCAAAGAGTACTAGAATACTCCTGATAGATAATAAACACCTAGAATACATAAAGAATGACTATGCTGCTGCTGCTAAGTCACTTCAGTCATGTCCGACTCTGTGCGACCCCACAGACAGCAGCTCATCAGGCTCCGCCATCCCTGGGATTCTCCAGGCAAAAACACTGGAGTGGCTTGCCATTTCCTTTTCCAATGCATGAAAGTCAAAGTGAAAAGTGAAGTCGCTCAGTTGTGTCCGACTCTTAGCAACCCCATGGACTGCAGCCTACCAGGCTCCTCCGTCCATGGGATTTTCCAGGCAAGAGTACTGGAGTGGGGTGCCAAGAATGACTATAAATCAGTTAAAAAAAAAGAAAAACCAATTGAAAGCAGGCAAAAGTTACCAACAGGCATTTCATAGAATAACAAAACCCACAAGACTAGGAAAATTATGAAAAGAAAAAAAGCATCTTCATCAATGAAGAGGGAGCACAAATAACAGGATATCACTTCACAGAACCTCTCAACAACAGCAACAAAAAGACACAACATCACCTGTTAAAATAGGATAGATTTATTAAAATAGACTAAAGAAGATTGTTGATGGGAATGCAAACTGTAACAATCACTTTGGCAAGCAATTCAGCAATTCCAAATAAAGCCAAAGATGCACCTACTCTATGACCCAGTATTTCATTAAATTAATGGAACTATTTTTTCTATATTCTCTTAAAAACAAACAAAAAAAGGTGTTATAAGTTTCTGAACATAGAGTACAACCCATTACTGAGCTGCAATTCGCAGCCCAACCATCACTTGTAAAATCGCTGCTTCTCAGACCTTTTGGTGTCAGGCAGCCCTTACACTCAAATATTGCTTAAGATCCCAACAAGCTTTTCCTTATAAGTGGGTTACATCAGTTGCTATTTATCACATGAAAAAATTAAAACTGAGAAAATTTAAAGATATTTACTACCTTAAAATTACTAAATCCATGTTAGCATAAATATAATTTTTGAATAAAAATTAACTGTATCACCCAAAAAATTAAGTGGCACTGTTTTACATTTCTGCAAATCTCTTTAATTCTTGCCTTAAAAGAAGGCTGCTAGATTTTATTTGCTTCTGTATTCACCCTGTTTTGGTTGATGTATATAAAGAATCTGGTTTCCCACAAAGTGGCTGGGTAAGGAAGGATACTGAAGATCTCCTCGAAGGTCTTCAGACCATTCTGAAAACTACCATTCTAGAGAAAATTTTGCACATATGGAACAGAGATGATCACAACATGACTGTTCGTTATATCCGGCAAACATATGAACAAACCTTAAAACTCCAAAGCTCATCCAGATACTATACTACACAGAAATATAAAAGCGCAACATTTGCTACTTGTATAATTCTGAATTAACCTTTCTGTACCTTATTTTGCTCATTTGAAAATGCAGATACTAAAGCCAATCTCATAAAATTACTGTTAAGGATTAGATACGTTAACATATAAAAAGTATTTAAAATGCATGTCAGATAATGAGAGCTACACAAGTATTACACATTATTATAACCTCAAAATGTGTGTGTGAAAGAGTGGAAGACAAAAGCAGGAAGATGCACAGAGGGGCATGCATCTGTTCATTTTATGATTCCCCCAAAAAAATCTCATATGAAATCTATGAACCAATCATGAAACACTTCTCAGAAAAATAAATAAAGACCAAGTTTGTTAATGGTAAAAAGCCAGAGAGACCAATTAGGAGACTAGCTTGTTGAGTCCAAAGTGACATAAGAGTGTGTTGACCAGACTATTCAGCCCATGAATTCTCAGGCCAGAATACTGGCGTGGGTCGTCTTTTTCTGCTCCAGGAGATCTTCCCAACCCAGGGATCGAAACCAGGTCTCCCGCATTGCAGGCGGATTCTTTACCAGCTGAGCCAAAAGGACTGACCATTAATAATGGGAAAATGTAAAACAAAACAAAACAAACACAGGAAAGATACTGTTACAACACTATGCTGACTATATACTTTTGTATCATTATGCCTGATCATACTTACTAATATTTTCCTGAGACTCTCCACTAGTGAATTGATACATAGCAGTCATTCAATAAATGTTAGCTGCTAGCTGTCACTCTTCCTGCTGTTGTTGCAGTGAAAGGCTTATAAGAACAATTCAAATGTATCACCTACTTCCACATTGTTCACATTTGAGATTTACACCTCAACTGCAACTTACAGATTGTGTTATTTATGAGTTTATGTAAGAAAAATCCTTGCCTGCTAAAAGCATCTTCATTTATATTACACCTAAACTGGATCTGGGGCTTCCCCCTTGGTTCTGCGGTAAAGAATCTGCCTGCAACGCAGAAGCCCTGAGTTCAAACCCTGGGTCAGGAAGATCCCCTGGAAGAGGGCATGGCAACCCACTCCAGTATTCCTGATTGGAGAATCCCATGGTCAGAGAAGCCTGGCGGGCTATAGTCCACAGAGTTGCAAAGAGTCGGACACGAGTAAAGCAACTGAGCACCCATGCTGGGTTTATCAATGTTAAATACACAGAAACAGTTAATATTCACACCTCTGAAATCTCATTATGAGTAGCCTGCTGAGTTCATGTTGTAGATTTAAAAGGTCTTCTGTTGTCTTATTTTATGAGCAGTTGTCTGTTAAGCTAAAGTGCTTTATAAATTCTGCTATAAATGCAAGGCTTATTTTTGATACGACAGTTAAAGTATCAAAGCATGGCCATTATACATTGATAAATTGTCATCTTTGTTTTGAGACATAGTGACTTCCAAATTAGACATTTTGACTTAAAACATCAAGTTAGAAGAGTTACACTTTGAGGTGTAAAGCATTCTAGATATTCTTAAGAGTACTCTGGAAGCTGAGAATCCACTTAAAGCTGAGCTTAGATATAAAAATATATGTTTCCTATTAAAAACTCTATAGAATTTCTGTCGCTTGGAGAAAGAAATGGCAATCCACTCCAGTATTCTTGCCTGGAGAATCCTATGGGTGGAGGAGCCCGGCAGGCTACAGTCCACGGGGTCGCAAAAAGTCGGACACAATTGAGCCACTTCACTATCACTTTCAGGATTTCTGTCCAGGTTACTTTAAAATACTAAGGGCTGACCACACGCCAGTATGTACTTTGGCTAGATGGCCTTGGCAGATTTCAGTTCAAGTCAACATTTATAGGCGTTTTCCTTTCTCAGTCTCCAAATGATGTTTTGAGAGTGGTGAAAAACACTTCTCTCCTAATATTATTTATTTTTTCTGCCAACAAAATTTAATCACAACTATATAATCTCAAAACCACAACCATAGAAAACTAACCAATCTAATCACAAGGACCACAGCCTTGTCTAACTCAATGAAACTATGAGCCATGCCGTGTAGGGCCATCCAAGACAGACAGGTCATGGTGGAGAGTTCTGACAAAATATGGTCCCCACTGGAGGAGGGAATAGCAAACCACTTCAGTATTCTTGTCTTGAGAACCCCACAAACATTATGAAAAGGCAAAAAGACATGACACTGAAAGATGAACTCCCCAGGTGGTAGGTGCCCAGTATGCTACTGGAGATCAGTGGAGAAATAACTCCAGAAAGACATGAGCCAAAGCAGTGACAGAGATGGAGTCAAAGCAAAAACAACACGCAGTGTGGATGTGTCTGGTGATGGAAGCAAAGTTCGATGCTGTAAACACCAATATAGCATAGGAACCTGGAATGTTAGGTCCATGAATCAAGGCAAATTGGAAGTGGTCAAACAGGAGACGGCAAGAGTGAACGTCGACACTCTAGGGATCAGCAAACTAAAATGGACTGGAAAGGGTGAATTTAACTCAGATGACCATTATATCTACTACTGTGGGCAAGAATCCTTTAGAAGAAATGGAGTAGCCATCATAGTCAACAAGAGTCTGACATGCAGTAGTACTTGGATGCAATCTCAAAAATGACAGAATGATCTCTGTTTGTTTCCAAGGCAAACCATTCAGTATCACAGTAATCCAAGTCTATGCCCTGACCAGTAATGCTGAAGAAGTTGAAGATGAACAGACTTAACTAACACCCAGGTGACTGGAATGCAAAAGTAGGAAGTCAAGAAATACCTCCAGTAACAGGCAAATTTGGCCTTGGAATACAGAATGAAGGAGGGCAACGGCTAATAGAGTTTTGCCAAGAGAACACACTGGTCATAGCAAACACCCTCTTCCAACAACACAAGAGACAACTCTACACATGGACATCGCCATCAGATTGATTATATTCTCTGCAGCCGAAGATGGAGAAGCTATACAGTTGGCAAAAACAAGACCAGGAGCTGACTGTGGCTCAGATCATGATCTCCTTAATGACAAATTCAGACTTAAATTGAAGAAAGTAGGGAAAACCCCCAGACCATTCAGGTATGACTTAAATCAAATCCTTTATGATTATATAGTGGAAGTGAGAATTATATTTAAGGGACTAGATCTGATAGAGAAGCGAAAAGCAAAGGAGAAAAGGAAAGATACATCCATTTGAATGCAGAGTTCCAAGGAATAGCAGGGAGATAAGAAAGCCTTCCTCAGTGATCAGTGCAAAGAAATAGAGGAACACAAAAGAATGGGAAAGACTATAGAGTCTTTTCAAGAAAATTAGAGATACCAAGGGAACATTTTATGCAAAGATGTGCTCAATAAAGGACAGAAATAGTATGAACCTAACAGAAGCAGAAGATATTAAGAAGAAGTGGCAAGAATACATAGAAAAACTGTACAAAAAAGATCTTCAACCTAACAGAAGCAGATGATATTAAGGAGAAGTGGCAAGAATACATAGAAAAACTGTACAAAAAAGATGTTCATGACCCAGATAATCATGATGGTGTGATCACTCACCTAGAGTCAGACATCCTGGAATATGTAGTCAAGGCGGCCTGTGGAGGTGATAGAATTCCAGCTGAGCTATTCAAATCCTAAAAGATGATGCTGTCAAAGTGTTGCACTCAAAATGCCAGCAAATTTGGAAAACAGCAGGGGCCACAGGACTGGAAAGGTCAATTTTCATTCCAATCCCAAAGAAAGGCAATGCCAAAGAAAGCTCAAACTACCGCATAACTGCACTCATCTCACATGCTAGCAAAATAATACTCAAAATTTTCCAAGCTAGACTTCAAAAATACGTGAACCATGAACTTCCAGATGTTCAAGCTGGATTTAGAAAACGCAGAGGAACCAGGGATCAAACTGCCAACATCTGCTGGATCACTGAAAAAGCAAGCGAGTTCCAGAAAAACATCTACTTCTGCTTTATTGACTATGCCAAAGCCTTTGACTGTGTGGATTACAATAAACTGTGGAAAATTCTGAAGAGATGGGAATACCTAACCACCTGACCTGCCTCTTGAGAAACCTGTATGCAGGTCAGGAAGCAACAGTTAGAACCAGACTTGGAACAACAGACTGGTTCCAAATAGGTAAAGGAATATGTCAAGGCTGTATATTGTCACCCTGCTTATAATGCAAAGTACACATTAGAGATGCTGGGCTGGATGAAGTACAAGCTGTAATCAAGATTGCCAGGAGAAATATCAATAACCTCAGGTATGCAGATGACACCACCCTTGTGGCAGAAAGTGAAGAAGAACTAAAGAGCCTATTGATGAAAGTGAAAGAGGAGAGTGAAAAAGTTGGCTTAAAGCTCAACATTCAGAAAACTAATATCATGGCATCCGGTCCCATCACTTCAAGGCAAACAGATGGGGAAACAGTGACACTTTATTTTGGAGGGCTTCAAAATCACTGCAGATGGTGACTGCAGCCATGTAACTAAAAGATGCTTACTCCTTGGCAGGAAAGTTATGACCAACCTAGACAGCATATTAAGCAGCAGAGACATTACTTTGATAACAAAAGTCCATCTAGTCAAGGCTATGGTTTTTCCAATAGTCATGTATGGATGTGAGAGTTGGAATATAAAGAAATCTGAGCACCAAAGAACTGATGCTGTTGAACTGTGGTGTTGGAGAAGACTCTTGAGAGTCCCTTGGACTGCAAGGAGATCCAACCAGTCCATCCTACAATCAGTCCTGAGTATTTACTGGAAGGACTGATGTTGAAGCTGAAATTCCAGTATTTTGGCTATGCAAAGAGCTGACTCGCTTAAAAAGATCCTGATGCTAGGAAAGATTGAAGGTGGGAGAAAAAGGGACAATAGTAGATAAGATGATTGGATGGCATTATCGACTCAATGGACATGAGTTTGGGTAAATTCCAGGAGTTGGTGATGGACAGGGAGTTCTGGTGTGCTGTAGTACATGGGGTTGCAAACAGTTGGACACTACTGAGTGACTGAATTGAACTGACTGATATAATCTCATCCATCTACTTACACTTAATAGGCTAAGCTTGTCTTTTATCTTCCCTTTCACTGACTTAGTTCCTGGATAACTCCAGTTGTTACCTTCTTTTTTTCCTGTTAATCTTCTCTGACCTCTCCACACACTTGCTACCTTCATTGTGCTGAAACCCTGAATATCACTTCTGGCCTCAGTAAAACAAATTTTAGCAAGTCACCAAAAGGTGAAACTGGGAAAAGGTGTATTTTTGCCAAGGTGATTCTGCTGTTACTGTTTGCCTAAATTTTTCCCCATTAACTTCTATGACAGTTTTACCCTAATATTCTTCCTCTTTTCTCATATTTTAACAATTCACCTAACTGAACTCTACCCTCACACTACTTCTGCCTATTCCAAATTATTTCAAGTTTTCTGAAAGCACTTGTCTTGGCACATATTTCAAATTGTCTGCAGTGCCTTTTTCTCCTCCCTTTTCGTCTCCTGGGACAAGGATTTCCTATTCCTTCACCACTCAACTAGTTCCATCTTCCCTACCTCAAGAATTGCTAATCACTTTCAGGTAGGTTCTTCTAGCAGGGTGATATTTATCAAACTGATGATGACAGTGAAAGTAGAGAGTGAAAAAGTTGGCTTAAAGCTCAACATTCAGAAAACGAAGATCATGGCATCTGGTCCCATCACTTCATGGGAAATAGATGGGCAAACAGTGGAAACAGCGTCAGACTTTATTTTTGGGGGCTCCAAAATCACTGCAGATGGTGACTGCAGCCATGAAATTAGAAGATGCTTACTCCTTGGAAGGAAAGTTATGACCAACCTAGATAGCATATTCAAAATCAGAGACATTACTTTGCTAACTAAGGTCTGTCTAGTCAAGCCTACGGTTTTTCCTGTGGTCATGTAGGGATGTGAGAGGTGGACTGTGAAGAAAGTTCAGCGCTGAAGAATTGATGCTTTTGAACTGTGGTGTTGGAGAAGACTCTTCAGAGTCCCTTGGACTGCAAGGAGATCCAACCAGTCCATTCTGAAAGAGATCAACCCTGGGATTTCTTTGGAAGGAATGACGCTAAAGCTGAAGCTCCGGTACTTTAGCCACCTCATTCGAAGAGTTGACTCATTGGAAAAGACTGATGCTGGGAGGGATTGGGGGCAGGAGGAGAAGGGGACGACAGAGGATGAGATGGCTGGATGGCATCACGGACTCGATGGACCTGAGTCTGAGTGAACTCCGGGAGTTGGTGATGGACAGGGAGGCCTGGCGTGCTGCACTTCATGGGGTCGTAAAGAGTCGGACATGACCGAGCAACTGAACTGAACTGTGTAACAACCTAATTACGTGTAGCTTCTCTTCAGTGCTTTCTTCCTTAGTAGCAAGGATTTTCCCCTATTCATCTGTGTAATCCTAGAGCCTGTCTGTATGCCACTCAGGTTTGCTAGATGAAGAGCTAACGACTCCGACTTGAGCTTCTTCACATTCATTTACTGCCTATCTAATCCCAATGCGAAGGGTCCTTCTCCAACAAAATACCAGTACCTTAACAGGCTAGCGATTCTTCTAGAGGTCAATACAGTAACATCAGCTCTCCCTGCTGATTTGCAACCTGGGTTCATCGTAATATGGTGGAACCGGGAAGAGCGCCCGCGCGCTCGGGGGAGGCTAAGCACAAATTGAAGTTACTGGGAGGAGGGAGGAGGCACTGAAGGCAAAGAAATCCGCAGAAGCAATCGACTGCGTACAATTCAACAGCTGCCAATCAAGCCGACGAACTAGAGCGCCCACCTGGTCTCGGAGNGGGTGGGGCTGCGTGAGGCAGCCACCTGTCTATGCCGCAGAGACCCCGGGGTGGAGACGTTTTCCTCTCGCTTTTCTGTCTGGTCTGTCCTCTCCTTCCACCGGGAGGCAGAGGACGGTGTTTGCACTTTCTTGCTAGGAACCCGAAGCCGCAGAGCTGATGGCATCCTCCTTCCCTGTCCGGGAAAGCGAAGCGTCTGGCTTGGGAACAGAATGCTCTAAGATTTGGAGCTCCTCCCATCCCATTAAAGCCGGGATGCTGTCTGTGAGCGACGGTGCAAAATAACAAGTAGTTTCACATTTACCAGTCCTTGGGGGTCGGCCCTGACAGCTTTCTGTAATTTTCATCTGTTGAGTACCCCCCACATCTAATAAAGACAAAGACACCTAAGCCTTCCCTAAGGAATTATGCTGTAATTGGCCACTTATTTGATAAAATCACTCAATTGTCTTCGTTGGGAGACAGATTTTATTGACATTTCAGGCATTTGACTAGGTTGAGTATTAATTTTCCACCAGAAAAGTGAAATTTGGGACTTCGAGATAGATACTGACTAATATATTGTCTTATTACAGGAATGTCGGATTGCACATCCTATTGTAAAATGTACTTACTGCAGATCAGAATTTCAACAAGAGAGGTTTGTATATTGAACAGTTTTTGATTGTTAAAGGCGAAGTATTGTCTGTAAGGAATACTTGAGGCTTGTAACCCCATATATATATTAAAGCTTTTTAAAATAAAATGCTGTAGTTTCTCAAAATTTAAGTTGTAAGCACTACATGTTTCTACGTAGTAGGAGAGAGAATGTTCACCAAAAATTAGTATTTTACAGCTATACTTTATACCTGAGAAAATAAAAATATTGCAAGAAAAATATACAGCCTTGCTAATGGAAAGTGCAAATATCAATTGTTATCATTAAGATGTGAAAAGAAAAAATGACAGGATCATCTTGTAGTTCAGTGGTTAAGTGCCTTCCAGGGCAGGGGGGTGCAGGTTCCATCCCTGGTGAAGGAGCTAAGATCCAACATGCCTTGTTTGTTTAAAGTCCAAGTAAGGACTTGAAAAATGGCCCATATCAAAAAAACTTGAAAAGGTAGAACATTAGTACTGACATCGACTTGAGGAAAGGTCTATAGCAAAGTCTAGTATCTTGTCACCAGTGGAAGAAAGAAACATATCTTTTAATAGAGTGATTCCTGTTAGAGCCTCAGTACCCATAGAAGAGCTTATAAAAAGAATAATGTTTTTCATTCTTTTCATTATTATAAAATTTATTATTATAATTTATATTTATATATATAATAATTTATAATTATTATAATTTCTTCACAAGTAGGTATAAGCATCATAATAGTGAAGAGCAAACAGTGGAAGGTTATATAGGCACTGATGCTGTGCATACATAGTGGCAAGTGTGAAGATTTTGGAACTAAATAGGAAACGATAGAATTTTAGTGTTGTTTCCATTTAAAATATGCAATAAAAACATATAAAAACGTTTATCTTAATTAAGAGGAGTAAACTTAGATAAAATACAGCCCTGAAAAGATCTTATGTTGGTATTTTTGAAAAATTCTTGCTCTGTGTTAGAGTAAGTTTTAAGTACTACTAAAGCAAATAGTACACTTTTACTCATAGTACACTTTGACTACTTGCTTTAGTTCAACATTGTGCTGCATAAGTTTCATCATCTATATACAATTTCCTTTTCAGCAAAACTAATACAATTTGTAAGAAGTGTGCTCAAAATGTGAAGCAATTTGGCACTGTAAGTATATCTTATATTTTTATCTTATTGGCACAGATCTGTTAATGTTTTCACAAAGATTCACCTTTAAAAAAAATATATTGCTGTATTCGTAAATGTTTCAAAGTAGCAAAATATTTCAGGAAAGAAACTTTCTGTGGAGGGTCAACTGGGAAGACAATATTTTAAAACAATCATATTATGTGCATGTTTATATATATTGGATTTCAATGTGATGTTTATGATCTTATTCTTTAAAGAGTCAAATATAACAAACTCCTGATTTGAGAAAACCTACATCATCATAATTTGCATAATTATATTTTCTCTCTTCCTCAGAATCTCTGACAGTTTTTGTATACGGCACAGTGTTCAGCCATTTAGTCTCAAAAGTGGAGAAGTTATCCTAGTATAATTCTTTTCTTTTATGTATACTGCACTCATTGGTATATTACAGTCATGATTAGTAAAATTGCTTGCCTTAAGGCTTTCTAAAATCTGGGTTGTCTTGAATATCAAAGAAAATCAAGGTATGTTTGTTATAGTTGAATTGAATTTGTTTGTGCCAAATTTTTTAGTTGAAAACTCATCTGTTCCTTGCATCATCTGTACTTACATATGATGAAAACTCTTAAATGTATGCTGAATAAATGATAAAGTAATTAAACTAACAGGACATTAAATTAGTAGAAATTCTTTCCCTCAGCCTTTGATTGAAACTATTTTACATGTAGCTTTTGTATTATATAACATACTGCGCGAATCATAAATTCATGTCTCATGGTGTTAACTATTTAATAGAGTAAAAAGTTTCATGAGTCTAGAAATAAGTGTTAGTAAACGAATAAAGTAAATGTCTTTGACTATAATAGAGTAACATAATTAACAAATTTTTTCGCCCATTATGACATTTCCTTAATTAACTCCTGGAATATGTCCTGTGCACTGAGATTAGGTTATGCACCAGAATTTTAGTATTTTTAAATGTCTCAGTTAAAGAAAATACATATTTGTTTTTTTCAGCCTAAGCCCTGTCAGTACTGTAACATAATTGCAGCATTTATTGGTACAAAGTGTCAGCGTTGCACAAATTCAGAAAAAAAATATGGACCGCCTCAGACTTGTGAGCAGTGCAAACAACAATGTGCTTTTGATCGGAAGGAGGAAGGAAGAAGAAAGGTATGTTTTATTTATGTTATGACATCTTCTGGAAATTAAATACATCACAAACAAGTTGGAAGTTTTTATGATTAATACGTTATTGAAGCTTGATGTATTCTTTGAGTCCCTGAAAGCAGGTGGTTAGATGATAGTGCACAAACAGTACATTTTCTCCTTGTTGGTATCATAGGTAGATCCATCTTGATCAATCAGTATTCATTCAGTTCAGTTCAGTCGCTCAGTCATGTCCGACTCTTTGCAACCCCATGAATCGCAGCACTCCAGGCCTCCCTGTCCATCACCAACTCCCGGAGTTCACTCAGACTCACATCCGTCGAGTCCGTGATGCCATCCAGGCATCTCATCCTCTGTCGTCCCCTTCTCCTCCTGCCCCCAATGCCTCCCAGCATCAGAGTCTTTTCCAGTGAGCCAACTCTTCGCATGAGGTGGCCAAAGTACTGGAGCTTCAGCTTTAGTGTCATTCCTTCCAAAGAAATCCCAGGGTTGATCTCTTTCAGAATGGACTGGTTGGATCTCCTTGCAGTCCAAGGGACTCTGAAGAGTCTTCTCCAGCACCACAGTTCAAAAGCATCAATTCTTCAGCTCTGAACTTTCTTCACAGTCCAACTCTCACATCCCTACATGGCCACAGGAAAAACCGTAGACTTGACTAGACAGACCTTAGTTAGCAAAGTAATGTCTCTGATTTTGAATATGCTATCTAGGTTGGTCATAACTTTCCTTCCAAGGAGTAAGCATCTTCTAATTTCATGGCTGCAGTCACCATCTGCAGTGATTTTGGAGCCCCCCAAAATAAAGTCTGACACTGTTTCCACTGTTTGCCCATCTATTTCCCATGAAGTGATGGGACCAGATGCCATGATCTTCGTTTTCTGAATGTTGAGCTTTAGGCCAACTTTTTCACTCTCGTCTTTCACTTTCATCAAGAGGCTTTTGAGTTCCTCTTCACTTTCTGCCATAAGGGTGGTGTCACCTGCATATCTGAGGTTATTGATATTTCTCCCGGCAATCTTGATTCCAGCTAGTGTTTCTTCCACCCCAGCGTTTCTCATGATGTACTCTGCATANACTTTCATCAAGAGGCTTTTGAGTTCCTCTTCACTTTCTGCCATAAGGGTGGTGTCACCTGCATATCTGAGGTTATTGATATTTCTCCCGGCAATCTTGATGCCAGCTTGTGTTTCTTCCAGCCCAGCGTTTCTCATGATGTACACTGCATATACGTTAAATAAGCAGGGTGACAATATACAGCCTTGACGTACTCCTTTTCCTATTTGGAACCAGTCTGTTGTTCCATGTCTAGTTCTAACTGTTGTTTCCTGACCTGCATACAGATTTCTCAAGAGGCAGGTTAGGTGGTCTGATATTCCCATCTCTTTCAGAATTTTCCACAGTTTATTGTGATCCACACAGTCAAAGGCTTTGGCATAGTCAATAAAGCAGAAATAGATGTTTTTCCTGGAACTCTTGCTTTTTCCATGATCCAGCAGATGTTGGCAATTTGATCTCTGGTTCCTCTGCCTTTTCTAAAACCAGCTTGAACATCAGGGAGTTCACAGTTCATGTATTGCTAAAGTCTGGCTTGGAGAATTTTGAGCATTACTTCACTAGTGTGTGAGATGAGTGCAATTATGCGGTAGTTTGAGCATTCTTTTGAATTGCCTTTCTTTGGGATTGGAGTGAAAACTGACCGTTTCCAGTCCCGTGGCCACTGCTGAGTTTTCCAAATTTGCTGGCATATTGAGTGCAGCAGTTTCACAACATCATCTTTCAGGATTTGAAACACCTCAACTGGAATTCCATCACCTCCACTAGCTTTGTTCATAGTGATGCTTTCTAAGGCCCACTCTATTTTAAAAAGGGGGCTTCCCTGGTAGCTCAGCTAGTAAAGAATCCACCTGCATTGCAGGAGACCCTGATTTGCTTCTTGGGTCAGCGAGATCCCTTGGAGAAGGGATAGGCTACCCACTCCAGTATTCTTGGGCTTCCCTGGTGGCTCTGACGATAAAGAATCTGCCTGCAATGCGGAGACCTGGGTTCCATCACTGGTTGGGAAGATCCCCTGGAGGAGGGCATGTCAACTCACTCCAGTGTTCTTGCCTGGAGTATCTCCATGGAGAGAGGAGCCTGGCAGGCTGCAGTCCATGGGGTCGCAAAGAGTCGAACATAACTGAGTGACTAAGCACAGCACACATACTTTAAAAAGTATTCTCTGATAGCTATTCTGTACTATTTGGCTATCCAACATTTTGTGTGGAAAAAATTGCTGACTGCTTTTAAATCCTTGCAGCTACTTAACCTTTTGCTGGTTACTTGATGTTGCTAGTGTGAAAAAAAAAAAGCTGATAATGCTTCACCATATGTGTTTTTAAGTTAGTCATGTGCCTTTTGATTTGAGGCTCATATTTTATACTGTTTTTCTTTCCCTCTACCTGTTGTAAGAGTATGTGTATGTGTGTGACATTCCTCTGCTGAGCATTCACACAGGCTTCCTTAGGTCTGTCAGTGTCAGTTAATTTGGAGGATGACTGTCACTTTGAGGGGCTCTCTTAGGTCCCTCTACAGCAATATAGGTACCCTAGTTGGAAAACGTCCCTTCAGCACCCTTGTGTGAACAAATAGAAGATAGAAACCTAATTTTTATAGATTGAGTCTTAATAATTTTGGAAAGAAATCTCCTTTCCTTCCCAATGATATGCATACAGTGGACTTACATTGTTTGTTGTAGTTTTGTTCTGTAAACTTGCTGCGAACACTGAGTTAGTGAATACTGAACTGTGGCTCCTAGGGCAATACAGGCTTAGGTTCCTGCCTCTGGTCACAATCTGGTAGAGTCAATCAGTATCTAATCCTGTTTTGTATATGTCTCTGTTTAAAGACACCTTACTTAATATACATTGTTGATTGATTACATTGAACTCAATAGCAAACAGCACTGTAAGTGCCTGATTGAATCTTACCTAACACAGGTGTTTTCCACATAAGGGCTTCCCGAGTGGCTTAGTGATAAAAGAATCTGCATACCAATGCAGGAGACATGGGTTCGATCCCTGGGTTGAGAAGATCCCCTGGAGGAGAAAATTGCAACGCACTCCAGTATTTTTGCCTAGGAAATCCCATAGACAGAGGAGCCTGGTGAGCTACAGTTCATGGATCACAAAAGTGTCGGACACGACTTAGCAACTGAACAACAGTTTTCCACGTAAGGTACACAGCCACCTTGTGCTTAGGAACACTACATTACTTTAGCATTACACTTGGGGACAATGTTAACAGTGAAATCACCAATAAAAAACAGTAAAAAAAAAAAAAAAATAGGATAAAAATAAAACAATGAACACACTAAGTAGGCTGTGAAAAGGATACTTGTTTGTAATGTGAGAGCTGCAAAAAGGCAGCAGAACATCACCTTGTTCAGCCTCATCTGGGAACATTTGCAGTCCAGCTACACAAATTTTGTGCTGCTCTGTGCATGTGGGTTTCCACTCCAATATTCTTGCCTGGAGAGTCCCATGGACAGAGGAGCCTGGCAGGCTGTACAGTCAGTCCATGGGGTCACGAGAGTTGACATGACTTAGTGACTAAAGAGAGATGTATGTGGGTGAATGATCACAAAAGTGCTGCAAGTTGATTTACAGGTGACATGTTTTTTAGCTTGTAGGTGGTGAATTTGCAAATGAAAATTGGTTCTGTGTGTCATTCAGTCTTTTTTTCTTTAACAGTTTTACTGTTGTGATAGATACTTTGTCTTTTTAGTAATAACAGTGATTTAAGAATTCAGGTTAGTGCTTAGATAAGGTTTCTTTGAAATATATCTGTCATCAGTTTATGTTTATTTTCCAGTAATAAGGAAACAAATTTCTCTCTATAAATTCAAATTCATCAAACTAATGGATGTCCATATATCATCTTTTGCCATTTTGTGAGCCTCTAAACAAGTGTTTTCCCAAGATTCGAAAAGTCTAATTTTACTTCCATTTTGCAAAACTCTGTGTGTGCAAGAGAGAGAGTCAGAAGTTCAATAACTTAGCTTCACCTGGTTTCACTTATAGCCAGTTACAGGTACATTTAATCTAATATAGAAGTATTGTCTTTTAAAAGGTTGATGGGAAGTTATTATGCTGGCTTTGTACTTTATCATACAAGAGAGTTTTACAGAAGACAAAAGAACAAAGGAAGAGCCTTGGATCTTCCCATTCAAATTCATCATCTTCATCTCTTACTGAGAAAGACCAGCATCATGCAAAACACCACCACCACCACCATCACCACCACCATCGTCACAGCAGTAGCCATCATAAGTAAGTACTTTGAAAGCTTGTTTTCCAAAGTTCCCTGTGGCATATTAATACCTGATTTTGGTGTTTAACATTTTGTAAATGCCAGCTGTGTACTAGTTTAGTATGTGGTAAGCTTCTTGAGTGTCTAGGGCTGTTTCCTCACTTTATTCAGCATACAGAATTACACATAGTGTGTTAAGTTGTTTACCATAAATGTGAAGATCAGACATTTCAGGAATTACAGTATAAAGTTATCATGTAATGAAGTCAAAATACAAGTACACAGTTAATACTTCATTGATTGATGTTATCAAAAACCTCAATATTCAAAGAATTTTACTTGTACTTTTACAAGGATTTTACTTGTAAAAATTACATTTCCCTCAGTTACTATTTGGAGAAGGACATGGCAACCCACTCCAGCACTCTTGCCTGGAAAATCCCGTGTATGGAGGGGCTTGCTAGGCTACAGTCCATTGGGTTCTGAAGAATCAGATAGGACTGAGCGACTTCACTTTCACTTTTCACTTTCATGCATTGGAGAAGGAAATGGCAACCCTCTCCAGTGTTCTTGCCTGGAGAATCTCAGGGACAGGGGAGCCTGGTGGGCTGCCGTCTATGGAGTCGCACAGAGTTGGACATGATTGAAGCAACTTAGCAGCAGCAGCAGTTACTGTTAACTTGTTTTAGTTAAAATAAATTTTAACCAGTGACTAGGAAATGTATTTTATATTTTTGGAGAACAGATTGTAACACTATCATTTGTGACCGTGATAGAAGCATTCTAAACACTGAAGATTTCCAAAATGTGAGACAAAAATCTGACTAGTAGTACTTTGCTGTTTTTAAAAACAAGAACTGTGTTTAAGTATCAGCTACTTGATTTTTAAATTGCCTTGAGAAGAAAAATTAAATAGTAGTAATATAGTAACCCTTAATGTGTGTAAAGGGTTTTTTTTTAAGTGTGGCTTTAGTCTTCACAGAAAATCAAGACTATTAAAATGCAAATTAAACACAAAAATTAAAATAGAGAAAAAAGGGACATGATGCATACTCAGGAGAATTTATTATATTTTCTAAAATTTCTCTGAATGTTTTTGAAGTTCTAGGTAGTCAAAACATAGTTTCATGTACAGAAAACTGATGTCTGTCATATTTATGAACACGGATGATATATTTGTAGTATTTTATAGGTCTGTCTAATAAACAACGTTTGACTCTAAACTTTAGGCAAGCACATGTACTAGATTATGGGGGTTCATTGAGGCACTGATACTGTTTGCTTCTCTAGCCATTTTTCATTTGTCACTGTGCTGTAGTGCTTTCTGAATGTAACAGTGGTAGATTACATAGTGCTTTCTAACCTGGCTACTTTGAAGAAATGTTCTGATCTCTGTATCGGAGAATTACAAGGAGCAAAGGAACATAAATCTTCCTTATTTTCACTTATTGCTTCAGGGAAAAATATGAAAAAATAACTACTGTGATGGTAACTGGCAGACCTATTTCTCAGATGTAGCTGAAGTATCTCTTTTCCTTGTCCTTTATGGATAAATTTGTTCTAGCATGAGGTGAAAGGACACACGCACATTGTGTTTATTAAGATCTAACATTGTCACAGTAACTTAAATCTTTTGAAAGAATGACAGGTTCCAACAGTAAAGGGAAAAAGAATGGATTGATTTTTTAATTTTCTTTTGATTATTTAAGAAATGTAAATATTTTGTGTGTAATGAGTAGGCAACCAGTTGGTGGAGTCATGTCTGAAATTCAGTGGATAAGGATGATTATAGACAGTTTACATATTGTGATATAAATTGATGGGGGTTGGAGGAAGGAAGAAACTCAGGTTAATATGGATACAAGAAAAGCCCACCTCAGAAAGCTGAGATTCCAAGTGTTTCTATTAAGTCACTATTGTGATTTTTCTCATTTCAAGGTCTGGACTTTGCCAGTGCATATGACTTGCCAGTGATTTTAATGAAATTTGTAAGAGAAAATGGCAGTTGAATCCCTCAGTAGGGTTGCTGTTTCCCACCACAAGTAGAGAATAGCTCAGGTTGATAGACGTTCAGCTGTTGTTTCCCTGGCTTATTTATTTATAGCTGATTCTTAAGAACAGGACTTCCCTGGTGGCTCAGACGGTAAAGTGTCTGTCTACAATACAAGAGACCCGGCTTCAATTTCTGGGTTGGGAAGATCCCCTGGAGAAGAAAATGGCAATCCACTCCAGTACTATTGCCTGGAAAAATCCCATGGACAGAGGAGCCTGGTAGGCTACAGTCCACGGGGTCGCAAAGAGTTGGACACGACTGAGCGACTTCACTTTCACTTTCATTTTAAGAACATGGTTAAAATACTTCTACAGCTACAACAGCAATAAATTTTATACACACACACAAATACATGTACATATTTCTGTTCTATAGGTAGCACTGTACTAAATATTTTACATACCTAACTCATTTAATCCTCATATTCCCTATAAGCTATGCATTATATTCATTTTGCAGATGAGGTAACTGAGGCTCAGGGAGTTTTAGTACGTTGCAAAAGGTTGCATAGCCCAGGTCATCTAACACCTCTTATATTGTATAAGGTTCAAGTAGACCCTTGAACAGCAAATTTAAGCTGCTTAGGTTCACTTATATACTCAGATTTTGTTTTGTTTTACTAAATATTTACTATAGTTCATGATCTGTGGGTGATGAAATCTAGATGCAGAACCTCCTAAATGGAGGACTGACTGTGCAAAGATTTTCAACTGCTTGGAGGATCAGTGCCCCCAAAGCCCCACATTGTTCAAGAGGCAGCATTTTATGTGATGTCTGATACATACATAGGAGATGCTCTGCACGTGCTGAATGAGTAAACTAGAGGTTAGTGAAGGATTGGCTAATGTTAAAATACGGGAGAAAGGTATGGACATTTCATAGTGAATTATTAAGTGGTTATTAGCATTGTGGTATAATGCAAAAGAAGTAGTACTGTAGTAGAAATTATAAGGAACTTACCAGGTGGCTAAGTGGTAAAGAAGCCATCCGCCTGCCAAGCAGGAGACTGCGAGTTCGATCCCTGAGTTAGGAAGATCCCCTGGAGAAGGAAATGGGAACACATTCCAGTATTCTTGACTGAGAAATCCCATGGACAGAGGAGCATGGCAGGTTAGTCCATGTAGTCGCAAAAGTCGGACATGACTTAGTGACTAAATGGCAGCAGTGATTATAAGGAAAAGTAAAACCACTTGTTTCTATGAGATTTCCCAATATTTGCAGCTTGACTGCTCTAGAGTACAGCCTAATGAAAGACTGGAGACTTTGGAGGAGAGGATTCTTAGGAAAACTAGGAAAGAAAGAAATTCAGATACTTCCTGGTTTAGCCTGACACACTATTCTGAGCTACCTGAGATACTCCAGTTCATCTCCATGTAGGATTATTAGGAAGGCCTTAACTTTAAGATAAAATATCTTCTGTCTAAAATAAAATAGTAGGGGTAGCCTAAGTAGGATGATTTTCAGACTTTATCATTATAGAACCCTATTACATTCATTGTCATGCTCATATACCCTAACCCTTAATATGATACTGAATTATAAAAATCCTAATTAAAAAGAAAATCAGTTCCTTTCATTGTACTTTTCTTAAACAAGATGACCAGTAGTCATTTGATTAGAATTTATTTTATTAAAATGTGATTTATTCAAATATGTTAGCTTAGCCTGAAAACTTAGTTGAATATGCCTTTCATTAAACAAAAGAGTATAAGCATATATCATTTGATTCCATTGGGAAGAATGCTGTTAAAAATGTTGATGTTTTAAATAAATGTTGTTATTAGATGTCATTTGTGTATTTTTCAGAATCAGCAATCTGAGTCCAGAACAAGAACAGGGACTATGGAAACAGAGGTAAATATGTTAATACATTTCCTGAAATACTTTGACATGTATTTTTAAAAATGTGACATTTCTTTAACTTTGTTACTTAGGCTTTAAAAAAATGATGTTCAGTAATGTTTTAGGGGAAGAAAAATAAATTTTCCTTTGGTGCCTCTTCCCTTTTTACTCTAATTATTTTTATTAATGTTTGGTTTCAGCCATAAATCCTCTGCAGCAATTCAGAATGAAACTCCAAAGAAAAAGCCCAAATTGGAATCTAAGCCATCTAATGGAGATAGGTAAAAATTAATTCCTTTAGTGCTGTGAAAATTCAACTTAGTTGAACAATTTTGGCTGGTTGCCAGTTATTACTAGGTAAAAGAATAGAAACATGTATCTTCTACATTGACTTCTTTGAGTCACCTCAAAGAGTAAACATAATCAGTTAAAATTTTTAACTTAATTTTAGTAATAAGAAAGTGGCACTGAACTATGTTATTCTATTTGGGGCATAAATTTGGGTTTTGAAAAAAGTCTGAATTCTCTGTATCTTAATTATTCTTCAGTGAAACACAAAACTAATCGTGGTATTTGAGATTGACCTGCTTGGAAAATGTTTTTAGATTTAAAGTATTATGAGAGTGACTTTGTTTTAGTTCATTAGCCAAAAGTTTGCTGATGTTACTGTACAAATTGGCTGCCTATTGCTTTACACTAGAAGTATTGACCCCCTAAAAGCTAATACTGAATTATATTTCTGCAGGTGTATGTAATGTGTGCCATTAGTAAGGTAATTTGCCAGTTGCATCCATTTCTGTCAGGTACATATTTTTTTGCATTAGCCTTAAGGATGTTTGTGGAATTGTCTAATTTATGCAATTTGAACACCTGCTAATTTTCCTTCTACTTCATTTAACTGTGTTTTACTTTTTTCTTTTTAGTAGCTCTATAAATCAGTCAGCAGATAGTGGGGGAACAGACAATTTTGTCCTTATAAGTCAACTGAAAGAAGAAGTGATGTCACTTAAACGTCTCTTACAGCAGAGAGACCAGACCATTTTAGAAAAAGATAAAAAGGTAAGTACATGGTTCACTGAAGCCTGGTAAGATTTACATCTTGACTGTTGCTTGATAACTGCAAATTTTACTAGACTTTCTTTAGAAACTTGGTAATGTGTGTTGTGCATGATTCTTACAAGACACAGGAGTGCAAATTGGAACCTAAGCCATCTAATGATGATACATAAAAACAGTATTTCAGAATTTTAGTTCTCAGAATTAGTTGAGGACTATAAAATTCTAATAGTTTCTGGATATTAGTTTCACTAAGCCAGAAATCTAAAGTTAGGTCTAATGTCTTAATTTGAAAATGAGATATAAATGAATATTGTGTCAATTCTTTTGATAAAAGAAAGCAATTGAATTAAATGCAGTCTTTTATATACCAGTTGTCTTTTTCAATCAGGATCAAATAACTGAAAATTAATGCTATGGGAATTTCCTATGTGATAGTGACTAGCTATATATAAGGTGGAAAGTAAGTCTGCTTATTAAAACTTTATAAGTTAGATCAAGAGGAATAATCAAATACATAGTCTGTTTAGTAAAAAGTTGTAATATTTCTCTGTGCACTTGAGCTGAATTTTACCTCTTTGGGCCTCAATTTTCTCATTTTAAAAATGAGAGTATTAATACCATCTCATGGGCTGGTTGTAATGATATGAAAATGTAAAGTCCTTGTATAAGTAAGTGCTCATAGCTGCTGTTACTGGGGTCTGGTCATTTTTGAGGGTAGAACCTACATCTGTACTAGTTTTATGGTCCTGGACTATCTAGTTTGACCTCTTTCAAACATTGCAATAGGAAAACATAAAAAATACTCTTAAAATTACAAACAAGACATAATTATGAATATAGCTGTCTCTCAGTATCCACGGTAATGCTTGAATCTAAGTTGGCTTGTACTTCTGACATTCATGTTAAAAAAAAATGTAACTTTTACATTACATTTTCCCTCACCTTGATGGTTAACACATTTAAATTTATTTTAATACATATGTACCTTACCTTAAGCAAATTTAGTATATGAAATTTAGAATTGACATAAAAGTAGCAAAATTATGAGTGTCTTATTCTTTTTGCCTAGTAACAGAATATTTTCGGTTAGTTTTAATGAAAATGTGTTTTACACTCAAAATTTTAGAGAAATTTCTGTTAACACAAAGATAGGTCTATCTGTACTAACCTAGATAAAAGTTGAGTAAAATGGTAAGTTTATTATAAAATAGCAATGATTCCAAAACCAAGTAGTAATGAATTGTGAAATTTTGGCTTCCTTAGATTTTGTTTTCTTTTTCTAGCATGACTAGTCTATTAGTGCATTCAGGTAAAAGTTTTCTGTTTTTGTTAGTGTTCCACACTGATGGGCATGGAAATTCGCTGTATTTTGAGGAAAATAATTGTAAGCCTAAAATAGCTACATATTTACACCTTTTCTTACAGTGTAAGTGTAAGACAATTTCTTGAATTTCTTGAATTTGGTTCACTTCATTCAGTGACTTCTGCAGCCAGGCACATACTAGATCAGAAGGATAAAAACATAGAATAATAATAAAAAAAAGACATGTTCTCATCTTTCAGAAATTTAATAATATGGAGGCAACTTATGATGTAGAGATGAGAATATCATAGTTTATCTGGAGTGAACTGGTGTTTAAGCACAGGAATTCCTCTGTAATATAGAAAACAGAATTCAGTTATTCTTTGAATTTGACAAAAGCAAGAGCTTATTCAGAAAATCAGAATATAAAACACCATGACTTCCTTTTTCTCTTTTTGGTGTACTTCTTTGTTTAGTGATACTGGGTAATTACAGAAAAGAACCTGCAAACCTTTAAAACTTACATAATGAAAACCATTTAAAAATAACCAGAAGCATGTAGAATCTACAAAAGTGGTAAAGATGATCTTATTTGCAAAGAAGAAGTAGGTATGCAGATGTAAAGAACAAACATGGATACCAAGGGGAAAGGTGGGGAAAGGTGGGAGTGGGATTGACATTACTATACTGTACTGCTATGTATAAAGTAGATAACTAACGACGACCTGTAGCACAAGGATGTCTACTTGGTGCTTTGTGGTGCCCTAAATGGGAAGAAAATCCAAAAAAGAGGGGATATACATATATGTAAGACTGATTCACTAGGTTGTACAGCAGAAACTGACAGAGCAGTGAAAAGCAACTATATTCCAATTTTAAAAAATAATAAAAATCAAACAATCGATAAAAGTGACCAGAAGCTTTCTTCTACCTGGTTCTTTTCTTGAAATTATGTAATACCAAATTATTTTTTAGTGTGAAGTCATGGAATTTTATATCTTTAGGCCATCTATATTTATGAAAGAAAAATTGTCATATAGTAGCTGTATTTCTCAAATCACTTAACTTTTTTAAGTTGTCTAAGCGCAAATTTTAAACTAACCCTCTTTCCTTTCTCATTCCATGTTAGTTGTATTTCTGTGTTTTGTTCTCCGTCTTTACCTCAGATCATAGGAGGTATCAGATATGGAGTTCTGGACGTAAAGTTTAAAGGAAAAGCAATATAGCTTTCAGTTGATAAAACTGTTTCTCTGTTTTTCATACTTGTCCAGTGTGAACCTTTTTTCTTCTATCACTGAAAGATTATTTTAACCTGAAGCCAGTTGTACAGTGTACTTTGTTTTTATATGCAAAGTATGTTTTAACCGAAGCATTTTCCAGAGCATTAACCACTAAGCTTTCCTGTTGGCATACCAGTTGCCAAATTCTGTGTCCAGTGAAACTACCTTAAAAAGAAACAAAAACAGCAACTTCTCAAATTTTTACTGATGTTTCAATATTATCTTAATATTCAGTTCAGTCACTCAGTCGTGTCCAACTCTTTGCGACCCCATGAATCACAGCACGCCAGGCCTCCCTGTCCATTACCAACTCCCAGAGTTCACTCAGACTCATGTCCATCGAGTCAGTGATGCCATCCAGCCATCTCATCCTCGGTTGTTCCCCTCTCCTCCTGCCCCCAATCCCTCCCAGCATCAGAGTCTTTTCCAATGAGTCAACACTTCACATGAGGTGGCCAAAGTACTGGAGCTTCAAAGAAATCCCAGGGCCAATCTCTTTCAGAATGGACTGGTTGGATCTCCTTGCAGTCCAAGGGACTCTCAAGAGTCTTCTCCAATACCACAGTTCAAAAGCATCAAACTAGTAAATGAGATAGAATTCATTTCACAAAACAAATTCTGGATAAGTTACAAAACGTAGGAATCTGTTAACATTCTCCATTTTATAATGAATTGTGAGTTTACTGTGAAAAATATTTAAAATGATGTGTGTTTATTCATCAGGTTGTATATATACATATATGGATATTTATATATCTATATATTTTTTAACCTTTCAGTTAACTGAACTTAAGGCGGACTTTCAGTACCAAGAGTCAAACTTGAGAACAAAGATGAACAGTATGGAAAAAGCTCACAAAGAAACAGTGGAACAACTCCAGGTAAATGAGATAATTCATGTAAACTGTTAGGCAAGGATGGCTAAACTTGGTTAATAGTATTCTCTCTCTTAGAGTCATATTGGTATCCCTACTTTATGCATATCCAGAGCAGTTTCAGCTTTGATTTTGAGTTCATAATAGTTTTTAATCCTGCTCCCATTAAAAGTTGTTGCTTGAAATCACTTGATAAGAGGGGATTTAGTAGATTAAATCTGAAAACTTTTGCCTGAAATTTAGATGAAGTTTTCAGATTCATGAAACTAAGGTGAAAATTAAGTTTAGTACACTGTGTAGCTATTCTTCTGTTTCCTCCCAGATAGTGGGAGGAGAAGTAGAGGTACACACCAATTTTCAGGGACCTCAGGTGAAGGAAATTCATGCTGCATGCAGAGATGCAAGGCCCAAGAGTGCACCTTAACCTTCGGACTATGATTTCCAAAGTGCCAAGCAGAGCTCTGGGCTTCCCTGGTGGCTCAGACGGTAAAGAATACGCCTGCAAAGTGGGAGACCTGGGTTTGATCCCTGTGTTGGGAAGATCCCCTAGAGCAGGGAATGGTATTCCACTCCAGTATTCTTGCCTGGAAAATCCCCATGGACAGAGGAGCGTGGTGGGCTACAGTTGATGGGGTTGCAAAGAGTTGGACACGACGAAGCAACTCAGCAGCAGGAGCAAAATAGGGCTCTCAGTATCCACAGGAGGGAATCCTGTACAAGCCAGCCTCCGAGTACTGCAGGGTGTACTCAGCAGGGTTTCTGTATATAGAACAAGTGAATGGTGATGCCAGGAGTCACCACAGTGACAAAGAGGGTGGTCTCTAAGGTCTGGCACATAGAGATGGAGAGCATCCAATATAGACACAGGTTATCCCCTTCTTCAAGCCATTTTTCACCCCAATGTCATGAATTTAGGAATCAGATGCACTAAGTTAATTACATGTTCTATCAATTTACGCATTCTGACATTTGTTGTCTTAAAAGCATAGAAGGTGGCAGCACACAGACTTCGGTCAGTTGGGAGAGTGCAGCTTGGGAAGGACGGAATTGATACTGCCCTACCTTCTTTTTTAACATTGTAACACCAAGGGATATTTGCTGTTCCTATCTTTTGGTTTTGTGTTCTTCATTCTTTGAACATAGCTTACATTGAGTAAGATTGTAAAGTGGATTTAGGAACTTGTTGAAATTCAAGGTAGAGGTTGTCTAGTCCTAATGCTGATCTTAGTGTTACAAAGAATTGTGAAGAGAAACTTTCGTAGAACCTGACACATAGTAGACATTCAGATAGTTTGCTGAATGAGTGGTGATTTATGGAAATACCCATCAGCCCTCTTTTCTGAGAGATTTGCCCGTTTTATATACTAGGCTTCTTGTACATTATCGTTTCTCATCCACCAGCAAATAGTAGTTTTATTTGTTTTACTCATTCGGTTATTAGTGCTGAGTGATTACTGGAAATAAAATCTTCTGCATGGTGATCTCCAGTTTGATATAGCCAAAACATGAATAAATTCAGAATGATACAGCAAAAAACCTGTGAGCAGTACTTAAGTTTGATAAACCTTAGTACGTCTCACTGTTCAGAAGAGCAGTTGTTTCATTTTGTAGTTGTAAGCACAGGGGACTTTGCTTTGACATTGTAGTCTGTTTAGTATCCTTAGCCCACCTCTTCTTGGTTGATAGCTGAAATTCCATATAATAGAATAATAACTAATAATTACATGGAAGTGTGCATTTTCAACATAATTTAACATAGGTTGTCTTATTTGCACCTTAGTGTAACTTTGAGTTATGTGGTGTCCTCATTTTACACATGAAACTGTGGAAACATAGTCCTAGAAACCTACATCTTCTAAGTGAGATTTAACTGTACTTTCTCCTGTTCTGCACTGTCTCTCACCTCAGGTTACTCAGGTTTTGTGTTTATTCTTGCTGTTAGACCACTTCCTTATTTGTGTTATTTTGGTGACCTTCTATCACAGTTAAGTATCCTCTTTTAACCCCATTCCCCTTAGCAGCCATGTACTAGTAAGGTTCTCTACCTGAGTAAATATAGTGAACTGTTTTTCTCATCTTTTTGTGATAAGAAACTGAACACTGAAGCAGAAAATTTACCATGTTCTAATAGCTCTCAAAACATTTGAAATTATCAAAACATTTGAAATTATCAAACCTGAAAAATCACTGAGCAACACAAGAAAAAAACTGTCCAAAAAAAACAAATCCCTTAACAAAACCCAACCAACCAAATAGTAACCAGATTGTCTGAAATTCAGGAATACCCAGTAAAAAATACACCTTAATTTAGGGGATAAGGTGATAAAAAGGAAAAGGGAAATAACATTTGAATGCCTGCTGTATACCAGCCACTGTGTTAGACTAAGTGTTTTGTATATTCGATGAGTTCTTTCAACTCTTGTTGAGGTAGATGGTGTGAGTTCTGTTTTACATATGAGAAAATAAATTTCCAATTACATAGCAGATAAATGGAAGAACCAGGAATCAGAGAAGGATCTGTGATTCTTAATCTACATATTCTTTCCTTTAGGCCAGCATTTCTAAACATTTTCAACTTGCTTAAGAGTTCTTAAATAATTGATTTTTACATGGTACATAATAAAGAAGAAATAAATACTAGGATAAAACATTTTTAATGCATATAATTTAAAAATTATTAGACTTGTCTCCTTTTAGCAACTGACCATTGATTTTTCTTAAAGGCTTTTTTCTTACAAAATTTATCAGCAAATTTAATGATGTGATTAGGATACTAAATAATACATGCAGATTAAAAATTCGCTGCTAAAGAATTAAAAGGAAAAACTTCTTTCAATACCTAATGTTTTCTTAATGTTTATTTTTAATTGATTGATGATTGCTTTATAATATTGGTTTGATGTCTGTCATAAATTAACCATAGGTATACATATGTCCCCTCCGTCTTGAATCTCCCACCTACCACCATCCCCACCCCTATAGGTTATCACAGGGCCCCAGTTTGAGTTCCCTGAATCATACAGCAAATTCCCATTGGCTGTGTGTTCACATATGTTAGTGTATGTGCCTCCATGCTGCTTTCCATTTATCTCACCCTCTCCCTCTTCTCCCCACCCTTGTAATATCTAACGTTTGAGTTCTTGTATTTCGTACTTAAAATATGACAATTATAAACTCATTGATATTTTGTTTATTTTTTAATCATGAATGAGAAAACGTAGTTTAAAAGTTAACTTTTTTAATGATTTTCTATGTCATTGTAAACACTTCTACATAATGTAGCTTACAGATCTGACAGAGATCTCTTTGGAGCAACTTTGCAAACATTTCCTTTTTTTATGCTCTTCGTTGGTTTGTATTTTAAAATTTGTTTCTTAAAATTCCTTGTTTTAGCCAGTGAGTCTATTGTAAATTAAGTAATATATGTAGCTAACAATGAAAAGAAAACAATTTATGACTACCATATTTACAAGGATGGTCAACTGAGTGTTACATCAGTTGTTAATGAGTGTGTGTATTCGACTTTCACTAACTGCCAGGCATTTTCATTGTCCTCTGAGTTTCTCAAACTAGTTCTAAAGGGAAAATAAAAATTCTTTTAGCTCCTTTATGGTTTTCTGAAATTGAAACTGAAACGCCTAATTATAACCTTAATTATTTAATAATCATGGAATAGAGAAATGCTGTTAATCATGCAGTCAAACATTAAAAAATGATTTGACTTGCAAATATAAGATAGATAGGTTATTTGCATTTTGGGGGTAGTCATGGGTATTAATTAGGGAGAATTTGATTGGAGAAGGGTGAGGGAAAAGCTAAGTACAAAGCCCGAGACAGGTTTGTATTGTAAGATCGTAAACTGAGAAGGCAGTGTTACCTTGCCATACAAAGGCTAAAATTAGAAGATAAAACAGTGAGGTTAAAAAAGTCTAGATAATAAAAACATCTTGAGACCTGTAAAGGAAAATGATTTTCAAACATAAGCCACAGTGACGATGTATAACTGCTCAAATGATATCAAAGCCAATACCAGATTAACTGTATGCCAATTAAAAAGAACAACCAAAAAAAGACCAGAAAGGTGTGGTTCTGATGGGTGTTTCAAAAAAAATTATTTAAGTATCATTAACAGAGTAGTCTGTTTGACAAAGCAATAAAGTCTGTATATTTTTGCAAAAAGGACCTCTTATGCATGCTTTATAAATAGGTATACACATCAAAATGAAGGTCTTTGTAGTTGTTCTGGAAATGGTCTTCTCAAATTATCACTTGAATTATTTGATCTTATTCATTATAAAATAATAACTATATTCATAGCTTTTGCTTCATGTTTTTACAATAAAGCTGAAATATTTTCCCTGTATTTAAAAACTTGACCCTCTTTTAAATGGATTTACTTTAAGTTGCTTTTTTCATAACCTGTTTGAATCTTTGGGCAACAATCACATTAATATGAACATTTACAAAGGGGGCTGACAAACCAATCTAAAGTTTTCCTTCTACATATCAAAGAGATGAGCCTAAATATGTCGCCTCTTTCATTCTGATAGTGTGTATTCTTCAGCTTGACTTAATATTTGAAATATTTTTAATGGTAAATGTTTTTGTCTCCCACAGGCCAAAAACAGAGAGCTACTCAAACAGGTTGCAGCATTGTCAAAGGGTAAAAAGTTTGACAAAAGTGGAAGTATTTTAACATCCCCTTGAGAAAGTGCTTATTTGTTAAGTGTTTCTGCTGAAAATGTAAAATTTGAAAAAAAATTCTGTGAAGCCCTTAAATTCTGTGTAGTGAAAAAATATTTTTGCACACCAAATGAATTGGCGTGTTTCCTATTCACTTTTGTAATTGATATACAGCATTTTTTAAGTTGTAAAACATTCAAATGAAACTTCAACTGGTTTGAAGTAACTTTTTAATTATTTGATATCCAGGAACTTTTTTGCCAGCAATAGTATTAAACAGTTGTAAAGGAGTGCATGACTAGTGCCCTTTATAAAATGCAACATGCAATAATAGAGTAGGTATGGTTTTCAGAAGTCAGAATAGCAGGGCTTTTTGTTTGTTTTTTTGTTTTACACTATGCTAATTTCATATAAACAGTTTTCAATTCAGAAATACAAAAAATTTTGAACAAGAAAAATTGTGAACACTGGTTTTTTGGTAATTGTGTTTATACTTTTCATCAACATGAAATAGAGAATCATGGTGCTTTTATTAAATGAACTTCAGAGTATATGTAAATATGTTTTTGAAAGTTACATTGTTAACATTAGTTAGTAAACTAGTATTTTCATTATTGGTATAGGAATTAATGTTTATTGTACAGTATCCAAGGTAAAATGTGTTTGTTTTATAAAAACTACTGTAGATTTTTACTTACAAGTGCCTTTTTGCCACCTAATATTTTTATTTATAGGAATGCTGATCTTTTGTACATACAGTTTGTTTTAAAATCATGTTTAATAAATGTTTGTATATAAATGCATATGTACAGAAGCCTATTTCAAAAGGAAAAGTGCTAGTAAAATGTTTGAGGTTGCATTAAGAACTGACAATGCATTAGACTTGAGATGATTTCGTGGTTTGTTTCTGTGTGGTATGGGAAACTGTTGGTCATTGAATTCATTGAATTATGTTAAAATAGTTCCCAAAAGATTTAATTTTAAATCAGTATGGGTAGAATAATTTTATTTTTTGTGTCATATGGCTTCATGTTCATATTTTGTGAGTTACATGTTTTATTTTCTTTTATTAAAATTAAAAATTTTCAGTGGTCCATATACCTGCTTTCTCTATAATATGTGGTTATCTAAGTTAATATTTATGTATACCATACTTAAATTGTAAGTTTAAAGCAAATCTGGAAAAATTAAATATCTTTTAAATCATTCTGTGATTATCTTTGAATAAATTGGAATCTACTGTAAGATTCAGGCAGTATTTATAAGAAAATTATATCAGAGTCTTTAAAATTGTCTATAAAAGGTTAAGGGTAGGGTGGGATAGGTTAGGAGAAATTATTGACTAATTGCATTCTGATCCAGTGGTTTTCAGCCTGTAATAGAATTGATCTCCTACTTAGTAAATGCCAATTCAGACTTTTCAGTTCATTTTTAAAGTATCAAACATTGCCAGGTATACTGTACAGAGTAGAAATTCTCCTCTTAGGAATTTATGGGCAAGGATAAATTTGTTTTTAGTAAATTGTTATTAAATTTATTAGTTTTGAAGATTGGTTTCTAAGAATGTCCTATTCTGTGTCCTCAGAACATAGGATGATTGTATTAATTGTTTTTAACATAATTCATATTTCAGTAGATTGTTCCTAAAGTTTCATTTTAAACTGATTTCAAATAATTTTTTATCCAGTTTGAAAACATATAATCTAGGGTAATTTTCAAGTGACAGTAAAATACTGAATGAGTTGGATTTGGAAAAAATTAAACCAGTTTGTTTTTATGAGACCCCATGCAATAATTTTCCTAAATTTAGTACTCTCAACAATGATAGCTAATGCCTTCCTAACACAGTTTTTAATGTTTTCAGGATTTGCTAAATTCATAATACAGTCATTACTTTTCTTTAAAATTTATACTGTTTGTATTCTGGATTCATAGCCATTTGTCAATCCACAGTGGTCATTGTGGTTTTAAAATAAACTGTGTAATAGTTCTTACACCTTGTTGGAGCTGCTACAAAAGAAAGGTGCCCCTTCCCCTTTTTTGTAGGTAAGCGATTAAAAATTGAAATCAGTCTAAATAATTAAGCGTTGTAAATTCGGAGGCTGAAACATTTTAGGGGCTTCACAGTATTCAGTCCTAATTAAATGCCTCTCTTTATTCCATGACCTGGTTTTATAACTTAATTATTTTGCAATTGTATAAATTAGTAATGAGTCCCAGTCCTGGATCTGTAGTGTATTGACCTAATGACCTAATATCCTCTCAATGTGGACCTGTAAGGAGATACTATGGTGTGCCGTATATTGTGCTTTTTTAGGCTGCTTTCAGCTATTGATTAGCATTTACCAGTGAGGGTCATTTTGGCTCCAGTTATTTATGTATTAATAGCCTGTGAATATTGCAGTCCTTTTTAGATTGTATTGGTCTAAATATGCATTGTGCAGTGAACCTGTTAAGCTGTTCACATGTATAGACTATTGAAATACTGTACCTGTACACATCTGACCGTTGACATTTTGTACTTTTTTCTAAATCCAATATTTCACAATAAAAACTCATCAAAAACTTTGTATTGGTTTCTTGTTGCTGCAGTAACATCTTTCCATAGATTTAGTGGCTTAGAACAGATCAGTTCTCTTATAGTTCTGGAGACCAGAAGCCCCAAATCAATCTAATGGGGGTGAAGTCAAGGTGTGGGCAGGGCTGCTTCCTTCATGAGGCTCCAGGGAGTAATTCTCCTTGTCTCTTCTAGCTTCTGGAATGCATTCCTTACATTCTGTGGTTCTTTGCCACTTGCTCCATCTTCACACTCAAACTATAGCATCTTCAAGTCTCTGCCTCTGTGGTCATAGATCTCTTGGTCATAGTGTCTCCTCCTGCTTGGGACCTTACAAGGATGAGGACGTTGTCGGGAGCTCATGGATGATCAGGACAGTCTCCCTGTCTCAAGTCTTGGACTACATCCACAACTTCCTTTTATCATGTAAGGGAACATAGTTGTTTATATGTTCTAGGATTTAGGACTTGGACGACTTGAGGCCACATTATTGAGGCTGCCATAAACTTCCACAGTTTTTCCCAGTACAAGGCTCTAAGACAATAGATTTGAGAGCATTAATGCAGGCCAAATGTAATTTTCCTACCTGTTAAGACTGCTTTTGTGAAATAACTTTTCTGAAAAAATTCTGTAAATTTTTATTGTGCTGTTTCAAAGCAACAATAGATGCATCAAGCTACATGTAATTAAGCCTTTGCAAGTGCTGGAACGTGACTAGAACCATGCTAGATGATAGGAGAGTTATGATAGACAAAATATTTGAAAAAGTTTTGGGGAAATACTCTCCTGCATTCCTATTTGTCATTGCAAGACAGTCACTATGGAAGTATATTTCAGTAACTATCAAAATTACATATTCAGTTGTGCTTTGACTTGGCGATCCAATTTCTAAAAATCTATCTCACATACATATGTTTTTGAATATATAATATATATATGTTCAAGAGATTGATTAAAAACTATAGTATGTCCATGTACTGAACATACTGCTGCTACTAGGTCGCTTCAGTCGTGTCTGACTCTGTGTGACCCCATAGACAGCAGCCCACAGGCTCCCCCGTCCCTGGGATTCTCCAGGCAAGAACACTGGAGTGGGTTGCCATTTCCTTCTCCAATGAACATACTATATACATTATATATATATATATATATATATATGATGTAGCTATAAAAATAGCTGTATCTCTAGAAGCAATTTCTCTCAATTGTTGATTGAGAGAAGCAAACTAGAGGAAAGTGTTAAAAGCAGGTTACTATTTAAGAAGGATAGGGCTTTACACATATGCACACACACACTTGTACACATACAAATATCTGCTTATATGTTTTTAAAACCAAAGGTTTAACCATGATTTTTAAAAAATGGTTATCAATAAGGGATGAGTGTAGGAATAGTCTGGAAAGGACAATACAATGTTGGAAGCTGGAATTCTTTGCATGTTTTGCTGATTTGACTTTGGAGTCATTTATTTTTACAAAGTTATAAAACAAAACATAAACAAATGTACCCAAATGTATAGCCAATTACTGCCAGCAGATAACTATAATAATTGCTATAAATGCAGTACTTTGTACCTCCCTAGTGGGCGTGTCCTAAAGTAAAAAAGAACTCCAAAATCATTTTAGGCTCTTGACAATCCTATTGTTGGTGACAGCATCAACATTCTGAGATTATTGTGTGGAATTAAAACATTGTGGAATAAGTCAAGAGAATAATTATGTGATTCTCTAATTCCATTATTCCTTTCATTGTTTAGGACTAGGATTCCTGGCTAAAGAGAAAGGAAATATAAATGGAAGTTTAATATAATCCTGTTTTTAATTAGAATCATCAGCATAAACTCAGGTTACCTTAAGATGAAATAGATGTATTCAGTAGGGAAAGTGTAAAATGAGCCTGCAAATCTTGTCAGGTCAGATAGCAAGGAAACTATCAAGGACAATTTAGTGGACTCTCAAAAGACTCATGAGCCAGGGAGAAGATAGCACAATTTGAACATCGATACAGGAAATAATATCTGTAGTGGGTGGAAACACTGAGTATGTTTAAAACACAAAAATCCAAATGAGACGAAGTGATGAGACAAATACACCGTACAATAGCTGAAGCACCAATTGCTCACCATTGGAAGATGCTAGCAAGCTAGCTCATCATTTTGAAAAGTTGTAAATAAACAGAAAGTAATTCATTATTTCCTACAGTTCCCGTGCAAACTCCCATAACCTCTGGGTATGTAAACAGTAAATGAGGGACCCTTTTTCTTAAAAAAAAACAAAAAAACAAAATCCAAAAAACAAGTTCCACTTAATGAGTGAGAAGGGAATGATGGAATTGCAATATCATTTTGCATCTTCCAAAGAATTAATGAAGATAATAAACATTGGTCATGCTATTGATGAGCCGCTTAAAATACGCAGAGATGCTTTCTTTGCATCACATGCTTTCTGAGGGAGGCGCATACTACTGCCCATAGAGTTATTTTGCCAAAAAGAATCAAACTTAAATCTTATCGAGCATCTACCAATTTACAGGAAAGAGAACAACATATAATGTTGAATGACACCAAAGGGATGGTACTAGCACAGTTATTTCTTCAGTAACTTTTAAGGAGAAAAAAACTGATGGGGGGAAGTTGAAGGGGAAGCATACAAGGTGAGAGGCACTAGGACGGCATCAACCAGTCACAGTGGGTGGACCTGATCTTTAGTTCTTAAAGAAAAATTTAAAAAGTTTCTAACATTTATGACACAACTGGAAATTTGAATACTGACTGGTTATTTAATAACAGTAAGGAATTATATTTACTTGTTAGACTTTATTGCAGCTATGTTTAAGACACCTACTAAAATACAGTGAAATGACATGTTTGGGATTTGATTCAGAACAATGGAGGGAGATGGATGGCAATATAAATGAAACAGGATTGACTGTAGTTGGTAATTATCAGAAATGAGCAATCGGTGTATGGCAATTTATTATACTCCAGTTCAATTTTAGTATGTTATTTTTATATAATAAAAAATACCACCACGACTACCGCCACTATCAATTCTGCTGAATTATGGCTCACCTTAAACAATACACCTTTATTGAAAAAGTCAGGGACAATACCAGAAAAAGGTTCAATTCAGTTCAGTCGCTCAGTCATGTCCGACTCTGCAACCCCATGAATTATAGCATCCCAGGCCTTCCTGTCCATCACCAACTTCCAGAGTTCACCCAGACTCGTCCATCAAGTCGGTGATGCCATCCAGCCATCTCATCCTTTGTCGTCCCCTTCTCCTGCTCCCAATCCCTCCCAGCATCAAAGTCTTTTCCAATGAGTCAACTCTTCACGTGAGGTGGCCANTGTCCAGTTCTAACTGTTGCTTCCTGACCTGCATACAGGTTTCTCAGGTGGTCTGGTATTCCCATCTCTTTCAGAATTTTCCACAGTTTATTGTGATCCACACAGTCAGAGGCTTTGGCATAGTCAATAAAGCAGAAATAGATGTTTTTCTGGAACTCTCTTCCTTTTTTGACGATCCAGCAGATGTTGGCAATTTGATCCCTGTTTCCTCTGCCTTTTCTAAAACCAGCTTGAACATCTGGAAGTTAGATATAAGGAAAAAATACCACCCACAATTCTACCGCTGGGACATTCATGTTTCTGTTGCACACATATTCTTCTAGCATTATCTGTAAGGCCTATGATCATGTTACAATATAATTTTAATTTCTTATTTTCATTCTTCCTTTCTCCCCTCACTTTCATCACAAAAGCAATTACTACATTATAAAACCATTTGTAGTCATTTCATAGGCATACATGTATGGCAGTAGAGCCCACTATTTTTGGAATCAAATCTGGTTTCAAAGCCAACTCTGCCATTTATTAACTAGATATCTTGGGAGTATATTTATTACTATCCCTGAGTCTTGGTTTCCTTATCTATATCACTAAGAATTTATAGCATTGTTACATTTAAATAAGATAAAGTATTAATATACAAAGCCCTTTACATATTCTCTGGCACATAGTAGACATATCACATGATTGGGTAAAGTTTTACTTAATCAACTAAAACTTTTTAAAGATAACAAGAAGACTGTGCTTTTCAGTTTTCAAGCACATCTTTTGATGAGTCAGATGACAACAGACTACTGGGATTGATTCACGACTTCATAGCTTTTAACCATAACTAATTTTCTTTCATCAAGTAAAATCTTACCAGGAGTCCCATTATGTAAAACAAATAAAAGCTGAGACACTTTGGTTGCTGTCAAGGCAAGAATGATATCCCTTTCATTATAGGATTCACTATAGCACATGTATCTATTCTTTTTCAAATTCTTTATTAGGCTGTTACCCTAATACTGAGCAGAGTTCCCTGTGCTACAAGGTAGGTCCTTGTTGGTTATTCATTTTAAATATGGCAGTGTGTACATTTCAATCCCCAACTACCTAACTAAAGATAGACAAGCAAGGGTGATGTTCTGGAAGTAATGTGTCTTTGTATGTAGATTTTTCTCTTTAAAAAATCTTAGTAGCTAAGTACCTTAGTAGCTCCCTTCTTAATGTTATCATTAGTGAATACCTGTAATTTATCATACTTTCTGCAATAACTTAATTATCTGGTTGTTTCTTCTAGGTTGTGAGCTCCTGAGAATGAAGATCTATCTTGCATCTTTGTCGCAGCTGGCACAGTGCCTGGCATCTAGTACATAAAAGATGTTTATAATTTAATAGGAAATTCACTCCTCTGAAAGGAAAATACCTGTACAATAAGGTGACAGTCATCGAGAGTCTCAATTAATTCCAAATTAGCAATAACTCAGACATAATTCTAGTTACTAAGATCTTTAGATTATGTGGCATTATCAAGGACTCTTAGCTACCAACATGTGCTAACTGAATTTTTACTTAATCAACTAAAACTTTTTAAAGATAACATGAAGACTGTGCTCTTCAGTTTTCAAGCACATCTTTGGATGAGTCAGATGACAACAGACTACTGGGATTGATTCATGACTTCATAGTTATTAACCATAGAACTAATTTTCTCTTATCAAGTGAAAGCTTATCAGGAGTCCCAATATGTGAAACAAATAAAAGCTGAGACTCTTTGGTTTCAGTCAAGGCAAGAATGAATGATATCCCTTTCATTGTAGGATTCACCACAGCACATGCTGGTGGCTAAGAGTCCTTGATAATGCCACGTAATCTAAAGATCTTAGTGACTAGAATAATGTCTGAGTTATTGCTAATTTGGAATTAATTGAGACTCTCGATGACTGTCACTTTATTATACAGGTATTTTCCTTTCAGAGGAGTGAATTTCCTATTAAATTATAAACATCTTTTATGTACTAGATGCCAGGCACTGTGCCAGTTGCGACAAAGATGCAAGATAGATCTTCATTCTCAGGAGCTCATAATCTAGAAACAACCAGGTAATTAAGTTATTGCAGAAAGTATGATAAATTATAGATATTCACTAAAGATAACATTAAGAAAGGATAAAACCATTTTTTAAAAGAAAAAAAAAATCTGCATACAGACGCATGACTTCCAGAACATCACCCGTCTTTATAAATATATATAATTTTTTAATTTCTTAAGTTCATTAAACATTATCTATAATATTATTTGTAAGGTACTGACTCTCAAACTTATAGCAAAAGTCTGGACTTTGCTCCTGATTTCTAGACTGTCTAATAATATCATCTCCGTTTGGGTGTCTACAACGCCTCTCAAAGCTAACATCCACAGTTATGTGCTCCTAATCTGGGTCCTCAAGTCCAAACAACTCCAGAGCCAGGTCTTCCTGCTATTTTCCCACCTCTGTTAATGGCAACGTAATTCTAGTTGTTCAGGCCAAAGTCTTAGGTGTCAGCCTTGATTCTTTCTCCCTCTCACTCCATATCTGTCCTTCAAGATTTCCGTCAGCTCTAACTTCAGAATAAATCCAGAATCTGACCGCTTTTTACCATCTCCATGCCTAGCTGTTGCCTGCCTCAACAGAGAAGCAGAGAGCGATCTTACTAAATGATATCATATCGTGTCATCCCTCTATTCCTACTCCAGTGGTTCTCAACTGGGGGTTATTTGTAGTGTTAGCAGTGTGTGTGTGTGTGTGTGTATTACTACTACTACTACTAACATCGGCTTGATAGAAGCCAGAGATCTGCTGAACATCCTACAATGCCCAGAACAAAGAATTGTCAACCTCAAAATGTCAAATGGTGCCAAGATTGAGAGACCCCGTCCCATTCCAAACCCTAAAATGGCTTTTCATCTCAACCCTTAAAAAGGCCTAAAAACCCTTGACATTAACATAAAGCTTTCTACAATCCTACAGCACTTATGGCCCACCAAATGAAGCAGCTATTCCCTTTTAATTTTTAATTCTGTAATTTAAACATTAAATAGGAATGAAATTTATGTGAAGGTTTTACGGATTTTAAATTCCTACTTATGTCCACCAGGGGGTGCGCTTCACTGCTAAATAATACTACACAATTTTGATGTGCAGAGTCGCCCTGGTAAGAGCAAGCATCCTCATAGCTGCTCTTTGTAAAAACAAGTTTTGGCATGTATGAACGCACCCTTGTGGCTCTGTCGGTAGAGAACCCACTTGCATTGCAGGCAGGAGGCCTGGGTTTGATCCCTGGGTCCAGAAGATCCCCTAGAGAGGGAAATGTCAACCCTCTCCAGTATTCTTGCCTGGGAAATCTCATGGACAGAGGAGACTGGCAGGCTTCAGTCCACTGGGTCGCAGAGTCAGACTTGTTTTAAGTGCGATAACCCATTTGCAGAAACAATTGGTTCTGCACAAGTCCCACAACTTTTCAATTTACTCAGCCAATTAGCTCACGAGAAATGAGTTTTAAAATGTTTGTCTTTGGATGAGTTATTTTTGAACTCAGAAACACTATTTTAAAAAGAGTTACTCTAAAGATTTGTCTTGATGTTTTGTGTATATGTCTTTCTCTAAAGCCAGTCCTGCTAAAGCACTAGGGTCATCTGTTTGGGCCTTCCTCTTCCACCTGGGAGGGACTCCCCTGGAGACAAGACACTTACTTAGGGGCAACCTAATGGATCAGGGAGTCAGCAGTCCTAAGTCAGAAGTCCTGCATCTCCAGCTAAGCTGTGTCTCCAGAGAGGCTTGACAAGGCCAGTACGTCACTGATCAGGTTCATCAGCAGAGCCTGGAGTCCTGGGTCGTGTGACACAGCCTGTGTGGCCATCAACAATGGCTTGCAACCGGGCAGATCTCGGGCCTGGAGTGCCGTCCTTTGAGTCAGGCTATGAATGTGTTGGACAGGTGCTAGATGACATTTCTTTGTAGAGTTTTTCTCATTTTTGCACATCTCATGTGACATGGATTTTTGAGAGGGTTGTTAGGCCTCCCTTAATCATTAGTAATGGTCTGCCAAGATATCGGGAACTCATATAGACTGGGCTATTCAGCTTCTTGGAGAAGGCAATGGCACCCCACTCCAGTACTCTTGCCTGGAAAATCCCATGGACAGAGGAGCCTGGTAGACTGCAGTCCATGGGGTCACTACTAGTCGGACACGACCAAGCGCCTTCACTTTCACTTTTCACTCTCATGCATTGGAGAAGGAAATGGCAACCCACTCCAGTGTTCTTGCCTGGAGAATCCCAGGGACAGGGCAGCCTGGTGGGCTGCCGTCGATGGGGTCGCACAGAGTCGGACACGACTGAAGCGACTTGGCAGCAGCAGCAGCAGCATTCAGCTTCTAATTTTTTAAACTATTATTTTGTTTTGTTTTGTTTTATCTTGGCCACATGGTGAGACATGTGGGATCTTAGTTTCCTATGCCCCCTGCCGTAGAAGTATGAAGTCTTAACCACTGCACCGCCAGGGACGTCCCTTCAGCTTCTCTTGAAAGCCCCTCTTTTTAATAGTCTTAATAGTCAGTGCAGCCAGAAAATTGTTTCTCTCTTGCCCAGAGAACAACTAACCAACTGCTAGTTCTTATAACCAGGAAGGGGCTTGTGAATTTTCTTAGTGGGAAAAATCTCCAACTTATTTTTTTGAGGCTCTAGGCTGAATATATTACATGCGTGAGCATTCTGCATAATGAATCTGGTGTGGCATGTTATTTCAGGGTGCAGTTTTAGAGATGCCCTGAAAAGTAATGAGTGAAGCTGGAAGTCATGATGGAGCAGAACAGGTGTGAGGAGGTAATACGAGAGCCTGGAGTGTAGCTGGAAGGAGAGTGGCGCATTAGGAAAAACAGAGTTCAAGCAGAAATCAATAAACACCATAGGCCAGCCTAATTACTGCATCCAACTTTGTTTATATGAAAATGACTTTATACAAGTCTGATTGAGTCTGGGGTGATGGCATAACCACCCTACAGCTGGGTGCATTTATAGTCAAACTAAAAGCCAAAACTAACAATTGGTTTAAAGAGAATGTATGTGCTGGTGCTGAGACGCTTGTCATGTCTGACTCTTAGTGACCTCATGGACTGTAGCCCTCCAGGCTCCTCTGTCCATGGGATTTTACAGGCAAGAAGACTGGAGTGGGTTGCCATTTCCTCCTCCAGGGATCTTCCCGACCCAGGGATTGAACACATGTCTCTTAGGTCTCCTGCATTGGCAGGTTCTTCGCCACTGAGCCACCTGGGAAGCCTATATATACATATATACATACATGTGTGTGTGTGTGTGTGTGTGTGTGTAATGAAAAACAGAAAGTAGATCTATTTGAATCTGCATTCTTATTACTTTACATCACTTTCAAATTGTCAAGTTCTTTTCTACTACACCTTTTATTAATGCAAGTTGAAGGTTTAAAAATGGCTGCAGGGATTCAGAAACTTCCTTTAGAACTCATTCCCTAGCACCTCTCAACAGGAATGAAAGGCTTTTTGTCTAATTTTTCCTTACACCACCTTGTGATTTCTTCAACGCAGCAGCACTAGGCAAACAGAAGTCACGGTGCTGGCTTCTGATGTCACTGCCTGCCTGCTCCTGTGGTTGCCAAGATGGACCCTGATTCTGGATCATCTGTGTTGGTGGAGTGGCCTGGCTCCAGGCTGTGGATATCTGTGTAGCTGTACAAACCAGAAGGAGAAAAGGGCGTTTGTTTAGTATTTAGTCTCTCCTTTGGGTTAATCGATTTGAGGATGTTGTGATATAAATATTTTTGAAATATAAAGCACTCCACATTCTCTGTGATTTCTGAATCAGCAGTCCCCAACCTTTTTGGCACCAGGGACCAGCTTCGTAGAGGAAGATTTTTCTCATGGATTGGGGAGGGGGGGTGGTATGGGTTGGGTGTACTTTATTTCTATTATGATTGTATTAATATCAGCTCCACTTCAGATCATCAGGCATTAGATCCTGGAAGTTGGGGGCCCTTACTCTAAACAACTGTTCCTAATCCACTTGCCTCAAGGTACTTAAATATTGAAGGAAGAAAATCTTTCAAAAGCATTTGGAAGGAAGTGCAAAGCAAACGTTTGAATTAGAAATCAGGCTATGAATTCGGCAAGTGCAAAAATCATTTGTATTAGGATATGGGATTAAAAATCATGTTTGAGATGCCAAGATACAATAGATAGTAGATTCCAAAGTGAGATGAGCCACCCTTGGGGACTTGGAAAAGGAGGTAACTGAAAACTCAAGACAAATTTTTTTTTTCTAAATTGAAGTATAGTCGATTTACAATGTTCTGTTAATTTATGCTGTACCGCAAAGTGATTCAGTTATATACATTCACATTCCTTTTGATATTCATTCCATCATGGTTTGTCACAGGATATTGCATATAGCTGCCTGTGCTATGCAATAGGACCTATTGTTTATCTTTTGTACAGATAATACTGTGCATCAGCTACTCCCAAACTCCCAATCCATCCCTCTCTCACCTTCTGCCCCATTGGCAATCACAAGTCTGTTACCTATACAGGACGCAAATTTTAAACCTCTCCCTACACTGAGGGTCTAAAAGGTTGCGAGTTGTACCTAGGAGAAGATTTGTTTGGATAGAGCAAAGCTGTAAACCTTTCTCTCCACTCAAGGAGGTAGTTGGGGTGTGAACCCCATGAAAAGAGAGGATCTTCAGTGAATTTACTTGAAGATCTTGATTTGTTCCCTGCCCCTGGGGAGATAAAGCTTCTCCCTAGGAAATTAAATCTGAGAGAGTTGACTGGCTTGGCTAGTTTTTCTGATGGTACCAACTAAGAACATGATCCTGCCTTGAGATTGATTTCTGTTCTCAGAGATTATTGTGTCCTGTCCTTGTGTGGTGTTTCCAATTGTGGGAATGTGACTTAGCCAACTAGGAGCTGGTCTGAATCTTGTCTGAGAAGACTGCTTTGGATGAGTAGGAGATAAGCAAAGAGGGGATCCCAGCGAAGGGTCTTCAGTGAAGAGTCAAAAGACAAACCTGGACGTTAAGGCGGCCAGTAAGCCTCAGGAAACTCTCTTGTTCCTGTTGTGGGACGTACAACATGACGATGCCCATGGCTTGGCTAGAGATAGCAGAAGAGCTCAGGAGAGCACCAAGTCCCGGCACAAGAGAAGACGCCAGTTGTAACACTTGCCAAATTCAAAGAGCGAAGCCATCTCGGAAAAACTTCAGTCCAGTTCAGTTCAGTCACTCAGTTGTGTCCGACTCTTTGTGACCTCATGAACTGCAGCACTCCAGGCCTCTCTGTCCATCATCAACTCCTGGAGTCCACCCAAACCCATGTCCATCGAGTTGGTGATGCCGTCCAACCATCTCATCCTCTGTCATCCCCTTCTCCTCCTGCCCTCAATCTTTCCCAGCGTCATGGTCTTTTCAAATGAGCCAGCGCTTCGCATCAGGTGGCGAAAATATTGGAGTTTTGGCTTCAGCGTCAGTCCTTCCATCATCGGTAGAGTAAAAACTCCCACTCTGTTCACTGCTCTTCATCTCCCTGCTTTGGTGCCACTGGATCAGAGGCGCTGGCAAGCTGGCAGAAGAGGACAAAAGGGAAGTGAGGGAAGAGAAGGCTGGGACCCCTCTCCCCACCACAGTGGCTAGTCCACAGCAGTCCTCAGCTGGAGAGGAGAATGCGTCTCAACATTACAGTTTTATTATTATTATTTTTTTATTTTAAAGACTTTTTTGATGTGGACCATCTTGTAAAGTCTTTGTTGAATTTGTTACAATACTGCTTCTGTTTTGTGTTTTGGTTTTTTGGCCATGAGGCATGTGGGACCTTAACTCCTTGACAAAAGATTGAACCCACACCTCCTTCATTGAAAGGCAAAATCTCAACCAGTGGACCATCAAGGAAGTCTCTTAATATTACAACTTTTGTTTTAATCAACACGTGAGCGATAGTCACTAGGTCGTGTCTTCCTCTGTGACCCCATGGACTGTAGCCCACCAGGCTCCTCTGTTCATGAAATTCTTCATGCAAGAATACTGGCGTGGGTTTCCATTTCCTTTTCCAGAGGATATTCCCAACCCAGGGATCAAACCCAGGTCTCTTGCATTTGCAGGCAGATTCATTACCAGTGAGCCATTAGAGGAGCCCCAGTGAGAATCTTAAAGCAGTGGATTCCGAGAGATTCAGTGATCCAGCCACTGCTTAGAGTCCCCAACAATCCACCTCAGCTCCTGGGAGCTCATGAAGGACTTGCTCCCAGTGAACAAGGCCCAGAATTTAGAGAAGGAAGATCAGCCAGAACAAATAACACTGCACAATGAACTAGGGCTGCTGATGGGGAGAGAGGAACATTCGAACAGAAGGATCATAAAATACACTTGAAGAACAGCCAGGATGTGGAGAGGGAAGAGACTTTCTTGACCCTGAAAAGATGATTTCCTAACCAAACATTTGCTGATTGGGACTAGTGGGTCTGGAAGAGTTATAGGAAGAAATAAATAAATAATGCAAAGTAGAAATGATGAGAAAATATATTTTTTCCCTAAGATATATTTAGGAGTCCTGACATGAAAATAGTAGTGGCAGTAATTTTAAAAGAAATCTTAGAAAAAAAATCAATAAGAAATAAGAGGAGAAAATTTATTATATTATAGTAGAAAATGTCCCAGAATTATGAAAGACTTGAGTCTGCATATTGAAAGGAATCAATGAGTTTCTGGTAGTATTGATTTTTCTTTTTTAAAGAAGACATGTCTTGATAATTCTAAGGGTGGGGAGAAAAATCTCACAAACCTCCAGACAAAAAAGCTTTCCAGGAAAAAAAAAAAAAAAAAAGAAGTAAGATTTCCTATACAGGATGAGGAATCAGCCTTCTTATTCATAATAGTAGAAGCAACAGCAAACTAACATCCCAAAAAACTACTTAAAAAAAGAAAAGCCTGCAATCTAGGAACCCTACACGAACCAATGATCATTCTCCTGTCAAGATGAAAGGAATTTAATTGTGGTCATGCTAGTATTCAGAGACTCTAGCATCTATCTTCTCCATATGAAGAAATGATTCTAGAAATGACACCAAACAAAGGAATGGAAAAACACAGTCAATATGGAGATGCTGAGGGGAGGAAACAATGGTGAGAAACTAGGCATGCAAGATGTATTTATTTTAAATCTAATAGATAATATTAGCCTGGGAGGTTTTACTATGTTTAATATGAAAATGAAAATGTTAGTTTCTCACTTGTAGTCAACTCTTTGTGACCTCATGGACTGAACAGGCTCCTCTGTCCATGGGATTCTCCAGGCAAGAATACTGAAGTAGTTTGCCATTCCTTTCTCCAAGGGATCTTCCCAACCCAGGGATTGAACCAGAGTCTCCTGCATGTTAGGCAGATTCTTTACCATCTGAGCCATTAGGGAAGCCCATTTTAATAATAGGAAGTGATAAATATTTGTCTCTTGAAAAGACAAACCAATGATTTTAACTATCTCAACAAAGTCTAAAAGTTGGAGATAGGAAGAAGGACTCAATTATTCCATTCCTGGAGTTTCATGGTGAGGAAGGCAGGCTGTCAAGGACAGGAAGTGAAAGGGGGATGAATATATTTAAAAACTTGGTATCATTAGGATCAGGAGACAATGGAAAAAATAGAACACCTAGGGTTGAGGAGAAACCAATGGTATCTCTTCTTCAGATAAAATAGAAAAGCCCGAGCATGACTGAGAGCACAGGAAAGGGATTGCAGCCATCAGTGAAATGAAGCGGGGGTGCAACTTGCAAAATAACGGGAAAAATTGGACTGAAAGCAGCTTGATCACACCAGCAAAAATAATGAAAAGGTAAAAGGGAAACCTTATTCAAGACATAACCACAGGAAGGTAGAAAAGACAGAAATGTAGAATGGTTCAAAGAAGAGGAAGTCACAAAGAAAAGAAATGTGCCATAAGAATCCAATATGAATATATCACATATATTCACTTATTCATATGCAAAAAATTATGTGGGTATGTACTTGTAAATTTTTTTATTTTTAGAAGAAAATCCTTTTGCTTTATGTAAATAAAGATAATAGTGTAATCAAAATATGAATAATAAAGATAAGGGTTTGGAAGATCCCCTGAAGATGGAAATGGCAACCCACTCCAATATTCTTGCCTAGAAAATCACATACAGAGGAGCCTGGTGGGCTACAGTTCAAAGGGCTACAAAGAGTTGGACACAATTGAACATGATCATATATACAAAGTAAATGTGGAATAACAACTCATGTGCAGTGAACTGCAAGGAAAAATGTAATTTGGAAAAGTAATCCCTCCAGATCACTAAAGTTTAACTAAGTCAAAACATTTAAACTAGATTTTGACGATGCTCCTCTTCCCTCCCCACCACCACAGCCAATATTTTTATATATAACACTTCCTGACATTCTTTGATGGTGATTGCTGGAAAGAATTTAACTTTCCCTTAACTCAAAGATAAGACACATCACATGTGACTTAGCACATTGTTGCTTACCAAGGCAATAAGATGTGGTCTTTAAGAACCAAGGCTTTAACTATTTACAATAGCCAAGACATGGGAACAACCTAAATGTCCATATGCAGATGGATGGGTAAAGAAAATGTGGTATATACACAATGGAATGTTACTCAGCCATCAAAAAGGATGAAACAAAGCCATCTTCAGTAACATGGTTGGACCTAGAGATTATTATATTACTAAGCAAAGTGAATCAGAAAGAGAATGACAAATACCATATGATATAACTTATGTGTAGAAGCTAAAATATGATACAATTCAATATATCTATGAAATGAAAACAAACTCAAAGATATAGAGAAGAGACTTGTGGTTGCCAAGGGGGAGAGGGTGTAGGAGAGGGAAGGATTGGGAGTTTGGGATTAGTGGAGGTAAACTAATATATATATAGGATGGATAAGCAACAAGATCATACTGTATAGCATGAGGAACTATATTTAATATTCTGTGACAAACCTTAATGGAAAAGACTATGAACAAATGTGTATATATATCAGAGTTACTTCACTGTACAGAGGAAATTTGCACAAAATTGTAAGTCAGCTATTAATACTTAATAAAAAATAACTATGGAGATTCCTTAAAAAATTGCAAATATAATTGCCAAATGACCCAGCAATCCCACTGCTGGGCATACACACTGAGGAAACCAGAATTGAAAGAGAGACATGTACCCCAGTGTTCATTGCAGCACTGTTTATAATAGCCAGGACATGGAAACAACCTAGATGTCCATCAGCAGATGAATGGATAAGAAAGCTGTGGTACATATACACGATGGAGTATTACTCAGCCATTAAAAAGAATACATTTGAATCAGTTCTAATGAGATGGATGAAACTGGAGCCGATTATACAGAGTGAAGTAAGCCAGAAAGAAAAGCACCAATACAGTATACTAACACATATATATGGAATTTAGAAAGATGGTTATGTTAAACCTGTATGCGAGACAGCAAAAGAGACACAGATGTATAGAATGGACTTTTGGACTTTGAGGGAGAGGGAGAGGGTGGGATGATTTGGGAGAATGGCACTGAAACATGTATACTATCATGTAAGAAATGAATCACCAGTCTATGTTCAATACCGGATGCAGGATGCTTGGGACTAGTGCATGGGGATGATCCAGAGAGTTGATATGGGGTGGGAGGTGAGGGGGAGTTCAAGATTGGGAACTCATATACACCNAAGAGACACAGATGTATAGAATGGACTTTTGGACTTTGAGGGAGAGGGAGAGGGTGGGATGATTTGGGAGAATGGCACTGAAACATGTATACTATCATGTAAGAAATGAATCACCAGTCTATGTTCAATACCGGATGCAGGATGCTTGGGACTAGTGCATGGGGATGATCCAGAGAGTTGATATGGGGTGGGAGGTGAGGGGGAGTTCAAGATTGGGAACTCATATACACCTGAGATGGAAAAAAAAAATTAAAAAAAAAAAAGGTCAAGGTTATGAAAAAAAAAAAGAGTCTGGCTCCCACAACTGGAATAAAAAAAAAAAAATCCTAGCATCCTCTAAAAAAAAAAAAAAAAAGAACCAAGACTTTAGACTCCAGCACTCATTCAAATTCAGGCTCCGTTATTATGACTGTGCAATGCTGGGTGAGTTACTTCACCTCTCTGAGCCTCAGTTTTGTCATTAAAATGAAGGTCAGTCACATTTGTTGTCAGGTTTGTATAAAGCATCTAAGATGCTGATCCCATTAAATGCTCGATAAATGGGCTGTGATTATTCCTTGTGAAGGTAAATGTAGGCGTGAATAAGATAGGACACTGGAACTTGCTCACTTGGAAAATCTCTGATACCCTCTTTCTTGTTAATTATTTGTCTCTTCTGAATAAAGAAGAGTGATATTTCTGTCACTGCATAACTTCCAGAGCTGAATTTCTAGTCAATTAATTATTGAACCGAAGTCCATTGTGATGTTTTGAAAGAAACGTGAAATGGAGAGTCCTTGAGAAGATACCTCTTTCTTGTTTTCATCTTACTTTGTTCAGTTTTAAATGCAGTAATACTGCTGTAACTATCAGTGCCTGGGGCTGTGAGGATCAAATAAGATCGTGATTATGAAAATTTATATACATTTCATAAGCTGCCATAAATATTTGTTTTTTAAATTTTATTTTTTTGACTGTGCTGGGTCTTCGCTGCTGCATGGGCTTTGTCTAGTGGTGGAAAGCGGGGCCGCTCTCCAGTGCAGGGCACCAGCTTCTCACTGTGGTGGTTTCTCTTGTGGAGCCGGGTGTCTTGGATGGCACTAGTGGTAAAGAATCCACCAGCCAATTCAGCTTAGATGTAAGAGACACTGGTTCTATCCTTGAGTTGGGAAGATCCCTTGGGGAAGGAAATGGCAATCCACTCCAGTATTCTTGCCTGGAGAATCCCACGGACAGAAGAGCCTGGAATCAGACACAGTTGAAGCAGCTTAGCATAGTACAGGCTCTGCAGTGTGGGTTTCAGTAGTTGCTGCATGTGGCCTCAATAGTTGCCATTCACAGGCTGCAGGGCACGGGCTCAATAGTTGTGGCCCATGGGCTTAGTTGCATTTCAGCATGTGGGATCTTCCCAGACCAGGGATTGAACCCATGTCTCCTGCCCTGGCAGGTGGATTTTTTATCATGGAGCCATCAGGGAAGCCCAAATATTGTTATTAAAGACCAAGTAATACATGCTCCCTTGGCAGCTGAGCTAAACCCATCAGAGTACCTTGAACTTGACACACTCTGAATTCTGCTGTGTTCTATGGACTGCCACAAGTAACAAGTCAGATGCCCTTTCAGTGAATGTCCCCCTGGACCACAAGTTCTCAGTGAGCTCCAGAGATAGCTGTTTTCTTTGACTGCCAGCATTTTTGCTGCTCTGACTCTTCTTTAGTCTTTCTCCCTCCCTGTCTTTCTCCCTAGTAATTTTTATTTTCTTATTTTTGCTTGTTTACTGTTGCTTTGGTTTAATTTTGCTTTGCTAGTGAGTTGCCTGACTTTCCTGGCCAACAGAGACCAAAGAAAGTGCTTTTTGCAATTTTAGTATCCTAACCAGCCAGCCAACAGATCCAATGTGATAAATGAGACCTTGAGCCAAGATAATCAGGAATATGAATGAAAGTCACAGTTGGGATGATCTAGTATGTACCAAATTATTTTGTTGAGGCCAGGAACCATATAACACCCTGCCGTGGGGAAACGCTTTCCCCTGAAGGCAATAGATACTCCCAATGTCATATCCTCATTGAGATAAGTGAGGACCGTGTTCTGGGGGAGGGAGGCTTTTGATTCCTTTCTGGGGCTCTGAGTCAGTTTGTTACTGAAAGTGAGGTCCAGCTACTTGCCTGCTCAAAAGCCAATACTCAAATGGCAAGGCTACTGGAAAGTTTGCTTCATTTTGGAGACCAGCAATCAAAAGCTTTCCCCACTGACAATCAATGAGCAAGAGCTTTTAAGGGGAACTTTCAAGGGTGCGTAGACAGAGGGAGGAGGCACCATGCAAAGCAGCACCATCAGTTCTGACAGTATCTTGAAACTGATCATGAGGTGGTCTAATGAGCACCCTCTTTATTGCTCCCATTTCCTTAAGGCCAGTTCTTGGAGCTGTGGCAAACTTATATCATGACTACAGTCTTATCATCATGTAGTTAACTTCTTTCACCTGGTGGGGGTTTCAGTATATACAAAACAGCTCAAAGGATATGGCTCAGAATATTATTTATAGCCCTTGAGGGAGAACTAAAGATCTTTGATTTTGTTTAATGACTAATGGATGTGAGAGCTGGACTGTAAAGAAAGTTGAGCGCTGAAGAATTGATGCTTTTGAACTGTGGTGCTGGAGAAGACTCTTGAGAGTTCCTTGGACTTCAAGGAGATCAAACCAGTCAATCCTTAAGAAAATCAACCCTGAATATTCCTTGGAAAGAAAGAGAGAAAAATCAAATCAATAAAATTAGAAATGAAAATGGAGAGATCACAACAGACAACACAGAAATACAAAGGATCATAAGAGACTACTATCAGCAATTATACACCAATAAATTGGACAACGTGGAAGAAATGGACCAATTCTTAGACAAGTACNGGGGGGGGGTTCAAGATTGGGAACTCATGTACACCTGAGATGAAAAAATAAAAATTAAAATTAAAAAAAATTAAATAAATAAACCACACACACACACAAAAAAGACTGAAGCTGAAGCTGAAGCTCCAATACTTTGGCCACCTGATATGAAGAACTGACTCTTTGGAAAAGTTGGAGAAAGATTGAGGGCAGGAGGAGAAGGGGATGACAGAGGATGAGATGGTTGGATGTCACCAGTGACTCAATGGACATGAGTTTGAGCAAGCTCCGGGAGATGGTGAAGGACAGGAAGCCTGGTGTCCTGCAGTCCATGGGGTCGCAGAGTTAGACACAACCAAACAACAACAACAACAAATGCCTAAACAATTGTTTGGTCATGTTTGATTGCTGCTGTTGCATTTTCTCACTTCTCTGATTAAACTTATTCTTTGGGTAAAGCTTTTCTACAGACAAAAGTCAGGTGGAGGACATGAGGCAGGGGTCTATTCTGGGTAAGGGAGACGGCCCCGTAAGGTCCTACTCTGTTTCAAGCAGGCGTGGTCTCTGAGGCATGGGGGACCTGGAGCAGAACAAGCTGCACCAGCAACAAGAACAACAGGTAAGGAGAGACTGGTGGAAACAAATAACCTCTTCCTTGTGGCAAAAGTTTCCCTGTGGCTCAGACTATAAAGAATCTGCCTGCCATACAAGAGACTTGGGTTTGATCCTTGGGCCAGGAAGATCCCCTGGAGGAGGGAATGGCCACCCACTCCAGCATTCTTGCCTGGAGGATACCATGGACAGAGGAGCCTGGAAGGCTACTGTCCATTCAGTGGCAAAGAGCTGGACATGACTGAAGCTACTTAGCACACACACACACACACACACACACACACACACACACACACGCATGTGATGTACACATAGCATCTCACTCCGTTGGGCTTCCCTGGTGGCTCAGACGGTAAAGAATCTACCTGCAATGAAGGAAACCCACTTCCAATCCCTAGGGCACTAAGATCCCCTGGAGAAGGGAATGGCTACCCAACTCCAGTATTCCTGCCTGGGAAATGGACAGAGGATGGAATGGCAAAGAGTGGTACATGACTGAGCGACTACCACCCTCACTTTCAATGCACTAAGGAAACAGGCATGCAAGAACTAGGGTGGTTATTCATGTTGTATGTAACAAATTACCACAAAATTTAGTGACAAAAGCATTCACCATTTAATTATTCTGAATCCATTATTCTGTGGGTAAGGATTTCAGATGGGACACTCTCTAATAAAAATTAAGTGGAGATGATTCGTCTCTGCTTTATAATACTTCAAGTTTCAGCTGAGAAGACTCAGATTTCTGGAATGACTCAACTGGTAATGGACTGGAATTAGCTGGAAACTTCTTCAACTGCAGGTGTGGTGCCTGCTGAGGTGGTATAAAGACTGGGTTCAACTGGAATTCTCAACTGGAATGTCCACATGTGATGTCTCCATGTGGCCTGTGACTTCTCCATGCCTCGTGTATGGTGGACGGGTGCAGCCGCAATGTCTGGAGCTCCCTGGCCATTTATGACCCAGCCTTGTAAGTCACATTGTGTCACTTTGACTGTATTGATCAGCAGTCCAAACTCACCCTGATTCAACTGGGGCACTGACATCATTTCTCAACAGAAGACGTGTTGAAGACTTTGTAGCTAGGTTTAGAGCCACCACAGATAGTCACGTGTAAAGTAGTCAGATGGTCGGAAACTTACCAGGGAAGTAAGCAGGAGCACAAAGGAAACTCAGACTCAGCTCTAGCTGATAAGAGGTATGGCAAGGAAAATAGTTTTCAGATCCCCTGCTGGTCGTTAACACCGCTACAATCTTGGCCAGATCAGCTTGGGCTCAGGAGCTGCAGGGGAAGGGTATTGAGGGCCCTGGCAAGGACGCTTTGGACAGGTCACCATGGAGTGAACTTCAGGAGCCCTCTCAACCCAAAACAGACTTTGGGCTTTTATGCAGGGAAATTTGTGCAGTGATGATATCAAAGATTTGCTTCAATTTGGGAGGTGAAATAATGACACTTGTTATGTTAAAAATGGCAATACCTTTTGTTTTTATAAAAAATCCTTTTTTTTTAAAGAAACATGCTAAGGTGTATATAGATAAAATGATATGATATATTTACCTTAAAATAATCCAGTGAGAAAATGGGGTACAGGTGAAACAAGATGGGCTATATATTGATAATATGGAAACTATGAATAGTACATGGGGGGCTATTATACTATTTTCTCTCCTTTTGTGTTACTTCCCCTTATATTTCTTACCATGTATCCAGTTCAAGACTGGCTCAATTCTGAGAGGTTCAGATATATTGACCATAATCATTGCTGAAATGGTAACCCCTTGGGAGTTCTTGCCAGGCATAGAGAATGCCTCCTTCTGTACTGCTGTAGCTCAGAGCACATCTCCCTAAAATGACTTCATTATATTATAATGATCCAGTTACATGTCTTGATCCTTTAGGTGACTGTGAGAATCTTGGGAACAGCCACCAACTCCAGCCACCAATAGAGAATGGGTAGGATAAGGCATGACATGTAATAAGAGTGAAATAAATAATTCAGTATTTCTGAATTAATAAATGAATGAAAATGCAATTTAACAAATTAATTAAAATAGTAAAAACAAAATAAAATAAACATCTAGCCTGTAACTGCCTGGAGGGTAACTGTATCATCCCTTGGAAGTCAATTAAGAAGGAATTGTTTTGAATGCTTCCTTCTATTACTCTTCTGGAGACTGGAGGGAGAGATATAAATTTTGGTTAAATGTCATTGAAAGTTCTCTTGTTTTATTAACTGTCCACCTGGAGACATTTAAAGACCTCATTTAATTAAAATGTTCACTTCCAATGACTGGCCAAGAGGCCTTTGTTCTTCTTGGATTGATTAGATGTACCCTTTTGGGCTAAACAACAAAGGCAGAAATGTTTCTTCGGAAGGTGTCTGTTGATAATAATAGATGTTACGTTGGTCAAAGGCAATAAACCCTGAGTTGGTTCTTCCACCACCACTGAAGTGTGGTCCACATAGATGGTCCCTGCATGGAGAGTTGGACTCTGAAGAGATGGATAATTAGGCAAGAAATTCTGCTGGGAGACATTTTGAACGAAGTGGGGGACATGGTGGACTACGTGGGGGAGTCTAGAACCAAGAATCCAAATTAACAAAAGCAGTGAGGCAGAGAGTTGTTGCTATGTGAAGAGGTGCATACATTCATTTAATGGAAATCCTGATAAAGTAACCACTTAGGATTTCTTAGACCATTTGTTCTTTTCTCTTTCCCAAATCTTTTCAGTAATGAAAAGGGATTACCGTGATCTTTGAAGGGGAAGGTTAAGTCTTTTGTAGTTTAATGTTAATTTTACTTAAATCAGCAAATCATGTTGCTTAAAATATAACAGAAAAAAACAGCAATTGACTTTCAGTTCAAAATATGATGATGTAATTGAGATTGGACTTGTTCCCCCACCAGAAACACTAGAAAATTAGACAAAAATACATTAAACAACTGTCTTCAGACTCTGGGCTTCCCAGGTGGCTCAGTGCAGATGTGAGTTTGATCCTTGGGTGAGGAAAATGCCTTGGAGAAGGAAATGGCAACCAACTCTGGCGTTCTTGTCTGGGGAATCCCATGGACAGAGGAACCAGGTGGGTTAAGGGCCATGGGATTCGTAAGAGTCAAACATGACTTAAAGACTAAACAACAGCAACTTCAAATTTTGGGTAGTAGGCAGTGCAGCACTGTGATCTTTAAGAGATCACAATAAAAGTAAGAAAGCAATGTGGAGTCATCCTTTCGATGACCTCAGCTCATCGAGGGAGAGTCTAGGCAGAGCACAGTGACCCTTTTGCATTGAGGACACAGAAACCAGTGGCTGGGAAGGCTCAGACAGCTGCAGTCTCTAGGTCAGGGAACTGGACCGTAGGGCAGAGAAAGAGTGCCCTACACTTGCCCAGAGGTCCACTGGAGTCTATAAATGAGTTGTAAGCTTTGCATGCAAAGGATGAAAACCCCTTGAAGCCAATTAAGGAACCACTAGGGAGGTGTAAAACAAGTAATTCTCAGAGATCACACTTGACTAGAATCTATTCGAGTTCCAAGTAGCCAAAGTAGTAAGACACTGAACATTAAATGGGGACTCCAGAAAGCTCACACTTTAGTACTAAATCTAGACTAACCTTAGAGTAAAGGCTTCTCTTGACATTCCTAGAAACTTGAAAGCAAACCTCAAAAAGATCAAGCTGATCCACAGAGAAATTAATCTCCTGTCAAAACAAACTTTCAATTCAGTTCAGTTCAGTTTCTCATTCGGGTCTGACTCTTTGCCACCCCATGGACTTCAGCACACCAGGCCTCCCTGTCCATCACCAGCTCCCAAACCTTGCTCAAACTCATGTCTATTGAGTTGGTGATGCCATCCAACCATCTTATCCTCTATCTTTCTCTGACTTTTCCAAAGAGTCAGTTCTTCATATCAGGTGGCCAAAGTATTGGAGCTTCAGCTTCAGCTTCAGTCCTTCCATGGAAAATTCAGGACTGATTTCCTTTTGGCTTGCCTGGTTTGATCTCCTTGCAGTCCAAGGGACTCTCAAGAGTCTTCTCCAACACCACAGCTCAAAAGCATCAATTATTTGGCACTCAGCTTGCTTTATAGTCCAACTTTCACATCCATACATCACTACTGGAAAAACAAACTTTAATAAAGACCAATAAAATCTAGGCATTCAAAGTGTAACGGTCACAATCCCCAGCATCCAATACAAGTTATTACATGTGTAAAAAGCAGGACAATGTGACCCATAACCAGGAAAAAGTCAATCAGTAAACCTAGAAATGACAAGAGAAAATTAACATGTAACAGCTTTATAATTGCTATAAAAATATGCTCAGGTATATAAATGCTATAAAAAATATGCTCAGAGAGATGTCACGCTAGTGTATGTTCCTCGATTCTTTGTCTCGTCACAACAAAGATTTGGAGTGACGGACATTAAAGCCCCCTCAGTGTGTCACAGCTCTCAGGTCTTGGACAGACCGTATTATAGCTCTCAAGTCTTGGATAGACCGTGTTATAGCTCTCAGGTCTCGAATGGACCATGTTATAGCTCTTAGACAAATCAGTGTTACAGCTCTATTTTATTTAGAAGATAGCAGGAAAATCCATCTTCAAGGCGTGAGAGCACATCAATCTAAAGACACGAGGAGAAGAGCCCCCCAGCGCGGGGGGGGGGAGGGGGGGAGAGCGAGAGAGCTAGTTTTGGCTCCTCTATTTATGTGTTTCTCTCTCCCTGGGCCTGTCCTATGTAAACTGGGCCAGCCAGGATTATTGTTTGTTTTACCTGAGGTCCTCACTCTGGTTCTTGAACCTTCTTTTGTTTCATTTTCACAGGCTTTTCCCTTCCTTGTCTTGTAGCCACCGCCATTTTGGACTCCTTTTCCCTGTTCTACCTACCTAACAGAATCATGAGGTTAGGTGTGTGTGTTAGTCATTCAGTCATGTCTGACTCTGCAAAACCACGGTCTGTCCATGGAATTCACCAGGCAAGAATACTGGAGTGGGTTGCCATTTCCTTCTTCAAGAGATCTTCCAGACCCAGGGATTGAACATTGGTCTCCTGCATTGCACATAGATTCTTTACTGAAGTTAGTGAGGAAAGAAACAAAACATTTAAAAAGAAGAAAATGGAACTTCCAGGAATGAAAAAATCAATATCTAACATAAACATGTTACAGAATGAAAATACAGAAGATTAGACTGTGTAGAAGAACAGATCCGGAGAAGGCAATGGCACCCCACTTCAGTACTCTTGCCTGGAAAATCCCACGGACGGAGGAGCCTGGTAAGCTGCAGTCCATGAGGTCGCTAAGACTCGGATACGACTGAGCGACTTCACTTTCACTTTTCACTTTCCTGCATTGGAGAAGGAAATAGCAACCCACTCTAGTGTTCTTGCCTGGAGAATCCCAGGGACAGGGGAGCCTGGTGGGCTGTTGTCTATGGGGTCGCACAGAGTCGGACACGACTGAAGTGACGCAGCAGCACAAGAACAGATCAGTTAAGTTGAAGATGCAGAATAGAAACTACCCAAATGGAAGCACACAAAGAAAAAGTAAATGAACAGCCCTCAGTGACCTTTCCAAGAATTTCAAGTACTCTACATATGTGTAACTGGAATCCAATAAGAAAGGAAAGGATAGAAAACGAATTTGGTGAAATAAAAAAATTCCAAGTTTGATATAAACCATAAAATAATGCAGTCAAGAAACTCAACAAACCCCAACCAAACTGAACAATCACATAAACAAGCAAAACCCCCCCAAACCCACCAAGGCTTATCTTAATCAAATTGCTAAAAATAAATGATAAAGAGATGATTTTCAAGCAGCCAGAGATGTCATATTATATAAGAGAACAGATAAGAATGATATCAGACTTCTTATTAGAAAGAGTGTGAGCTCTAATACATAATGGAGAAACATTTAAAATGCTGATAAAAGTACAAAGAAAAAAGCAAACTTGCTAACCTAGAATTCTATATTAAGCAAAAACATCCTTCAGAAAATAAAGATGAGAAAAAACGTATTCAGACAAATACAAACAGCGCATGACAAGATTATGGATTTAAACCCAACTATAGAAAAACATCTATTTCTGCTTTATTGACTATGCCAAAGCCTTTGACTGTGTGGATCACAATAAACTGTGGAAAATTCTGAAAGAGATGGGAATACCAGACCACCTGACCTGCCTCTTGAGAAACCTGTATGCAAGTCAGGAAGGAACAGTTAGAACTGGACATGAAACAATAGACTGGTTCCAATTAGGAAAAGGAGTACGTCAAGGCCTTATATTGTCACCCTGCTTGTTTAATTTCTATGCAGAGTACATCATGAGAAATGCTGGGCTGGAAGAAGCACAAGCTGGAATCAAGATTGCCGGGAGAAATATCAATAACCTCAGATATGCAGATGACACCACCCTTATAGCAGAAAGTAAAGAAGAACTAAAAAGCCTCTTGATGAAGGTGAAGGAGGAGAGTGAAAAAGTTGACTTAAAGCTCAACATTCAGAAAACTAAGATCATGGCATCTGGTCCCACCACTTCATGGCAAATAGATGGGGAAATAGTGGAAACAGTGTCAGACTTTATTTTCTGGGGGGGCTCCAAGATCACTGCAGACGGTGATTGCAGGCATGAAATTAAAAGATGCTTTCTCCTTGCAAGAAAAGTTATGACCAACCTAGATAGCATATTCGGAGAAGGCAATGGCACCCCACTCCAGCACTCTTGCCTGGAAAATCCTGTGGATGGAGGAGCCTGGTGGGCAGCAGTCCACGGGGTCGCGAAGAGTCGGACACGACTGAGCGACTNTCACTTCATGGCAAATAGATGGGGAAACAATGGAAACAGTGAGAGACTTTATTTTGGGGGGCTCCAAGATCACTGCAGACGGTGATTGCAGGCATGAAATTAAAAGATGCTTTCTCCTTGCAAGAAAAGTTATGACCAACCTAGATAGCATATTCGGAGAAGGCAATGGCACCCCACTCCAGCACTCTTGCCTGGAAAATCCTGTGGATGGAGGAGCCTGGTGGGCAGCAGTCCACGGGGTCGCGAAGAGTCGGACACGACTGAGCGACTTCACTTTGACTTTTCACTTTCATGCATTGGAGAAGGAAATGGCAACCCACTCCAGTGTTCTTGCCTGGAGAATCCCAGGGACCGGGGAGTCTCATGGGCTGCCATCTATGGGGTCGCACAGAGTTGGACACGACTGAAGCAACTTAGCAGCAGCAGCAGATAGCATATTGAAAAACAGAGACATTACTTTGCCAACAAAGGTCCATCTAGTCTAGGCTATGGTTTTTCCAGTGGTCATGTATGGATGTGAGAGTTGGACTGTGAAGAAAGCTGAGCACCGAAGAATTGATGCTTTTGAACTATGGTGATGGAGAAGACTCTTGAGAGTCCCTTGGACTGCAAGGAGATCCAACAAGTCCATTCTAAAGAAGATCAGCCCTGGGTGTTCTTTGGAAGGTATGATGCTAAAGGTGAAACTCCAATACTTTGGCCACCTCATGCAAAGAGTTGACTCATTGGAAAAGACCCTGATGCTGGGAGGGATTGGGGGAAGGAGGAAAAGGGGACAACAGAGGATGAGATGGCTAGATGGCATCACCAACTTGATGGACGTGACTTTGAGTGAACTCTAGGATGGACAGGGAGGCCTGGCATGCTGCGATTCATGGGGTTGCAAAGAGTTGGACACGACTGAGCGACTGAACTGAACTGAACTGAACTGATATCAATAATTTATGAAATGTAAATGAACTAAGGATCCTAAATAAAAGACCAAGATTGCCAAACTGGATTTAAAAAAAGCAATACTCAATTCTGTGATACCTGCAAGAAACCTATTTTTAAGTATCAAGAAACCTATTTTTAAGTATCAAAAACCAGGTTAAAGTTAAAAGAATGGAAGAAAATACCAAAGAAAAACTAATCAAAAGAAGGAGTGACTGTATTAATATTAGATAAAGTAGACTCAGAACAAGGAATATTACCAGGATAAAAAAGGGCATTATGATCTAGGCTTCTACTTTAAGAATCTGCATATTGTACACTGCAGATGAAATGAAACCCAAAATAAGCAGCAGAAAAAAAATAATAAAGATAAGGACAAAAGTTATTAAATACAAAGTGAGAGAAAATAAAACCAGAAAATAAAACTGAGAAAATAAAACCAAAAGCTGATTCTTTGAAAAAAATAAAAGCAATAAAATAGATAAGCCTTTAGGCAGGCTAATCAGGAAAAATAAGATAAGAGATACAACCTTACCAAATGTTAGGAATAAAAGGATTGGGACTTCCCTGGTGTTGAGTGGTTGAGAATCCGACCAGCGATGCAGGGACTGGAGTCTGATCTCTGGTTGGGGGAACCAAAATCCCATGTGCAGTGTAGCAACTAAGCGCAAGCCCAAATACTGAGCCCAAGCACCACAACCAGAGAGCCCACCTGCCATGTGGAAAGAGTCTACACGCTGCAACCAAGATTAGCGGCAGCCAAGTCAATCAATCAACAAGAAAAAGAATAAAAGAATTTATCACTATAGATCCTGCTGCATTAAAAGGAAAATAAGAAAGTATTGTGAACAACTTTATGGCAAAAAATTGACAACCTAGATGAAAAAAGAATTTCTTGAAAAGTGCAAATTATCAAAACCAACTTAGGTAAAATAGAATGTCTTTATAGTCCTATATCTATAGAAGATATAGCATTCAAAATTAAAAGATTTCCTATAAAGACTACTGCCGATTTGCTAGGTTGCTTCTTTGGTGAATTCCATCAAATATTTATCGAAGAAACCACGTTTTACACAAACATTTTCGGAAAACTGCAGAAATATAAGTACTTCTTACTTGTTTTATAAGGCCAGTCTTAGATTAGAAAAACAGACTGAGACATTACAAGAAAACTGTGGACACGTGTTCCTCATAATCACTGAAACAAAACTACAAATGATCAGAAAATGGAATCCAGCCATACATGAAAGAAATAATACAAAATGAACAAACAAGATTTATCCTAGGAATGCAAAGCTGGTTTATATTAAAAAATCAATATCAGTCACCATGTCAACAGAATAAAGAAGAAAAACAATATATGCCTCATTACCTACAGAAAAAGCATTGAACAAAATTCAACATATATTCATAGTAAAATATCTCAGTGAACTAAAAATAAAAGGCAACTTTCCAATCTGATGAAGGGCATATACAAAAAAAAAAAAAAGAAAGAAATCATGTCTAACATCAGACTTAATGGTGACAGACTCAACGTAAGATTGGGAGCAAAACAAGGAGGTCTGTTTTGTCAATTCTATTCAGCACCTCATTGGTCCTAATACACGGTCAACATCTGTGCCATAAAGGCAGACAAATAAAAAGCATACAAATTACAATGGAAGAAGCAAAACTGCCCTTTATTCAAGTATGACATGATCATATATGTAGAAAACCCCGAAGGAATCTATAAGAAATCTATTAGAATTAAGTGAAAGGTCATAGGATAAAAGTTAGTATGCAAAAAAAAAATGTATCTTTATATATTAGCCACGAATTATTGGAGGATCCAAGAAAAAATAGTGATTCCAAAGAGAAGGGTAAAATGCATGAAGTAATCAAGGATGAACTTAACACTAGATATTAAGACTGTACAATATGAAACTTGAAAACTACAAAATGTTGCTGAGAGAAGTGGAAGGACACTTAAATAAATGGTAAGATATGTGTTCATGAGTTGGAAGACTCCATATTAAGATATTAATTCTCAAGGACATAGAATTTTACCTCAATCATAGCATAATTTTGTGGGGGGGGGCAGGGGAGAAATTATCAAGTTGATTCTACAATTTATATGGAAATACAAAGGACCTACAAGGTCAGAACAATTTTGAAGAAGAATAAGAGAGGAGAAGTTTCACTACCTGCTTTCAAGATTTCTAAAAGCTATGGTAATCAAGATAGCATGGTACTGATGTAAGGCTAGAACAGAAGATAGTGTGTGTGTGTGTGTGTGTGTGTGTACTGAACTGACTTTGAAGAAAGTCTTTTTCACAAATGATGCTGGAACAACTGGGTGTCCACTTAGAAAAAAATGAACATTGTACTTCACATCATTCTCACACAGTACTTTGAAATGTTGAACAGACATAAATGTAAATGCCTAGACTATGAACTTTTTAAAGGAAAAATATAAGAAAATCTTTGTGAACACGTATTGGCATAGATTTATTAGGGACACAAAAAACAGGAAATGTGAGGAAAAGGTTGAAAAATTTAACTTTATCATAATGAAAATGTTCTGATCTTCCTAAGATACCATTAAGAAAATGAAAAGGCAAGCACAGCAAAAAGTATTTTCAAAGTATATATTTCAATATTTATGCATATATATGTATATGGAATGGAATAAAAAGGAACAAATATGAGTCAGTTGAACGGAGTTGGATGAACCTAGAGCCTGTTATATAGGGTGAAATAAGTCAGAAAGAGGAAAACAGTTATTGCATATTAACACATATATATGGAATCTAGAAAAATGATACTGATGAGCCAATTTGCAGGGCAGGAATAGAGGTGCAGATGTAGAGAATGGACTCATGGACACAGTAGGGAAGGAGAGGGTGGGACAAACTGAGAAAGTGGCATCGACATATTTACACTATCACGTGTAAAACAGATAACTAATGGAAAGCTGCTATATAATAACACAGGGAGCCCGGCCTGGCACTCTGTGACAACCTAGAGGGGTGGGATGTGGGGATGGTGGAAGGGAGGCTCAAAAGGGAGGAGGTATAGGCTGATTTGCATTGTTGTACAGCAGAAACCAACATAACACAATTGTAAAGCAATTATCCTCCGATTAAAAAAATGTGTATATATATATATACACACACACATGCATATATATATATGTATATATACACACACATGCATATATATATATATATGTATATATATGGCAAAAACTTGTATCTTTAATGTATAAAGAACTCTTAGAATTCAATAATAAGGAGACAAAAGAAACCAAAGAGTGGGAGGTGGGAGGGGTTCAAGATTGGGAACTCATGTACACCTGAGATGAAAAAAAAAATAAAAATTAAAATTAAAAATAAATAAATAAAAAAAAAGAAAAGAAACCAAAGTAGAAAATGGGCAAAAGAGTTAACAGATACTCTACCAGAGATATACAAATGGCCAGTAGCACATGAAAGGGTGCTGACCCTCACTAAATATCAGAGAAGGAAAGCTAAAACACAATAAGATATAATCACATATCTACTGGAATTACTAAAATTAAAAAAAAGGATAATATCAAGAATTGACAATAATGTGGAGTAACTGGAACTCTTGTACATTACTTATAGGAACATAAAATGGTAAGACACTTTGGAAACCAATCTGGCCAATTTTTATAAAGTTAAACACAGATTTACCACAGGACCAGGATTCATGCCTAAGAATCTATCCAAGAGAAATCTAAAGCATATGTCACACCAAAAATTGTACATGAACATTCACGAAAACTGTATTCATCAGAGCCAAAAGCTGCAAATAATTCAAATGTCCATCAACAGTTGAATAAAACAAATTATATCTATTCACAGGACTACTAGTTTGCAACAGAAAGAAGCAAACCACTGCAATATGTAAAAACATGAGTAACTCTCAGAAACATGTTGAATAAAAGAGAACACACAAAAGTGAATTTATATAAAATTCTAGCAGAGGCAAGACTCATCTGTAGTGGGAAATGAGTGATTGCTTGGGGACTGGTGTGGGAATAATTTACTACCAAGGGGCACACGGGAAATTTTGGAGGAATGGAAATGTATTCATGATGATAGTAGTTACACAGGTGTATACATTTGTCAAATCTTATTATACTGATTGCACTGAATGTTTAAAATGGGAGCATTTTACTACATAAAACTTATACTTCAATTAAGTTGATTTTTTCTTCTGTTTTTGTGTGTGTGACTGTACTGGGTCTTTGTTGTCCCATGTGGGCTCTAGTTCCCTTGACCAGAATGAACCCAGGCCCTCTGTTTTGGGAGCATGGAATCTTAAGCACTGGATGACCAGGGAAGTCCCTGAAGTTAATTTTTTAAAAAGCACTTTTCATTGCGAAAGAGGAAAGCCATTACGAAGCATTGAGTCCCTGAGACGATCACTAGTCAGCCAGCAACTGTCATCCTGCTAGCTGTATGAATTCACGTTACACTGACTCATTATCCAAGGCAGGATGAATATAGCTCCCCAGGTGAGGCTTTGGGGGGTTTGCATGGCTGCAATCAGAGACCCCCTGGAGTGATAAGAGGGGAGGCCAAAGAGCACCGGTCTGCCAGGTGGTAAACAGTGTCTGACTGGTCTCCACTTCTACTAGGTCCCAGAGAGATTTGATTAGGGGGCAAAGGCCAGACAAATGTGTGTGTGTGTGTGTGTGTGTGTGCTCAGTCGTGTCCAACTCTGTGTCCTCATGGACTGTAGCCTGCCAGGCTACTCTATCCATGGATTTTTCCAGGCAAGAACACTGGAGCGGGTTGCCATTTCCTTCTTCCAGACAAACATGTACATACTATATATTCTTTGTTAGACTCTTGGCTGGGGCTTCCCAGGTGGCATTAGTGGTAAAGAACTCTCCTGCCAATCCAGGAGACCTAAGAGACGTGGGTTCAATCCTGGGTCAGGAAGATCCCCTGGAGGAGGGCATGGCAACTCACTCCAGTTATTCTTGCCTGGAGAATCCCATGGACATAGGAGCCTGGCAGGCTATAGTCCATAGGGTTGCAAAGAGTCAAACAAGACTGAAGTGACTGAGCACGGACACACACACTCTTCTCTGCCTCTGCCTGTTGAGAAATGAATTCTAAGAGATGCAGAAAAGGGAACCGTGTGTTAGGTTAAGAGAGAGCCATTGATGTGGAAACAAGGATCATAAGCTCATTACCGCTGTACTCCTAGTCCTTCAGGCTTACATGGTGTTTACCATGCACCAGACACTCTAAGTAGACAGATAAACATAGATGCACAGACAGATAGCACAGAGGTTATATAAACTATATTCAGTCCTCTTGCCCATCATCATTATCATCCCTGTCTGATAGTTTAGAAACTAAGATACAGAGAGGCTAAATAATTGGCTCAGAGTGGCCCAGCTACTAAGAGACATCCAAGATTTAAAACCACATAGGACGGTCCACAGTCCACGTTGAGTTGTTGCATAACTCTACCAGGCGTACTGTGAAGTTATCAGCGCTTCCGAATTTCGGATTCACAAGTAGAATCAAGAGGGCCTTCACCTCAGCCCTCAGACTGAGAAGTATGAAAAAATGACCGTTCTCTCTTCCCTTGCTCCTTCTCTCCCTCCCTCCCCCCTTTTTCCTCCCCCTCTCTCTGTTCCTTCCTCCTTTCCTTCCTTCTGTCTCTTTCCCCCTCTTTCCTGAGGGTAAATGCCTGTCACTTATTTGATTTTTCATTTAACAAATACGTTTCGTGCAGACTCTATGGGCTTGATACTATGTCCACTACTGGGCATTCAGAAGTAAATGAAATGCAATCTTGACTTTCAAAGGACCGGACATTCCTCCCAGGTGACTTTGTGAAAGATCTATAGTCAAAGGAGAGTGTTGCACACCTGCCATCCCAGTGCAAAGCAGGTATCAAGGCAGCGTGACTTGCATGCACATTATCAGAAGCCTGTCTGCACGTCTGATGGTCACACCTAGGCCTCCTTGGGTGGTCCCCTCAGCTTTACCATTAAAGCAGTCTGAAGCCATAAAATCCTTAGGGTTGCAAGCTTTTAGAGGATTAATGTTCTAACAAATTGGGTGATTTTGCCCAGCGTGGCTATCAAGGATAACATACTGTGAATTTACTAGGCTCATCTGTGACCAGATTCCTTTGCAGGGTAATTGAAAGTGAATGGAAATGGCTATTTATGTATTCGCCGCCATTAGATGTTGCTTTCATCTCTTGATTTTGTCGGATGATGAGTCAAAATAGACACTAAGATCATTGCCTGCAGGCGGCACTTTGAATGTTCAATTAACTATGGCCTGAGTGTAGCACTGGTCTTGAAAAGGCAGATGGTGGGGGAAGCTGCACTGTTACGCTTCAGAGATGCCCCTCCAGCCGGATGGGGGATATATGTCTGAAATGTGTTTCCTTTTTTTAGGGTTTGATGACCACCAGAGTGTTTGTGGCTCTTAGCTATATTCAAAATCTTATGGTGGTGGTGCGTACAGTTTTTACATGGATGTTAAGAAATAATTTTAAAAGGACACACACACACAAAGAGTTCATGGTGAAATACATTTAGGAAGTCAATGTATATTGTAGTGTATTTCAGAGCCCTTAGGATACTTCCAGTAATTGTGAATCTCTAACAGAGGGAAGTAATAAAGTTATCAAAGGTCTGCAAGGAAGTCAGCATTTACCAAGCCTCCTGGGCTTCCTAGGTGGCACTAGTGGTAAAGAATCTGCTTGCCAATGCCGGAGACATGGGTTTGATCGCTGGGTCAGGAAGATCTGCTGGCGTAGGAAACGGCAACCCACCCCCGTATTCTTGTCTGGTGGGCTACAATGGGGTTGCAAAGCGTTGGATGTGACTGACATGCACACAACTATGTACTGTTTATTACGTTAAATGCTTGACATAGGTTACCTCATTTTTTCCATATAACAATTCTATGGCACATCTTTGTTTTTCTGGCATGACAGTCCCAAGGCCAGGAATGCTTTAATATCTTTGCCAAGGGCATTATGAGTGAGTAGCTTTGCTGTGATATGAACCAAAATAGTTTGGCTGCAGAATCCATGGTCTTGACCACAATGCTCTATCTCCTTCCTTTAAAAATGGGTTTTTTTCCCCAAAGAGTATCTTCCTCAAGCAGAATCCAATGGGATATACTTTGAGAAGGGCATCCCCAGGATAAAGACAAGTATTGCTGCAGCTCAGGCTGAAGACACGATGATGTAATAATAAGGAAACACAGAGCTGAGGTCAGACGTTCTGTGTCTCCCCCTATTTTGCTCCTTTCCTCTAAGTACCAAATAAATGAACGAGTCCTAGACTGGAATCAGACCTGACTCTCCATTTTCCTGAACATCGAAGTTGCCGTGTGCTTATTTAGCTCGTCCTTCACATTTCTTGCCAAGTATCACAAAGATCGCGACAATATTATTTCATTAAACTCTCCCACTTTTGAGCACATGTGATGAGCCAGGCCCTTTGCCGGATGTGGCATTCAGTGGATTCAGGCACAGCTGCAGGAATTTCACAGAGATACAAAACTGGCTTTGCTGGTAAGCCTGATTAGGGAATATGGTTTGGAAACAGCACCTCCAGTGGACCACCTAAGACTTAACTCCTGGATGAGGCAGACTTACCCACCCAGGGCTGGAAGGACAGTACAAGTCCTCACTCTCCAGCCTACCTCGTACACTTACCCCAGGGCAGCGACAGAACACCCATGTTCTGAGGGCAGTCAGCTTGAATGGGGAGGCAGATGGCGCTGACGTGAGCGTGTGTGGTTTCTTCCCCTGCACTTCCCCATGAAGCAAGCAGTCTAAACAGAGTGAGGGAGGGCTGCAAGAGACATTGGAAGTTTCTCCTGTGCTTTTCTTAGAAGGAAAAATAGACATTCCTGCTCCTCTCTGGCTGGAAACAAGTAGTGGGGAAAGAAGTTTTCTCCTATCCTGGATGTTGCTGACTGGAAATGAAACAGCTAAATGCATAGAGTCTCTCAAGGAGCTCAGAATCCAGTGGAAGAGACAGGCAGACAAAGAGACAGAGGAAATATTGTGAAATGAAAATATGCACGAACAGGGGATAAAGCAGAATATAGGAGAGGTGTCGTCTCAGTTTCAACAGCTTAAAATTCACATTGTTTCCTTCCTTCCGACAGGATTATATTTTCATGTATTAGTGGTAATCATTCATTCATTTATCCAACTGTTCATTAATCAAACATGCATGAATACTAAGGTGCATTGAGCCCTGGCAATACAAGGCTGAATAAGATGAGGCCAGAAACCACGTTCCCCCTTAAAATTGTTTTACTTTAGCTGGATCATGTAATGGTGAATTAACACAGTATCAACCATGGATACACAGGTTATGTGGAAAGTCCTCAAGGAAGTGCCATGCACCAGGTAAACTTGGGGAGATTTGTACTACAGAGCTGGGCCGCCATCAGAACACCATACCTTGGAAGGGAGAGGTAAAAGAAAGTACAGTAAAAAATGGGTGAAGAACCTCAGAAATGAGTTTTGGAGGGTCTTCCTTTCAGTTTTCAACTACTCCACAGTTTTGCCACATAACAAAATAGGCCTTTTATTAAGATGGGCTGGTACCCGTAGAAGTTCAAATGAGGTCCCAGGAGAGTCTTTGAAGTGAATTGCTAAAGCACCGACTGATTGGACTATTGTGATGTCAAAAGATGTGAACTGGTAATTATTCTATTTGTGAAGGGAATATGGAAGGATCAAGGGCATGGAGATGGAGAAGCTAAATTAGCCCTAATGAAATATAATGGATGTAGAAACTAGGGTATCCTAGTTTCCATAAAATCAGATCTGGAAATTAAGAGTGAAAATGACTATGTAAAATTTCCATTACTTGCTTGAACTGAAAGGGAACAAGCTATTACTTGCCAGTATGAAGCTTTGTTCTAGAGGAAAGGATGTGGGTCTTTACAAAATCCTCACTCTTAAAAAAAAATTTATTTATTTATTTTAATTGGAGGATAATTACTTTACAGTATTATGATGGCTTTTGCCATATATCGACATGAGTCAGCCATGGGTGTACACATGTCTCCCCATCCTGAACCATCCTCCTACCTCCCTCCCCATCTCACCCCTCTGGGTTGTCCCAGAGCACTGGCTTTGAGTGCCTTACTTTATGCATTGAACTTGCACTGGTCATCTATTTTACATATGGTTGATGCTGTGAAAGTGCTGCACTCAATATGCCAACAAATTTGGAAAACTCAGCAGTGGCCACAGGACTGGAAAAGATCAGTTTTCATTCCAATCCCAAAGAAAGGCAATGCCAAAGAATGCTCAAACTACTGCACAATTGCACTCATCTCACATGCTACTAATNTATGGATCTGAGAGTTTGACTGTGAAAAAAGCTGAGTGCCAAAGAATTGATGCTTTTGAACTGTGGTGTTGGAGAAGACTCCTTGAGAGTCCCTTGGACTGCAAGGAGATCCACTCAGTCTATTCTAAAGGAGATCGGCCCTGGGTGTTCTTTGGAAGGAACGATGCTAAAGCTGAAACTCCAGTACTTTGGCCACCTCATGGGAAGAGTTGACTCATTGGAAAAGACTCTGATGCTGGGAGGGATTGGGGGCTGAAGGAGAAGGGGATGACAGAGGATGAGATGGCTGGATGGCATCACTGACTCGATGGACGTGAGTCTGGGTGAACTCCAGGAGATGGTGATGGACAGGGAGGCCTGGTGGGCTGCAATTCATGGGGTCACAAAGAGTTGGACACGACTGAGCGACTGAACTGAACTGATTCTGACCGGAGTAAGATGATACCACATTGTGGTTCTGATTTGCATTTCTTTGATAATGAGCGATGTTGAGTATCATTTCATGTCTAGCCATCTGTATGTCTTTTCCAATCTAGATTCCTTTTATTTATTTTTCTTTTCGGATTGCTGTGGTAGGACTTCCAAAACTATGTTGAATAATAATGGTGAGAGTGGGCACCCTTGACTTATTCCTGATTTTAGAGGAAATGCTATTAATTTTTCACCTTTGAGGATAATGTTTGCTGTAGTTTGTCATATATGACTTTTATTATGTTGAGTTATGTTCCTTTCGTGCCTGCTTTCTGGAGAGCTTTTTTTTAACCATAAATGGGTGTTGAATTTTATCAATGGCTTTCCTTACATCTATTGAGATAATCAAATGTTTTTTACCTTTCAATTTGTTAATATGGTGTATCACATTGATTGATATGCAAATACTGAAGAATCCTTGTATTCCTGGAATAAAGTCCACTTGGTCATGATGTATGATCTTTTTATGTAATTGGAGAATCCCCACTCTTTAAGTGTTATGGTTGAGAGGACAGGGGAGGACCATCTGCCCCCTTCCCAAACCCAACTCAGCAGTTTTGATCCTGTGCTACCGTTCATAACACCAACACACCTAACATTAACCATGTAACACATTATGTAGCTTACTTCTTTATTATGCTGCTGCTGCTGCTGCTAAGTCGCTTCAGTCATGTCCAACTCTGTGCGACCCCATCGATGGCAGCCCACCAGGCTCCCCTGGCCCTGGGATTCTCCAGGCAAGAACACGGGAGAGGGTTGCCATTTTCTTCTCCAATGCATGAAAGTGAAAAGTCAAAGTGAAGTCGCTCAGTCGTGTCTGACTCTTAGCGACCCCATGGACTGCAGCCCACCAGGCTCCTCCATCCATCGGATTTTCCAGGCAAGAGTACTGGAGTGGAGTGCCATTGCCTTCTCCGTACTATAGTGCTTATTTATTGTCTGTATCCCCCACTAGAATATAAGCTCCACAAGGGCATGGACCTTTATTTCTTAATGTATACCAAGAGTCTACATGAGGGCATGGCAACTGGAGGTTTTTAACTATTCGTGGCATGATGAATTCTTTGTCATACTCCATCAAGGAACTAAACTGGAGGTAATTTTGTGAAAAAAAGAGAAAATACTTTTATGAAAAGAAAAAAAAGTGTCCTTTGAAAAGAAGAGCGAGTGAGTTGTAACAGAGCAATTCTCAGGGTTTGAATTAGAGAGGAATATAATTGGAAACTGATTTGGTGATTTGGTTAGACAAACAGCTTCCCACAAAGTATTTAATAAGAAAACTGCTGCAAGAAACTTGGACTTATAAAATAATATTTTTCCTAATCCCGTGTCAATTATTTTAAGACAAAAATGTTCAGGTGATCTTCGTGTCTTGTGATTATTTAATCCCCTGTCTTGTGGGAAATCATTGGTTACCATGTTTCATGGCTTACCAGACCCAGGTAAGCCCTATACATCTGGACTATTTAGGAATCTACCCGCAATGTAGGACATGTGGGAGACACGGTTTTGATCCCTGGGTTGGGAAGATCCCCTGGAGGAGAAAATGGCAACTCGCTTCCATTTTCTTGCCTGGGAAATTCCATGAGCAGAGGAGCCTGATGGTCTACAGTCCATAGGGTCACAAAGAGTTGCACATAACAAGCAATTGAGTGCAAAGATTCAGTAAAATAGATGGAGGCCATCGGTGAGCTTGAAGGTCTTCATTCAGCTGCTGCAATGGATAAGGCATAGAAAACTGTGTTTTTCCTTCTCTATTCCTATAATCATGTTCTCTTCTGGAGACTGGGTTAATTATATCATGGCTATTTTAGATTGCTTCTGACTACATAATGTGTGTGCTCCATGTTTTTTTTTTTTCATGCATAAAAGGAAGGTTCATTCTTGGGTCCCTGAAATAAAAAAGAAAACAATAGCCAACATTTGTGCAATCATAGTCACCAACTTTATTTCTTTAAGTCATCACCACCAAGTGGTGCTGTGATTGTACTATTATTTGTAAAGACCCAAGACTCAGAGTTGTCAAGTTCTTTGTCTAAAAATACACAGCTAGGAAAGTATTCCAGGTGACAGTCAGACCCGTGTGTTGGAACTCAGAACGCTGGTTACTCACTCTCTACTGCTCCTAAGTTATCATAGTCTCTATGCAATAATAGTCTGATTGTTATTCTTGTCATAACATTCTGCCTAACAAATTATAGACTATGGACTCTTGAACTTTAAGACACAATCTTTTTTCAGAGTACAATTTTTTAATTGTTAAAATAATATTACAATGTCCAATAGAAGAAAAAGAAACTTTCTCTTCGAATTTTATTTACTAGTTTCATTTCTCTAAAAATATATAAAACTTTGAGTTTAATATCAAGATCAAATCTGAACCATTACTGTTTTTTTTTCTATGTTGCAACTGGAATAGCCAGAAATAACATGTAAACTTCTAACCTTTTTTTCACCTCACTGCTACCAATCTCTTATGCCATAAAGGCCAACAGAATAGGATTATTGTGTGGTGGAATCCAACAAGAGCTCCCTTTACAAGCTCTACTTGAGTTGTTATCTGTTCTAATAATGTTTTACCATTAGGGAGCTTTAATTTTTTGGAAACTAAGGAAGCATAAGTCATTTAATCTTGTTTATGTTAAAACATGCATTTTGAAATGTTCTGAAAGAGCATCTATTTTGATAGGAATTATTGAACAAATTTTCAAATTCTGCTATGTGTGTTTATTCTTGCTTTGGTGCAGTGCTGATTCCTGCCCTCAGATCCAATCTTTGCCCTGCCCCTGCTTGGGTGGGCTGATCCCTGTAGGCTCTTTCCTAAGTTCATGTGTCAGCTGGCTTCTGGCTCAGTGTGGTCAGTGGTAAGCTCTGAAGGAGATGGAATGATGAGAGAAATGGAGATGTCAGAGTTTAATAGGGATCTATTAATTAAACTATTGGGCTTCCTAGATGGCACTCGTAGTAAAGAACCTGCTTGCCAGTGCGGAAGACATAAGAGATGTGGGTTCGATCCCCAAGTCAGGAAGACCCCCTGGAGGAGAGCATGGCAACTCACTCCAGTATTTTTGCCTGGAGAATCCCCATGGGCAGAGGAGCCTAGTGGGCAACAGTCCATGGGGTCACAAAAATTTGGACAGAATGCCTGAAGTGACTTAACACACATGCAATTAAACTCTTATGGTTTATCACAGGATATTGTATATAGTTCTCTGCGCTACACAGTAAGACATTGTTGTTTATCCATCCTATATATATGAGTTTGCCTCTGCTAATCCCAAACTCCAATTCCTTTCCCTTCCACCCCCCTGTTTAGTAACCACACGTCTGATCTCCATTTCTATGTGTCTTTTTCTGTTTCATAGATACATTCACTTGTTGATTTAAACTCCACATATATGTGACATGATCTGATATATGTTTTAACAGGATCAACTCTGGTTGCTGTGTTGAGAAAAACTCTGGAAAGCAAGGCAGACCCATTAAAGATCTCTATTGCACCCCTAACATCTCCATTTCTCTCACCCTCCCATCTCCTTCAGGGCTTCCCATTGACCACACTGAGCTGGAAGCTGGAAATCCATTGCTATGGATTGCAATCAGAGTCAGTGATGGCTTAGATGAGGGTGTCAGCAGGGGAGGCAGTAAAAAGAGGTGGATTCTGGATGTAATTTCGAAGGAGACATGATGGAATTTGTGGAAAGATTGAATGTGAGGTAAGAGAAGAAGAAAAGAATACAAATGATTCCAAATTTTGGATTATGCAACAAGGATGGAGCTGCCCTCAGCTGAGTGGGAGAGGCAGCAGGTGGAGCAGGCTTTGTGAGCATGTTCAGTGTGAGATGCCTGTTGAGCATCCAAGTAGAGACTAGGATCAGACAGTTGGATGTCATGGGTTTTTAGTATAAAGCTACCAGACTGGGTGACATTACCCGTGAAGCAAGGGAGAGTAGATGAAAGGAGAGTTTCAGGGCATTTGAATGTCAGTCATACTGGATGGATTGCTAGCCTGCCCATGCAAGACAGAAAGGAGAAACCACCATCCGGGAGAAGGTGGAAACCTCAGGTGGGCAGATCAGAACAGGAGCCTTGTTCACTTGTCACTTCCTCTCCTCCCTGACTCCACATCGGAGGACAGGAAGCAGGAAGGGGAGGGGTGAAAGAGGGAAAAGTCAACCAATGTGCTCCTCACCCCTCCTCCAAGTTTTGGGAGTCATTAGTCTGCCAGGGCAGGGAGAAAGAGGACTGATAATCAAATTTGAGATGAAGTCAAAGGAGCAGCACTCAGTTTTTAAATCTACAATGTGACTATTTGAATAACTGAAAGTGGCTACAAAGTTATGGAGCTGGAATGAGATGTCTAAGAGAGCCTGCTCCCTAGCCTGGAAACTGATGTGTGCTTGTGAGTAATCCAAACTTGGGTCCACTTGCCTGCCCACGATAAAGCTAATCTACTGATATCAGGTTGTGATGAAGGAAAGTTCAGTGTTTAGCGAAGGGTGCGAAGCAAGGAGTCCAGGGAGCTAGTGCTTATAAGGCCTGAACTCCCCAAAGGCCCTCAGGGAAAGGGTTCAAAGACAGAGTGGTGGAGGGTGGTTGTGGAGAGTGATTTTTATCTCGTGGACAGTCTTCTGATTGGTTGGTGGTGAGCTAATCATGAATGAACACCATCAACTTTCTGGTTCCGGCCATCTGGGGTCCACATACTTGTGGGTAGCATGCAGTGGACTTCTTCCACCTGGTGGGGGTTTCATTAGGATATGCCTCAGAATATTATCGATAGCCCTTGAGGAGGAACTAAAGGTCCTTGACTTTTATTAATGGTTCAGTTCAGTTCAGTCACTCAGTTATCTCTGACTCTTTGCGACCCCATGAATCACAGCACGCCAGGCCTCCTTGTCAATCACCAACTCCCGGAATTCATTCAAACTCATGTCCATTGAGTCGGTGATGCCATCCAGCCATCTCATCCTCTGTCATCCCCTTCTCCTCCTGCCCCCAATCCCTCCCAGCATCAGAGTCTTTTGCAATGGGTCAACTCTTTGCATGAGGTGGCCAAAGTACTGGAGCTTNGATCTCCTGGAGAAGGAAATGGCAATCCACTCCAGTACTATTGCCTGGAAAATCCCACAGACAGAGGAGCCTGGTAGGCTACAGTTTATGGGGTTTCAAAGAGTTGGACACGGCTGAGCGACTTCACTTTCATTTTCTGATTAAATTTACTCTTCATAACTTGGGGAAGGTCTAGGAGGGTAAAGTTTTTCTACAGAAGAGAGGCAGGTGGAGGACTTTGGGAAGGTGTCTGTTACAGGAAGGCCCCATAGAGTCCCTGCTTGGTTACAGGGTGAGAACACAGTTAGTTTTAACACTTATTATGGAAAAAACCTGTTAATGTTCACAACCTGTGCAAGACTACTCATGGAACTGGCATATCAGTGTCTGATGCTATGAGATCAACAAGAGATACAGCTACGGACTTAAATTCATTCATCTATAAAAAGAAGTAGGTTGGATAATATGATAATCTCTATGAAGTGAAGTGAATTGAAGTCACTCAGTCATATCTGACTCTTTGTGACCCCATGGACTGTAGCCTACCAGGCTCCTCCATCCCTGGGATTCTCCAGGCAGGAATACTGGAGTGGGTTGCCATTTCCTTCTCCAGGAGATCTTCCCAACCCAGGGATCGAAACTGGGTCTCCCTTATTGCAGGCAGACGCTTTACCATCTGAGCCACCAGGGAAGGGACCCAATAATTTCTATGGTCATTCTCAAATCTAAAATTGTATCATTTGATTTGAAGCATCTAAGTCCAGTAGTCATGTATGGATGTGAGAGTTGGACTGTGAAGACAGCTGAGCACTGAAGAATTGATGCTTTTGAACTGTGGTGTTGGAGAAGNATAGCATATTCAAAAGCAGAGACATTACTTTGCCGACTAAGTTCCATCTAGTCAAGGCTATGGTTTTTCCAGTGGTCATATATGGATGTGAGAGTTGGACTGTGAAGACAGCTGAGCACTGAAGAATTGATGCTTTTGAACTGTGGTGTTGGAGAAGACTCTTGAGAGTCCCTTGGGCTGCAAGGAGATCCAACCAGTCCATTCTAAAGATCAGTCCTGGGTGTTCATTGGAAAGAATGATGCTAAAGCTGAAACTCCAGTACTTTGGCCACCTCATGGCAAGAGTTGACTCGTTGGAAAAGACTCTGATGCTAGGAGGGATTGGGGGCAGGAGGAGAAGGGGATGACAGAGGATGAGATGGCTGGATGTTATCATCGACTCGATGGACATGAGTCTGAGTGAACTCCGGGAGTTGGTGATGGACAGGGAGGCCTGGCATGCTGCGATTCATGGGGTCACAAAGAGTTGGACACGACTAAGCAACTGAACTGAGCTGGAGTTCAGTGTTATCACATTGGATGGTGTGAAGCAATATTTTGCCAGTGATTTTTTTTCTCTGAAACTACATTTATGAGAACAGGATTTGACCACTCGAGTAAGAGTGAAACTAAAAGCTTTTTAAATTCAGTTACTAAAATACTTTTAAGATTCTGCTTTTAAAGCAAGCATTACTAATAATAAGAAGCAATGTAATTTCTACCCATATGCATCCCAAGCATATCAATGAAATTTCAGTTTGTGCAGACACTTACTTTACTGGGTTTAATGAGAATCTAAAAATAAGAACTAATGTCCTATGTGGAGATAAACACGTTGACACAGACTTCCCAACAGAGGAACACATTCTTCCAACTCATACTTTGGCCTCTTTAAGCCCTCAGATTACTCACTTCTAGCAAACTCAATGACGGATGTGTTACAGAAATGATTCCTGTAATTCTTTCACATTAGTGTAGAAATCAGCTAAGGTTGCAGAATGCAAATCAGTGATTTTACCATACAAAATTTATTCTAGTTTTCCTCCTGGGAAAAACCTTGTGATTGAAATACACTGGGTTTTGAGCATATTTGAAGCCCATTTTGCAGCTGCAAATACACAAATATTAAAACTGGAGCAGCAACTAATAGTCATGGTATCTGAGTGACTATGTTATAAAATATATAAAACATGGCATCTGGGTGACTAAATTATAAAAGAAGAAAAGCTATCTGAAATTGACTCTTGGAATTCATTGCTATTTTGAGCACACCCTTTCCCTAAAATTTAGAGGATAGATAAAATTACCAACAGTAAGATTTTGGGGAAGCTAGGTATATCATTTCAATGCAAAACAAACAAACAAAAAAGGATGTTTAAATATCTGATCTGAGGTACTTATACAGTCTTGTTTCTTTGGCAGGTGTGGACTGACCACCTGATTGGAATTTTCATAGAGATGGAGGGATGTAGAAAAGTGTATCTCAATCATTTATTATTTCATTAAATAGGAACTGAGGTGAAATTTTCAACTTTAGTCAAAAATAGTAATAGAATGGTAAGGCAAGCTGCTAATTTCAGTAAATTTGAAATGGTTAAAAAGTGTAAATTTAATAGTTTTTATGCAGAATATTGAGGTGTTGTGATGTTTTTCCTGTCTTGTATAGTTTTTAAACTTTTATTTCTGTATATATTACTTAAAAATTCTAAAAATGGTATTTTATTTGGAAACAAAAAATGTGAATATTATGTATATTACATATTAATAGTGGTAGTGGAGAAGGTAATGGCATTCCATTCCAGTACTCTTGCCTGGAAAATCCCACGTATGCAGGAGCCTGGTGGGCTGCAGTCCATGGGGTCGCTAAGAGCTGGGCATGACTGAGCGACTTCACTTTCACTTTTCACTTTCCTGCACTGGAGAAGGAAATGGCAACCCACTCTGGTGTTCTTGCCTGGAGAATCCCAGGGACGGGGGAGCCTGGTGGGGTGCTGCCTATGGGGTCGCACAGAGTCGGACACGACTGAAGCGACTCAGCAGCAGCAGTAGCAGCCCCAGTAGCAGGGAAAGTCACTCAGTTGTGTTCGACTCTGTAACCTCCGTGGACTCCAGCCTGCCAGGTTCCTCTGTCCATCGAATTCTCTGGGCAAGAATACTGAAGTGTGTTGCCATTTTCTTTTCCAGGGGATCTTACGAACCCAGGGAGCAAACCTGGGTCTCCTGCATTGGAGGCAAATTCTTTATCATGTGAGCCACTAGAGAAAACCCATAGCTTGTATGTGTGTATATACTTATTATATATGCATAAATATATATTATATTAGGGGAGGAAAAGTGGAAGCAATGACAGACTTTATTTTCTCGGGCTCCAAAGTCACTGCTGATGGTAACTTCAGGCATGAAAATGAAAGATCCTTGCTCCTTGGAAGAGAAGCTATGACAAACCTCAGTTCAGTTCAGTTGTCACTCAGTCATGTCCTACTCTTTGCAACCCCTTGGACTTCAGCACGCCAAGCTTCCCTGTCCATGTCCAGCTCCTGGAGCTTGCTCAAACTCATGTCCATTAAGTTGGTGATGTCATCCAACCATCTCATCCTCTGTTGTCCCCTTCTCCTCCTGCCTTCAATCTTTCCCAGCATTAGGGTCTTTTCCAGTGAGTTAGTTCTTTGCATCAGGTGGCAAACATATTGGATTTTCAGCTTTAGCATCAGTCTTTTCAATGAATATTCAGGACAGATTTCCTTTAGGATTGACTGGTTGGATCTCCTTGCAGTCTAAGGGATTCTCAAGAGTCTTCCAACACCACAGTTCAAAAGCATCAGTTCTTTGTTATTCAGCTTTCTTTATGGTCCAACTCTCACATCCATACACGACTATTGGAAAAACCATAGCTTTGACTAGATGGACCTTTGTCAGGAAAGTAATGTTTTTTGATATGCCTTCTGGGTTGGTCATAGCTTTTCTTACAAGGAGCAAGCATCTTTTAATTTCATGGCTGCAATCACCATCTGCAGTGATTTTGGAGTCCAAGAAAATAAAGTCTGTCACTGTTTCCATTGTTTCCCCATCTACTTGCCGTGAAGTGATGGGACCAGATGTCATGATCTTCTTTTTTTTTTTATCTCAGTTTTATTTATTTATTTATTTATTTTACTTTACAATATTGCATTGGTTTTGCCATACATTGACATGAATCTGCCATGGGTGTACATGTGTTCCCCATCCTGAACCCCCCTCCCACCTCCCTTCCCATCCCATCCTCTGGGTCATCCCAGTGCACCAGCCCTGAGCACCCTGTATCATGGCATTGAAACATGTAAATTGTTACATGCGAAATGAATCACCAGTCCAGGTTTGATGCATGATCTTCATTTTTTGAATGTTGAGTTTAAGCCAGCTTTTTCACTCTCCTCTTTCAATTTCATCAAGAGGCTCTTTAGTTCCTCTTCACTTTCTGCCATAAAGGCATAGGCATCTGCATATCTGAGGTTATTGATATTTCTCCTGGTACTCTTGATTCCAGCGTGGGCTCCATCCAGCCTGGCATTTTGCATGATGTACTCTGCACATAAGTGAAATAAGAAAAGTGACAATATACAGCCTTGAAATACTCCTTTCCCAATTTAGGACCAGTTCATTGTTCCATGTCTGGTTCTAGCTGTTGCTTCTTGACCTGCTATACAGATTTCTCAGGAGGCAGGTATACTGGTCTGGTATTCCCCTCACCTTAAGAATTTTCTACAGTTTGTTGTGATCCACATAGTTAAAGGGTTTAGTGTAATCAATAAAGCAGAAGTAGATTTTTTTTCTGAATTCTCTTTTTTGTGTATGCATATTGAGTGCAGCACTTTCATAGCATCTTCTATTAGGATTTGAAAGAGCTCAGCTGGAATTCCATCACCTCTACTAGCTTTGTTTGTAGTGATGCTTCCTAAAGTACACTTGACTTCGCACTCCAGAATGTCTGGCTCTAGGTCAGTGATCACATCATTGTCGTTATCTGGGTCATTAAGATCTTTTTTGTGTAGTCCAATGCTGTAAAGAACAATATTGCATAGGAACTTGGAATTGACAACCTAGACAGTGTATTAAAAAGCAGAGGCATTACTTTGCTGACAAAGGTCCATATAGCCAAAGCTGTGCTTTTTCCAGTAGTCATGTACAGCTGTGAGAGTTGGACCATAAAGAAGGCTGAATGCCAAAGAATTGATGCTTTTGAATTATGGTGTTGGAGAAGGCTCTTGAGAGTCCCTTGGACAACAAGGAGATCAGACCAGTCAATCCTAAAGGAAATCAACCCTGAATATTCATTGGAAAGATTGATGCTGATGTTGAAGCTCCAGTGCTTTGGCCACCTGATGCAAAGAGCTGACTCACTGGAAAAGACCCAGATGCTGGGAAGGATTGAAGGCAAAAGGAGAAGAGGACGACAGAGGATGAGATGGTTAGATAGTATCACCGACTCAATGGACTTGAATTGAGCAGACTCTGGGAGACAGGAGGCAGTATAGGACGGGGAAGCCTGGCATGCTGCAGTCCTTGGGGTCACAAAGAGTCAGAGATGACTTAGCGACTGAACAATAACAACAAAAGTATATATGCATGTATTTTTTATCTCCATATGAATATATATATTTATGGAGAAAGAGAAAAATACATAATATGACATATGTGAGCGTCTAATATGTACAACTTCCCTATATGGTTCCTCACAGTAAACTGTGAGATTATAGCTTTACTTACAGATGAGGAAACATGTTCAGTAAACCTTAGAAACTTGTTCGAGATCACGCAGCTAGTCAATGGTAGATAAAGATTGATTTTTAGTCTATTTGATTTTAATCCCTCTTCACACTGCTGAGTCATCCCCTTTCTGAAAACCCACTAAGGAAGCAAGACAAATCTACAAAAGAAATGAATAAGTGATTATTTCTTTTACAAATGAATTCTCACTCTGGATTTTTCTTTTTCAGTGATCATTGTTTAAAATAGCAGTTGCTTGTATATGCAATTTACTGCATAAAGTTTTCAGGAATGTAGGTATTATATGTATTATATGGAGTATTACAGGTATTGTGAGCCCACAAGCTGAAACTACTGAGCCCGCACGCCACAACTACTGAAGTCTGAGTACCCTAGAACCCATGCTCTACAAAAGAGAAGCCACCAGTAAGAGCAGCCCGCACACCACAGCTAGGCCGCAACTAGAGAAAGCCTGCACGCAGCAATGAAGACCAAGGGCAGCCACAAGGAATTCTTTAATTAATTAATAAAATGAATGTAACAGACGTGTTCTGGGTTTCAAAAGATCTATGTTGCTATGTTCCATATGTATTACTTACTGACGTCTTGACCAATCTTTTGAAGATAACAGAAATGAGCCTGAAAGGAGACCATATATGTGAGGCATCAGGCTTGTCATAAACACCAAGGTTTATGAAATCTCTACAGTGTGTTAAATAGTGCTCAGGCCAGGGCAGACAAATGTACAAAACAACTTTTCTACCGTCAAGCCCCATGAATAGTATGGCTCCAAGATAATTATCAGAGATTTCTATAGATACAGAGAGAGAGAGAGAGACAGTCACGTATTTCTAGTGACGTATTATACATCATGTTTCCCAAGCCACATTGGGTAAGAGGATCAGGAAATCAATAAAACTATATAATTTCCTTCACTCTGCCTATTCACTTGATTCCTTTAAAACTGTTACGGATTATTTCTGAGCTGTCCTTAGGGAGAGTCTCACTATAATGGACATGCACAAACACCATTCTACTTTTTTTCCAGCTTCTCTGCCCAGGGTAGGGTCTGCTGCCAAGTTTCCCAGGGCCAAAGAGCAGATGCTACTGCCCAGGCTGCTTGCCTTGGCTCCCTCCTACCTCCTGCCCCCAGCTTTTCCCCATACTAAAGCCATTTCATTGCGCCAAAGTCACCGATAGGGACAGCTTTGGTGCAGAAATCTCACGCTGTGTTCTTCACTGGCCTGTGGAGAATCCCTCTCCCTCTTTTGTATCTCATTCCCAGCCTCTGTGTAACTCATGTCCTCAGGCTTCTTCTGTGGATGGAAATAAAGCTACCTTAGCGTGTGCTTCACTCAGTCATGTCTGACTCTTTGCAACCCCATGGACTGTAGCCCGCCAGGCCCCTCTGTCCATGGGATTCTCCAGGCAAGAAAATTGGAGTGGGTTGCCATGCCCTCCTCCAGGGGATCTTCCTGACCCAGGGATCGAACCCAGGTCTCCCGCAGGGCAGGCAGATTCTTTACCGTCTGAGCCAAGAATGTCCAAAATTTTTCTTTGTCTTCATTTATTGAACTTCAGTAACTTAGTCCCCACCTGTGTCTGAGTATCTTAAGTATGGGAATCTGAGAGTGTTTCTGTACATGCAGAAACAAGTCTGTTCAGATTTTTCTACCGTTTGAGTCCTATCTAGACTTGCTTTTCTGTTTTCCAATCTCTTCCCTCCAAGCAAAGAATGCTTAAAAATAGAGCCTTCAGAATCATGAGCCCCAAACACACAATACTGGATTCTGTGCAGCACCGAGTCCTTATAATAAAAATGTCCATGTTTGGCTTAAACAAAGCTAAATTAGTGTCTCTTATTTTCAACAAAAACAATCTCAATTGAAACAAGCGAGGAAGGAAGGAGTGGTTTGTTTCTCTCTGAACACGGTTACTTCTTCTGTTCTGAATCCTTCCAGTTCTTCAGAATTCCCAAGATTATCCCCAAGCTCTCCATTACTAGTTATATCCTACAAAATAAGTCTCTCTCAGATGAATTAATGGTGAGGGCTTAACTCGTTTTTCTGAAGTGATTTGTTGTCAGCATTAATTAACAGAACAGATTGTTGGGTAATTTCCTTTTCCTCTGATACTACAAAGTTTAGCATTCTCAGTCTCATTAATAAATTTATGTGTTTTATAAACAGTTAAATTGAAAAATGTTCTTTTAATAAACAACTTTCAGTGCAGCCGTGCTGCAAATAACATGAACTTACAAAGGGCTAGTCCTGGCTATCCACTGAGAGACCTGTAATTTGGTCCCAGGCAAGGAGGCCCATCATTAATTTGTTGCAAGACATTAAGTCAGGCATTTAGTGTCCCTAAAATTATTTGACCACCTTTAAAACAGATGACAGATATTGTGAAAAGGGCACTGTTGTGAAAAGGCAAAGTGCCTGGTATTAATAACAGAAATAGTAAACAGAAGACATTGAGAGTACTTTCTCAGTTTCTTTGTAGAAGAGGTGTACAATTTTTTCTTACTTGAGAGCTTGTCATAATACTTTCGGAAGTACTACAAGAAAAATATTTCAAATAGTATTCAAGCTAAAATTAGTAGAGAAATAATGATGTATTTGAATGAATAAATATTTTTGGCAGTTATTCAGTCACTTGGAAAAGGCAATGGGACCCCACTCCAGTACTCTTGCCTGGAAAATCCCATGGACAGAGGAGCCTGTTGGGCCGCAGTCCACGGGGTCGCTAAGAGTCGGACACGACTGAGTGACTTCACTTTCACTTTTCACTTTCCTGCATTGGAGAAGGCAATGGCAACCCACTCCAGTGTTCTTGCCTGGAGAATCCCAGGGATGAGGGAGCCTGGTGGGCTGCCGTCTATAGGGTCGCACAGAGTCAGACATGACTGAAGTGACTTAGCAACAGTTCAGTCGCTAAATCATGTCTGATTGTTTGCAACCTCATGAACTGCAGCGCACCAGGCTTCTCTGTCCTTCACTATCTCCCTGAGTTTGTGCAAACTCACATCCACTGAGTCAGTGATGCCATCCAACCATCTCATTCTCTGTTTTCCCCTTCTCCTCTAGCCCTCAGTCTTTCCCAGCTTCAGAGTCTTTTTCAATGAGTCAGTTTTTCTCATCAGGTGGCCAAAGCATTGGAGCTTCAACTTCAGCACCAGTCCTTCCAATGAATATTCAGGATTGACTTACTTTAAGATTGACTGGTCTGATCTCCTTGCTGTCCAAGGGCCTCTCTAGAGTCTTCTCCAGCTTCCAGATGGAAGCTGGAAGGCACAAGCTGGAAGGCAGAGGAACTGGAGATCAAATCGCCAGCACAGGCTGGATCTTAGAAAAAGCGTGGGAATTCCAAAAGAACATTTACTTTCATTGACTACACTAAAGCCTTTGACTTGTGTGGATCACACTAAGCTATGAAATATTCTTAAAGAGGTGTACTTTAATGAATAAATATTTTTGGCAGTATATAATATATATTTAGGGCTTCCCAGGTGGCACTCGTGGTAATGAAACCACCTGCCAATGCAGGAGTCATAAGAGAAGTGGGTTTGTTCCCTGGGCTGGGAACATCCCTTGGAAGAGGGCATGGCAATCCACTCCAGTACTCTTGCCTGGAGAATCCCATGGACTGAGGAGACTGGTGGGCTACAGTCCAAAAGGTCACAAAGAGTCGAACATGACTGAAGTGAATTAGCATACATGCATGCAATACATATTTATGAATTCATTAGAATGAACTAAGAACATGTATTTGTCAAAATCTTCTTTGTAGTCTTTTTAGTGCTTGTTGCAGGTGGTCTCTTCTCTAAATTTATTATAATCAACCTACCTAAACAGTTGCTAACTCAATCACATTTTAAGATGGGGAGAGGTGGCAGGGATAAAGTTTAATTCTGTGCTTGCTTCAGGGCTGCTGATGATATAAATATGTTCAATTTTTCAATAGGTGCTAGACACCATCATCTGAATTAGATTAAAAATTAAGATTAACCAGGCAATGGATTTGGGACTTCTGATGATTGTTCTCCTGAGAACATTTTCTTATTTGACATTCCAAGTATTGCTTTCTCCTTTTACTCCTATCCTAACAACATCTTTTTATTTTTGTCATCATCTTACACACAGCTATTGTGTGTTTGTTGAGCCCTTTGGTTCAGTTTTAGCATCCTTGGAATTACTAATGCAATATAACATCACGTATCCAGAATATGATTGTGAGTCAATTATCTAATACACGTAAAATGACTAGAAGAGTGTGCTCATATAACATCAATGTAATTTAGCATGGGTTTGTTCTTATCAAGTCAGTTAATTTAAATAGAATATACCACTAAACATATTCACTGCAACTACTAGCCTGTATTTGTATTCAATAGAAACACATGAATTCTTCTAATTATCAAAAGTCTGAGTTAGTGGTATACAAGTCAATGAGGTAATGTCTCCTACATGCAGTTGTGTCCTCTAATTTGTTTCTCTTTCCCTGTAACATATTCCCTGCTTCCAGAAATAAATTGGAAGAAACTTCCTTTTGCCCTCTGTGAGATAAATTGAGCTTCCTTGTGTGAAAGCAAAGCAAGTAGAAAAAATGATTTTTTCCATTTTGGGCAGCTCTGTTGAGTTGTAGTGTCATTGCACAGCAGGGCTTTTATAGATAAGAAAGTCAGGTGTGGAGGGACAAGAGTTCTCAAGGAGAAAAAAGCATATTTGGGGAGAAAGGAGAAAGCATACCTGGCAAGACTGTGATTTGTGATCTACTTGAGAGAAAGGAAGACAGCATATGGGGCAGAACATGGACTAAGGGAGCTAGCTAACTTGTATAAGGTTTTAGCTGGGCCTGAAAATAGATAGTAAGTGTGCCTGGCAGTTTATAAAATCACATTTAATCTTCATACCAACTCTGAAAGGTAGGCATTATCATCTAAATTTTACTCATGAGGAAATTGTAGCTCAGGGAATTAAAAGACTAATTAAGGAACAGGATGAGGAATTTGATGCCAGATCTTCTGATTCTATTCGATCCATTTAAGTCCTGCCTACCACATTTCATAGTCCTCTTTGTCATCAACAGAAAGTGTTTGCTAGCTGATTTAAAAGTCAGCCTGTGGTTGTGGGGCCAGAGTAAAGGATAAAGGGCATGGCAACCCACCCCAATATTCTTGCCTGGAAAATTCCATGGACAGAGGATGTTGCTTCCTCCTTTGGGATCAGTCTTAAGACATCTTTACATATCTGTAACCATTAGACTTTATAAAATCCTCACAGCATAGTCTCTCTCTCTTTGAATATTTGCTGAATGTCATCAGTTCAAATTAGGTGATAAGTTCCTGAGGGCATGAAGCAGGTTTGTTTTGCTCACCACTTTATAGACAACAGCCCAATACAATGCAGAAGCATAGTAACATTTGGATAAATTTTAAATTATCCAATTATCCAACTATGGATAATTTAAAAAATAAATGTTCTTTTTAGAACAGTTTTCTTGATATACAGAATTATTGTGAAGATGGTACTGTCTTCCCATATATTCCACTTTCAGTTTCCACTATTATTAATGTCTTACATTAGTGTGGAACATCTGTCACTCTTAGTGAACCAATATTGATACTATGCGGAGAAGGCAATGACACCCCACTCTAGTACTCTTGCCTGGAAAATCTCATGGATGGAGGAGCCTGGTAGGCTGCAGTCCATGAGGTCGCTAAGAGTCAGACACGATTGAATGACTTCACTTTCATGCACTGGAGAAGGAGATGGCAACCCACTCCAGTGTTCTTGCCTGGAGAATCCCAGGGATGGAGGAGCCTGGTGGGCTGCCGTTTATGGAGTTGCACAGAGTTGGATACGACTGAAGCGACTTAGCAGCAGCATTGGTATTATGAGCCTCCCAGGTGGCTCAGATGATAAAGAAACTGCCTTCAATGCTGGAGACCTGAGTTCAGTCTCTGGATNTGTGCCTGGCAGTTTATAAAATCACATTTAATCTTCATACCAACTCTGAAAGGTAGGCATTATCATCTAAATTTTACTCATGAGGAAATTGTAGCTCAGGGAATTAAAAGACTAATTAAGGAACAGGATGAGGAATTTGATGCCAGATCTTCTGATTCTATTCGATCCATTTAAGTCCTGCCTACCACATTTCATAGTCCTCTTTGTCATCAACAGAAAGTGTTTGCTAGCTGATTTAAAAGTCAGCCTGTGGTTGTGGGGCCAGAGTAAAGGATAAAGGGCATGGCAACCCACCCCAATATTCTTGCCTGGAAAATTCCATGGACAGAGGATGTTGCTTCCTCCTTTGGGATCAGTCTTAAGACATCTTTACATATCTGTAACCATTAGACTTTATAAAATCCTCACAGCATAGTCTCTCTCTCTTTGAATATTTGCTGAATGTCATCAGTTCAAATTAGGTGATAAGTTCCTGAGGGCATGAAGCAGGTTTGTTTTGCTCACCACTTTATAGACAACAGCCCAATACAATGCAGAAGCATAGTAACATTTGGATAAATTTTAAATTATCCAATTATCCAACTATGGATAATTTAAAAAATAAATGTTCTTTTTAGAACAGTTTTCTTGATATACAGAATTATTGTGAAGATGGTACTGTCTTCCCATATATTCCACTTTCAGTTTCCACTATTATTAATGTCTTACATTAGTGTGGAACATCTGTCACTCTTAGTGAACCAATATTGATACTATGCGGAGAAGGCAATGACACCCCACTCTAGTACTCTTGCCTGGAAAATCTCATGGATGGAGGAGCCTGGTAGGCTGCAGTCCATGAGGTCGCTAAGAGTCAGACACGATTGAATGACTTCACTTTCATGCACTGGAGAAGGAGATGGCAACCCACTCCAGTGTTCTTGCCTGGAGAATCCCAGGGATGGAGGAGCCTGGTGGGCTGCCGTTTATGGAGTTGCACAGAGTTGGATACGACTGAAGCGACTTAGCAGCAGCATTGGTATTATGAGCCTCCCAGGTGGCTCAGATGATAAAGAAACTGCCTTCAATGCTGGAGACCTGAGTTCAGTCTCTGGATCAGGAAGATCCCCTTCAGAAGGGAATGGTATCCCACTCCAGTATTCTTGCAGAGAATTCCAGGAACCTGGTGGGCTACAGTCCATGAAGTCACACAGAGTAGGACATGACTGAGTGACTAACATTTTCACTTTCAGTTTTCATTGATTTCGTTCAGCTGTGAACTCTAGTTTTCTTAAAATCGAATATCCTTTTCATTTCCAGAATCTCATCTGGAAACTGCATGCTGTAGTCCACGGGGCTGCAAAGAGTCAAACATGACCTGAACAACTGAACAACAACGTCTAGGATACAATATTACACTCAATAGTCAAGTCTCTTTATGGCTGTGACATCTCTGAGATCTCAGACATCTCTGTTTTGAGGACTTTGAAAATTTTGTGGAACACTAGTCATATATTTTGTAGAATGTCCCTCAGTTGAGATTTGTCTGATTTTTTTTTTTTTTCCTTCATGCTTGGATTGGGTAATGTGTTTTGGGGAGGATGGCCACTTAGGTACAATGTCATTCTCATTATATCATATCAAGAGTACATACTAACCATGTGACTTATCACTGTTGATGTTAACTTTGATCACCTGGCTTGAGGCAGTGTTTTTCAGGTTTCTTCACTATATAATGTTACTCTTTTGTTTCTCCCCTTCCACTGTACTATTTGGAAGAGAATCATTATGTGAAGCTCATCTTTAAGTAGTGGGGATAAGTTGCATTTTCTTTAGGGTGGAGTATCTACAAACATTATTCGGAATTTTTTGGCTCAGGAGATTTATTTCTACTCTACTTACTTATTTATCTAATCATTTACATTAGTGTGAACTCACGGATATTTACTTTATGCTTTGGGTTAGAATCCAATGCAACGTTGTTTTTTTTTCTGAAATTATTTCAATGTGTCTCATTAGGAACTGTTTCAGTTGGCTCCTTCCAGAGAGTTCCAGAAAAACATCTATTTCTGCTTTCTTGACTATGCCAAAGCCTTTGACTGTGGATCACAATAAACTGTGGAAAATTCTGAGAGAGATGGGAATACCAGACCACCTGACCTGCCTCTTGAGAAATCTGTATGCAGGTCAGGAAGCAACAGTTAGAACTAAACATGGAACAACAGACTGGTTCCAAATAGGAAAAGGAGTACGTCAAGGCTGTATATTTTCACCCTGCTTATTTAACTTCTATGCAGAGTACATCATGAGAAACGCTGGACTGGAAGAAACACAAGCTGGAATCAAGATTGCTGGGAGAAATGTCAGTAACCTCAGATATGCAGACGACACCACCTTTATGGCAGAAAGTGAAGAGGAACTCAAAATCCTCTCAAAAGTGAAAGAGGAGAGTGAAAAAGTTGACTTAAAGCTCAACATTCAGAAAATGAAGATCATGGCATCTGGTCCCATCATTTCATGGGAAATAGATGGGGAAACAGTGGAAACAGTGTCAGACTTTATTTTGGGGGGCTCCAAAATCACTGCAGATGGTGATTGCAGCCATGAAATTAAAAGACGATTACTTCTTGGAAGAAAAGTTATGAGCAACCTAGATAGCATATTCAAAAGCAGAGACATTACTTTGCTGACTAGGGTCTGTCTAGTCAAGGCTATGGTTTTTCCAGTAGTCACGTATGGATGTGAGAGTTGAACTGTGAAGAAGGCTGAGTGCGGAAGAATTGATGCTTTTGAACTGTGGTGTTGGAGAAGACTCTTGAGAGTCCCTTGGACTTCAAGGAGATCCAACCAGTCCATTCTGAAGGAGATCAGCCCTGGGATTTCTTTGGAAGGAATGATGCTAAAGCTGAAACTCCAGTACTTTGGCCACCTCATGGGAAGAGTTGACTCATTGGAAAAGACTCTGATGCTGGGAGGCATTGGGGGCAGGAGGAGAAGGGGACGACAAAGGATGAGATGGCTGGATGGCATCACTTACTTGATGGGAGTGAGTTTGAATGAACTCTGGGAGCTGGTGATGGACAGGGAGGCCTGGTGTGCTGCAATTCATTGGGTCGCAAAGAGTCGGACACAACTGAGGGACTGAACTGAACTGAACTGTATACCTTTGACACTCCACCACCCCTCATCAGTGCAGGGTTTTGTTTTGTGTGCTTTCTGATACAAGTTGCTCTAGGCTCATTTTTCATATTTTATGTGGAAGTCCTAAAATCATCTATTTCTGCAAGGACTTCTCATGCCTTTTCTTGGAGAATGGTGTTAGAAACCAAGATCTGGGCACTAGAAGTGCTCATTGCTTTTGAAATGTCATTGCTTCTAAGTCCTCTCAGATGACAAAGCAAGGAGATATGTGTATGTATTCTTACCAGTATTTATACACATATCTATAAATATTTTTATATGCACCATTTGTATCTATGTTAAGTAAATATTAGCTTATGCTGCTGCCTCCAACTCTAACTTGTTACCACATGGACTGTTCTAGACTCTTCCCGTTGCTTGTCTGTAATCTTCCACTCCAATAGTGAGAAACCTGGCTTCCATCATTTGCTATCCATTTATGTACTGATTCATTTTCAATATCCATTAGTGGTTTTAAAATTGTTAACCTATATTTCACAGGAAATAAGTTTATCAACTATAGAACATGTAGAACCCTTTTAGACTTAAAGACTCCACTGATTTCCAATGTTTTTTGGGATAGCATCCTAATTCTTTGCTGTCTTCATTGAGGTTGTTTCATAAATCCGTAATATATTTAGATTTCTTTGTCACAGTCTGAATTCAGTCCTGGGATCCTCTGACCTCCAAAATGATTTTTTAAATATTTGCATACATTAAGGTTGCATGTTGTATTGTAATGTTCTGTGGGCTTTGACAAATGTGTAGTGTCACATATCCACTGTTTCAGTATCATATAGAGTAGTTTCATCACCCTAAAAATCTTTTGCATTTCACCTATTCAGCCTTACCCACTCATCTCCCACCTGAATATCTGGCAACCACTGATCTGCTTAATGTCTCCACAGTTTAGCCTTTTCCAAAAAGTCATATAATTGAAAGTACACAGCATTTTTTTTAAACCACTGAATGATATTTCATTCTATTAATGAAGTAATGTTTGTTTATCCATTCCTATTGAAGAGCATTTTTGTTGCTTCCAGTTTGGGGCAATTATGAATAGAGCTGATATAAACATTTATCTGCAGCTTCTTATGGACATTGTTTGCAAATAAGTTGGGCAAACACCTAAAAGCACAACTGCTAGTAAGACTATTAGTTTTATAAGCAATTGTCTTCCAAAGTGTATGTACCATTTTGTATTCCCACCAGCTTTAAATGAGAGTTCCTATAGTATTGTCAGTATGTTGGATTTTAGCCATTTGAATAGGTATGTGGTGTTATCTCTTTGTTGTTAAATTAACGAATTTTTCACAGGGAGGAGTACCATTTACTCGTGTTTCTTCTAAATATATAATTTATGAACTACCTTCTGGACCAAACTCTCGTTTTACAAATCAGCAAATTGAGGACCAGTTACTTTTCAAAGTCCCAGTGGCATCTGATAGAAGGGAAAGTCTACCAAGGCTGTTAGTGGGGCCATTTTCTACAATCAAAAAACAAACAAAACAATAATAATAATATGGTTAAGTTTGTTGGAGAGAGTTTGAAGAAGTCACATGGCAAGAGATGTTTTTTCAGAAACAGTGACATGAGCAGATCCCTTGTGTCAGGCATTACATGGGCTCAGGTGATATGGGGCCATGTTTTTGAGGCTAAGATGGAAAGTCATTGAGTATGTGATCCTGTTACGGAGAACAATACGGAGAACAATTCTACTTCCTGACTCTATGATTGCATCTTTTTTAAAACCTAGAAGGATTAGAGTAAATCCGTGGGACATTGGAAGGGGAAATATATCCCTCAATTCTTTGTTTCCTGTTTGTAAAACAAAAATATGGAATAAGAGCACCTCCTGTTTACCTAGAATTTTTGTCTGGATATGAGAATCTCGACTGCAAAGTTCACTGAAGTTTCATTATAGTCCAGAAGTCTTGATGTAACAATACATGAGGAAATTCTTTATCTTGGATTTTATTAAGAAAATAGAAGAATTAATCTGGGGTTCAGTTCAGTTCAGTAGCTCAGTCGTGTCCGACTCTTTGCGACCCCATGAATCGCAGCACGACAGGCCTCCCTGTCCATCACCAACTCCCGCAGTTCACTCAGACTTGCGTCCATCGGGTCAGTGATGCCATCCAGCCATCTCATCCTCGGTCGTCCCCTTCTCCTCCTGCCCCCAATCCCTCCCAGCATCAGAGTCTTTTCCAATGAGTCAACTCTTCACATGAGGTGGCCAAAGTACTGGAATTTCAGCTTTAGCATCATCCCTTTCAAAGAAATCCCAGGGTTGATCTCCTTCAGAATGGACTGGTTGGATCTCCTTGCAGTCCAAGGGACTCTCAAGAGTCTGGGGTTAGTGAGTACATAGCTAATATGAACAAATAGTAGTATATAACAAGCTAAAAACCCTGTTCTGGTAGTAATTCTGATTCCTCCATCCCAAAGAACTGGTGAAACCCTTGGCTAGACATGACCAAAGAAAACAAACAGACATTTTTGTTTTAGTTCTTTATCCAGGGCCTACCTTGCTATTCTGCGTTGCCTCACACTCTTATGTCCCAGACTCCATGTGCAGATAGATTACTTTCTTCATTGGTTTTACGTCTAATTGCATAGAATTTTCTGTATTTCTATTTGCAGTTGCCCAAAGCGCAGATGCAGTGTGCTGAGTGAAAGGTGTTTATTATCTCTAGCCTTTTTATTCATGTAATTGCTCAGCCATAATCAAATCTCTACAAGACACTGGATTCAGCTTTCCCTATTGCTTTGCACACGCATGCTCTGATGTGTGCTGTCCTGGTGATTTTTTCTTTGTGGAGGGAAAGAGCTGCTGCTTAAGTGGGGATGACCTGAGAATGTTCCCCAAAGGTAGAGAATTTGTGGATTCTTTAGACTGATCAAGTGGGCATTAGTAATTACCTGATGTGGCAGTTGGAATGGGAGCTCTCAGGGTTATTTTTCCCTACCCAGAACTGGCTGGGGGCTGGCCCTGTGTGCCAACCTCCTTTTAACAGCAACCCTTCCTAGAGGCAAAGAATGCAACTGTGTTGAATCATTTTGGGATCTGTAATTTCTGTATACTTGTCTGACCTGAAGGCATGAGATGGATCTCAGGAGCTTGGCTATAAGATTTGCTGATTTTATTCTCTTCTCTTTCAACAGATGGAAGAGTGGGGTCGTGGAAGCCCAAGGAGCTCTCACCCGAGACCTCACTCTTGCTTCAAGATTCTCAGGTCCTTTCTCTTTTATTCCTCTAAAGATCTTCAGAGTCAGGCAATTTAGAGTCACATTGATGTTGCCACATACCTGCAGTGGTGGAGGATGGATAGAATGCCGAGAAGAAATTTCCTTAAGGAGGAGGCAGTTCTTACTTACAAGCTGTGGTTTTAGAGACTCTAAAAATCCTTTTTGACTCGTTTACTCAAACATTTCTCTTCCTGATCCTGCCAAAGTTCCTGGAATGTCCCCAAATCACCTACTCCCTCGGGTCTGGGTGCTAAAGTCTTTTGTAAAGTACGTGTGCTGTGTAGGTGCAGGAACCATGAAGAATTGAACTCTGATTAATTTATCAGTTTAGCCATAGTAATTTAGCCAGGGAATAGGACTCACTTGAGGGAAAAGGATGTGAGAGAGATCTGATATGGGAAGAGAAGTGATTCTTACCTTGGGTGGTTTTAAATTCCTTAGAGAGTATTTCAAAGACCTTCTCCCCAGGAAAAAAAAAAGAAAGAAATACATACAATGGAAGTGACTTTTGCTACCTGGGCATGTTCAAAAGTCAAAACTTAGAGGCAATGTTTTGTTTGAAAAGCCCTTAGCTAATCTATGAAGAATCGTATAAGTGGTTTAGAGGTATTTTGCTTTTCAGTAGTTTTTACGCATATTGGAATTTGATTATCATTGATCTAGACCAAAAGTGGTATAAAAAGAATATATATATTCTGATATCTGGCCCTACACAAGCTTCTGCCTTTGAAGTACCTATTAAATTTCAGAAGGAGAAAGGGAATGTCAATTCCTGCCTGCAGGCTATATTCCATTCTGGTTTGGACTATTGAGCCACTATAACCTTAACGCATGCTAACAGGTTTGTTTGTGGTTGAAAGTTAAAAGTAATTAGTTGCAGGTCTAGTTTCTAAAGCCAGAATAGAAGTTAAATGTGCTGTTCCCCTGAAACCAACACAAAACTGTAAATCAACTAGACTCCAGTAAAATTTTTTAAAAATGGAAAAAATCTGTATTCTCTAGAACCCGTAAAACTAAAACTGACTTGCTAATGTTGCATTCAAAGGGAAACATGAGTACAGTGTCCAATGTTTTAATATAAAATAAAAAGCATTCATCGCCCCCCCCCCCCAGATTTTTGGACAAAATGAGGCTCCACTGCACACACACGGTTAACTCCTGTTTCAGAGCATTTGTTGTTTCAGGTGCTTGAGGGGATAGAAAACAGATCAGCTGGGAAGGGAATGGGAACGGAAGGTGATGAGAACAGGGCAGAAAACAGAGAGCGAGGGGAGAAGAGAGAGAGGTGCGGAGGGTTGTGTTAAAGCCTCTCTGCTGACCTTGATTTTTCCTTGGACCGGCCCCAGCTGGAGACCTTTCTCCTTTGTAAAATTCCCTTTACTCTCTCTTTTCTTTGCTTCTCTCCACCCATCCCACCCCTCTTCCATGTGCCTAGAGTTCTCCCCTGGCCTCTTAGCACTCAGCAAGTGAAGCCCAAAGGAAGTTCCCAGTTGAATAGAGGAAAAGCATCAAACAGTCTTATCACAACTTCCCTGATTCCTCTGGGTTTTCTTGTTATTAATTTTCTTATGCAGTGTTTCTGTAAGACAGCTGAGTTTTCAGCTGGAGAAAAGCTTGTGACCTAAAGGACAGGGGAAAAAAATTGCCATTAAGAAAGGGAGCGGAGAATCTGAAAAGTCAGGATTTCTTTAAATAGCATCAGCTGTAGTCAGTTTCCATATTTTCTACAGCATCTTGCCTGACTGAATAGAAAGTAGATGGCCATTCTCTCTAGTCTGATGGTTTCCAATTTCTTTTTTTGGCACAGGGTCATGAACAACAAATTTCTTAGTATCTGGAGAGACCATTCATTTATTCACTCTTTAAGCAAGTTCATACATTTGTCAGTTGGGAAGTTAATAAGTGATTTAGGAGTTCTGGTCACTGCAAAAGCTATAATCTCTCTATTGATATGTAAAGATACAGCTCTGCTCCTGACCCTATTTCCTCATTTGATAGGAAATAAAAGGGAACCCATACGATTTGCCTGGAAAATTCCATGGGCAAAGGAGCCTGGTAGGCAGCGGTCCATGGGGTCGCTAGAGTTGGACACGACTGAGCAACTTCACTTTCACTTTTCACTTTCATGCATTGGAGAAGGAAATGGCAACCCAGTCCAGTGTTCTTGCCTGGAGAATCCCAGGGACAGGGAAGCCTGGTGGGCTGCCGTCTAGGGGGTCGCACAGAGTCACACATGACTGAAGCAACTTAGCAGCAGCAGCAGCATATGATTTAATTTATTGTTTGTTTATTGTCCAGATTAAATGAGATGATGTAGTATGTGAAAACGTCAGTCACAATTTAGCACCTGCAAACAGCTTGGTACATGTTAGTTTCACCTTCCTTCTCTGGACATATCTCTGCACTTCACAAGTTTCTGTTCCCATCAGAACTTAGGGCCCATTACTCAGAACCCCAGTATGTGGCAAGAAACAATAGGACACATGTATTCATGCTAAAGCCACTGGGGAATATCCTAATGTTACACATGGAAGCATGGCCCTGGCTGGCTTTGATATTCTACAATACATTTCTATCCCTTTAAGTTATTTTTCAAGTTAAAACTCTCCTGGTTATATGGACACATATCTCCATCCGATCAAGATGGAAAATTTGTGAGATCCTTTGCCACATATGTAATCTGCAAACTAAAGGATTTTGTAGTCAAATTGCTGGATTTTAAAATTTCTTTCTCAAATATAGTTATGCTTTCATGCAAGTTCCATGAATACAAAGTTTTTGTCCCTTTTCTTCTTTTCGTTGTAGAATCCCAATCTCCCAATCATTTAGTGCAGAGTCTGACAAACAGTATGAAGTAAAAATTATTTGTTGAATAAATGAATGAATGATTTTGTCTAAGCGGCCTAATGAAAGAACCAATCTGGACTCTGCCTCTGGAATGTTTGAGAATATTTAGAGATATTCTCAGGAGCGCTGAGAAAAAAATGCTTTGAGCACCTGCTAAGTGTCTGGCATTGTGTTGGGCCCTTGGGGTTTTAATAAGGCAGCCACACCCCCTGCCATAAAATGAGCATATAGCTTAGCAGAGAAGAGATAGTGTATTACAGGCTGAATACTAGAGGACTGGTTTATGAGGAAAAGAAGGTACAGAGTGTTGTGGGGGCACTGTAGAAGGCTACACTCTGTAAGCAAAGTTTCTAAAGCAAGTGTTAGAAAACGTGAAAACATCTCGAAAACTTAAAAAAGTGTTTCAGGTGAAAGGTACTATTATTAAAGTCCTTGTGATTATTAGCTATCAGCTCTATTTCTTGGGATACAGAGGGAGGAGCATAGTTGTTGCAATGTATATATGACCCTGAGATGCAGCTAAAGAATCTAGCCTGAATAGGACTGCAAGCCACTTGTTCTAAAATTCTTCTTTTGAGGAAACATCTGTCTCTCTTTCGGGATGCCAACGATCACGTGGGCCTTCCAGTATTAGCATCTTTTCCAGCCATCTGCAGCGTTCGCCCCCCCCCCCGCCCCCCCCACAGGCTTCATCACTGCACACAAACACTCCTCTTTGCCCAAACTTCAGTACCAGGCTTTACTATGAAAAATTCTGCAAAATCTCCTTGAGACCACCTCAAAGTTTCATAGTCCCTGCATCTGTTCCCATGACATTGCAGTTACTATATTTATAATATATTTATCACCTTTTTAGTTCATGTGAATGCAAGAGAAAACACAGGAGAAAGACATTATTGCTTGTAGATGTTTTTATTTTTTGGTTGTCATTGTTTTCTTTAGAGTCAGAGGCTGGAAGACAGCCTGAGATGACATTTGGTTTCATTTCCTATTAAACAATCACATAGGCCCACTTTTGAATCAAATCTACTTTTAAGTCACTTAGAGAGGATGAAATTCTGTAGGTTTCTCTCATAAATTATTCCAGGGTAAATAAAGCTTGTTTTCAAAAATGCCTTTTACATTTAATTCAAGTATTTCCCATCACCTCTGAGGATAAGTGTTAAGTTTCAGAGGTGTAGTAAAGAGCTAAGGTCTTGGAATCAGGTAGATCTTGGTTCAAATATGACCCCTGCATCAGATGAATTGTGTGACTTGAGACAATTACATGACCATTTTGTATCCTGGTTTTCCCATATATGACCTGAAGAAAATAACACTTAAATAATGTCTATAATCCTGACATTGACCTAATTTCTCTCACATGATAAATGTTTGATAAATAATGTTTATCATTTTTTTCCTGTGTCAAGTGTCTAATTATAATATATTTGGGAGCAGGAATCATGACTTGTCTGGGCTTATATGCTGCACAGCCTTTAGACAGCACTGTGGATACAATAGATACTCAGGAATTATATATAAATGATTAAAAAAAAAGATAGTAAGTGGAAGAAACAACTTGCTCTTCTCTTAATTAGGTCCATGATAGGGCAAATCATTTGTACTTTCTGAATCCTAATTTCTTCATTTGTAAAATTCTTGCTTCATAAATGACCTTTTGCAATTGAATATTTCTGAGGAGTATTTATTCTGCTTTATCAGCACTCCAGAGAAGGATGTTGTTTAGGCAAAATTTCTGAGCCTAAGAATGATTTTTTATTACTAATATGATTTTTAAATATTTTCATGTATTTTATATAGCTACATTTTAAAACATCTTTCAGGGGAAGTGTTAGAAATTTTGTCATATTTTCTTGATTAGATTTGAGATAAATGGAAGTAAATGTTGAGTTCCTGTTCCCTTCAGTATTATTTCACGAACAGAGTAGAATCAGTATTTAATACTGGTTGCTAAAGTGAAAGTGGAGGTGGGGGAAGGAGGTCTAGGAGCAAATTCTAGAACAATCCACTTTATCTGTTGTTCCGGTGACTAATAGCTTCAGCGTTCTCCCTAGAGTGTTTCCAAAGCTCTTTACAGGATGTTCACCTTGACTCTGCCCAATATTCTCAACCTCAGCTAAATGAAACTACATTTCATGACAGCTTAGAAGCTGCAGAAATGTAGCTTGTAAAGCCTGGGCACAGTTCTTCTCAGACAATGATAAATTCACACATATTCATTTGAGTATACTGATTTCTCAGTATTTTAGGTGAATAGAGGATCAAGGTGTGTGATGAGGAGGAAGGGGAAAATTCTTCCCCATTGCTTCTTAAATAGCCTTTGGAGTTTCTTTCTACACTTGACTCTTTTCTTAAATGTTGAAGGTTCCAAGATGAATATTAACTACATCACAAAATTCTAAGAAGATGAATTATTTTGTCAGTTTTACCTAGAACGCTTATGGATTCCCAAAGAGAATGGTAACCTTCAGTTAAGTGGATAAACCATTGGGTGAAGAAAGGAGCTTGTTGGTCTCAGCATAATCTTCTCATCTGATCCACTAAATTGCAAATCTCATGGAGTTCCCAGCACATACACCCATGTTGACTGAGATAGATATCAGCAGTACAGAAATATTAGTGATACATAAATAGGAACAGGTAAATAAGACTTTATCCTTGTCTGTGTAGACTTACAGAAATCTAGTTTTGTGATATTCTACAATGGAATTATGCTAGTATTTATTTCTTTGACAGGTAGGTGGCATTCCATAGACTTTTAGATGGACTAACTCGTAATCTGGGAAAATTATTTGTCCAACTTCACATTAATTGATAACACCAATGAGAATCAAATGTAAGTTACTTGATAGAATTTCACAGCTTTGTTCCATAAACACTAGATTCGTATCTTTATATTCAGCAGTTTGACTTTATGCCAATGAAATCAACAGACAGAAGTCCAAACTTAAGGAAATTTCCATGTTGAATCAAATAATTGTAAACAAGATATTTTTTCTTAACTTTCTAAATACTATGTCAGTGATTTCATCGGATATAGAGCAGAGTCTTTCCTTTGAGAACTTCCTTTCCCGCAAATTGATTAAAAATATACAATCCAGGAAATCCTTCTGGTACAAACCGGGAAAGTTGATATAAATAAAAATAGGTAAAATGAAAACAGTGGGTAGAATATGACATATTTTTTGGATAAACTATCATAAATAGTTATGAAAAGCACAATATAATTCAGAGTCCACTAACATTCATTTTGATATCATTATTGCATATATTATCTTATTTAATGTTTACTTTAAACTAGTAAAGTAGCTTTGACTACCACTCAATGCCCTTTTTTGAAGACAAGGAAATGGATTCAGGGAGAAGTTACTTAATAGCCCTAAACAAGTATTTGGTATGTGTGGGAACCCAAATTCAACTCTTGGGTTTGAATGGTTTGAAACCATTCAACTCAGTGGTTTTCCTCTTTTTGCTGATGACTGCCAACCTTTTCTCAGTCAACACACCTGATGACTTCTGTCCATCCTCAGCAGTCTTCCTCTCTGAGGTGGGAAAGGAAGAGTTTTCCCTTGAGATTCCATCAGAAACTATGTATGGGTAGATGTGTGTATTTTGGAAAAGATACCAGAGAGAGTTCTACTTTCCTACTGCACACTTCAATGGACATTCTCTGTGTTATCTCACGCCTTATGCCATGATGGTTTTATTTAAGTCTAATGATTTTAGAATAAAATGTCTTCCAGACCTCTTATTTAATAACTCTGCATTGATTTTTTTGTATAAATTTACCAGACAATAAGTTTCATAGACTATTTTTGGGTTAACATATTTCCTTTTCTCAGAAGTAAATCTTGAAATATGTAGGGCAAGAAACTCTTAACATATAGTTATGTGAAGGCGTAAATAGGGGGAAAAAACCCCCATCAATTCAGAGGTTATAATATGAAACTGGAAATCTCTGCTTATTTCTCATCTAGTGAGAGTCTTTGACTTTGCCTAGGATGCATTCATGTAATAGGAATCATTCCATCGAAGCTCACTCTGATATTCACATGCTCCCTAATATGCTTACAGGATTGGGGTGTAACTCCTTTCCCCATCCCTGTACACACAGGGCCTTTATTTCCTGCCCATGGTCATCATTGGCTCCTCTTGGGGCTCTCCACCCAGCCACGTGCTGCATCTCCCACAATGCCCTCCCTTCCTCTATGGAATGTTGACCAAATTACGTCCATACTTAATGTTCTGTTGTGTTTTTTACTGGTTGCCTTGGGGTTCTGTCACAGTTTCCTCCAAATGCTTTTTTTTTTTCAATTTGTTAGCAAAATGAAGTGGTGAGCTTTATGCTGTTGAACTGGGCATAGGAAGAATACACCATTAGAGGATTAGGACTACGTTGTTCATTAAATGTAGTGCCTTGAGCCATCTGGAGGGCTTCCCAGGTGGCTCAGTGAGTAAAGAACCCACCTGCAATGCAAGAGATATGGGTTCAATCCCTGGGAGGGAAAGATCTGGAGGACAGCAGGGCAACCCACTCCAGTATTCGTGCCTGGAGAATCCCGTGGACAGAGGAGCCTGGTGGGCTACAGTCCATGGGGTCGCAGAGTCAGACACAACCGAAGTGACTGAGCACGCACACAGGCCAGCCATCCGGAAATAAGGTAGGTTGAGTTCTATAGCTTTATCTTCGGTCTTCATGACTCATACTGCCTGCTAAAAAGAACATTTCTACTTTCTCTCCATGTTGGTGGTTTCAGTATCAAAATGATACCCTTTCAAAATCTTTGGCCAATTTGGATTTCACAGAAAGCACAGCCATTTCAGGTTTTACCTGAGGGAAAGGAGCTGTTATTTTTCATAAAAAAGCTGCTGTTTGTCAGGAGCCAAATCAGGAGGGGCTTTTACACAGCTGGCCTTGATTGTTCTAAAACTCTTGTTGGAGCAGCTGTGAGTCAATGGCTCTGCTTCTAACCTCAGAAATCAAATGAAAGAAGGGAGCCCTATATTTTATATATTCATCACTATCTTTTTATTGTTTACTCTCTCTTCTGTCTGGGCTCTAGTGTTAGCGGGATGATGGAGTGACCGAGCCCACAGATGATGTAATTTCAGGAACCGATGTAATTTCTAACCTTTTTCAAGACATCTGAAATCTTACACTGAGCGCCCTTCTCCTGGGACTCGCCTCAAGAGTTCCATATAAAAGTGCAATACCACTGGGAGGTATTGTATTTTAAGACTTATACGTCTTTGCACTTAAAACACCTTAAGGCAATGTCAATTCACACCTGAGGGATATTCACTGACAACTAGCTGAAAGCAAAGTAACAGGAAAAACAGTGCATTGCACAGTTTGCCAGGAAATGGTGCTAAAACAAACCAAGGACAAACTTTGTCAAGTTCACACATTCTTGGTCCTCGGTATGTGTGCAATAATCATCCTATTGCAAGAGGTTTTGGCACATCACATTTTCAGGACACATTTATAGTTTATTATAAAAATTAACAATGCTAAGCATTAATCTCAAACAGTAGACAGGCTAATGTACAATGTTAAAATGTGGATTACATTATTTTCCTGTAACCGGTCAAAATGTAATTGAAAAATTGAGAGTGTATTCATCTTTCAAGTAAATGACAGATATTGTTGTTTTGTTAGTTACTATTCAGATTATGGTGGCCCATTTCCCTCCCTTGATGAGGTCAGAAGGGATTCCCTGGAAGGATGGGAAGCAGAAGCAACTTTTACTGAGTAGAGAGTATGTGAACCCAGACTATGCTTCTCAGCTGGGTCAAAGAGCATGGGGGTCAACTCACAGGGGCATGTCCCACTGGGTCATCAGCATGGAAGGGCCAGAAGTAGAAACTTGGAGAAGAGTTCAGAGATTCAGAGGAGACGAGAGCAGAAAGAGAAGACTGTAATAAATGAACTGCTCAGACAAGTACTGGATGCTGAAGGCAGGGCCAAGAGTGGATCTTTGTGGATTTGCATGACCTAGTGGTTGGTCAGGTGTCTGGGGTACTTGTTCACAGTGTCTGGGATAGGATGAGTCGATTCTCTGTTCTATTTAATTTGAGTGTATGTGTGCATAGTGTGTTGAGCACTTCCTGTGGGCCAGGTTTCTGTTAGACCTTGTGGATATAAACACCATCACCACCGACACTTACTCTTACGTACTGCAATAAGTGATTTATGTATATTACTCATTTAATGCTCATAAAAATCCCATTAGGGGAATGTTATCTTCTTTTACATATAGGGGAGCAAGTTTGATGATATCAAAAAATATGTCCAGGGTTATATGGGATACAACTGATAGAGCTGGAAATCGAGCTGAGTTTACACATTTTCCAAAATTTATGATCTTAGCTAGTATGCTTCAGAGCGGGCTGTATACATTAATTTGTTTATAAATATTGATGAAAACAAGGAATTCAAGAATTTCCATAGCATTGGGTGGGTAATTAAAATAAGCTTGTTAGGTTATTGGGTCATGAGGAACCCCTAGAGCAAAGAAAAATTATTCAGTCTTCAGCTTTGCAGATGATTTCTTTTCCACTTTTGCCCATCCTCACTCCATCCTCTCGTTCACCGTGTTGTGAAGATAAGAGAGTACATGATTAACAACTGGCTTTAGAAGTCTCTCACAAAGATAAGTTCTTATGAGGAATTACACAGAGCACAATGAAAGAAGTTCTGAAGAAGGCAGCATAAGATCAAAAGAAAGCACCCATCTGGTTTAAGGCCCTGCTCTGGGTGCTGTGTGATATGAATGAATATCTTGCATCACCACTGCCTTCCAGGAGCTTAAGAATCTGTTGAGATGTTACCCTAAAGCACATGATACCTAGTGAACCAGCAAAGAATTAAATAAAAAGACCGCCAAGGGATATCACTAAGCAGTTTAATTGAGAAATAATTTCTCTTTGTGCACGGTATGAGGAATCATAGAGACTGGAAAGAAAGCTTGCACGGAAGTGAAAAGAAGTTATTAACGAGTAATCGAAAAATGCACAGGGTTTGACTTGGAGGAGAGGCTGAGGCAGTAGGAATGAAATGAAAGAAGCCATGGAAAACAACGTAAGAGATGAGGAGGAATTCAGTTTTGTGCAGACTTGGATCCAACGACTGGTGGCAGGTAAGACCAAGAAAGTGGGCTGGTGTCGAGGGGGTCAGACCGGGTGTGTGGGTGGTAAGAAGAAATCTAAAGCTGTCCTTCCGCACTCCAAAATACTCCTCTTTCTAATCTTCAGAGCTGGCCCTGCCTTCCTCTTTCTTTGTCCTACAGTCCAAGACACGTATGTCCGACTGATGCTTATAAATATTAGCGTTGACCTTGGGCTTTCAAAGCCTTGGTTATTTGGGATGCTGACCAAGAAGGGCCTTTGTGAGCAGTGTAGTGGGGTAGATACACTAGATGGAGCTCTCCATCCAAGGCAGGAAGAGCCTCCACTGACTAGGCAAAGTCTGACTGGGGTCTACCCTAAATCTGAAGTGAGTCGCTTTCCTACTTAGTAAAGGAATTACCATGACTGGCTTTAGTGAGTCCCTCATCGCTTTAATTTTAACTATTTAGCTTTTTCATGATATTTTTGAGATGTGGGGGCTGGGAGATTTATTTCTTAAAGCTTAAAAACATTTATTTCTTAAATGTTTTTGAAGCTCATTTTGACAGAGGGAATTGAGAGCTGCATTAAAAGCTGGTGCTATTCTGATCGGATATCAGGTAGATGATGATCTTTTAAGCTCAATTTTCATGCCCTTGAGTGTCTGTTTTGTTTCTTTCCTAGTGCTTAAAGTTTTCATATTATTGCTAAGCTTTATGGCAATACATAACTAATCAGCAATTATAGTCCTTTCTCAGAAGTGTGAAGGAAACTCTATTTCTGCTTGAGATAAGCCTTGAGAATATTTGGAACAGAAGCTCAGTGTAAGTGGGGCATGAGGAGTTTTCAGCAGTGGGTCACTAAGGGAACACGCATTCCACCACCTGGTCCTTGGCCCAGTGGGGAGAGACAGGGGTTGGCATAGCGTGGGGACTCAGGAAACCATGAATTGAGCACCCATTCTATCCATATTTATCTTTGTCCACTTTTACTTCTTCTTTCCCTGAAGAGTAGAGTAAAAATTTCAAGGGCTAAGTGGAAATATTAGGGCCACCCAGAGCTGCCCTGTGACTTTGTCTTTTCAGAGCTGGCGATTCCCGTTCGTTTCCCATCTTCCCATTCCTCTCGTGACTGCTGTGATCTTCTCTGAGACTGATGGCCCCACGCTCTTCCACTCCACCTGGACCTATTGCCCTGTCTTTCTCTCCTTCAATTAAAATGACCCTATTCCATGCTTGTGATGATTTAATAGCTTAGTCCTTATAGTACTGTTAGGATTTCAAAAATTTTAAAGTTCACAACTACGCTTATACTTTTGTAACCCCTTGACCCAGCTTTAGACTTGTAAAAATATACTCACTGTATTTGAGACCTCTTGCTAGTTATCTGAAGCAATGGCCTTGCAGTGCCTGACAAGCAAAGCATGTCAATCACTGCTTCCCCTCAACTACATGTTAACATCATGCTTGCCTCAACAAAAGGAGTGAAGAATTTCAGGTACATGTCAGGCTGATGAAGGAGATGGCTTGTGGGTGACCAGGTCATCAAGTTCTGTCAAATCACACCTCTATGGGGAGAGTTTTATATCACACAAAATCTCTTGGACCCCTTCTTCTGCAGCTCTGTACCCTGCCAGTATGTTGGTATGGCATATCCAGATAGGAATAATCTTGCTGGAGCAACATTCTGGAAGGCTTGTTGCTAATGTCTGCTCACTCAGATCACCAGAATCTGATTATGATTGTCCACTGGGCACAGCTATTCCAGGTAACTATTTATTATGATATTTTCTGTGGAGTTTCACACTGAGTCTAGCAATGAACACAAGAAGAATTACATGAGGATAATTAAACAACATACCCTAGAATGTACTAGGTCCCACTTACTAAGTAGTTAACAAGCAAATATACATACACAGAGGTACATACCAAATTACCAAATCTTACATGTTCAAGCAATCACAAGATTTCCCATCTTAACTCCTTAGGGGACTGATAAAGCTTTGGTCAGGAATGCCTAAGGGAAATGTCTATGCCCAGTTCCCCTCCCCATTTTCATCTTGTTCTAGGGTATGATTTTGTTATCTTCTGTATGCCAAACTACCCCTTACTCCTCACAGGTCTGTGTTGGAATGATTTACTTCTTGAATCAGAGCTCTTATACTACTTTAGAATTCTCAGGCTCTCTGCAACTGCTCAGAATTCATACTTTGAGTTTCTATCAGCTGTATTTCAGCAGTTAAAGAATCCGTCTGCCAGTGCAGGAGACATAGGAACTGCAGGTTCGATCCCCGTGTCGGGAAGATCCCCTGGAGGAGGAAATGACAACCCACTCCAGTAGTCTTGCCTGGAGAATCCCAGGGACAGAGGAGCCTGGTGGGCTACAGTCCCTAGTGTTGCACAGAGTCTAGCATTGCACACAGTTGAACACAACTGAAGTGAGCATGCATTCACACTCATGTGTTTCTTTAATGAGCCTGCTTCCAAAGTACTACTGCCCAGGTCTGTGTAATGTTGGAACTTCTGGAGATTTCCCTTTTTTTCCCCATCAGTGTACAGTGCTGGAAATGATGTAACTCTCTCCTATGCTTCACTTTTTTTTTTTTCTTCAGCCCTCTCATTTAGTGGAGGCATTATAAGTAGTTGTAGACACAACTGGCTGTTAATTGAAAAAACAACAACTTGTAGACCAACTAGTACCTTTTATAATGATCAAACCAAAGTCTTGACTGTTATAAAAGTATCATTAATTTTAGACTACTTCCCCCATCAATCTGAAACAAGTGGAGATCTTTAACGATTTTTTTGCCTATTCAGTTATGAAAACCTAAGTCTGATACTTGGGTTCTCATCTTCACTCCTGTTGTAGGGCCAAGACAGCAAGCAGTGTAACCCATGGCACTTCTGCTGAGTGTCTCCAGTCTTCTTCCACAGGGAAACCAGTTCAAAGAAAAAGGACAGTGTTACTAAAAGCCACAAACTGTGATTGGTGGGGCAGGTCATGGGAAGGACAACAGCTTTGGCACTCCTCCTCTCCAACAGAAAGGATGCAAGCTCTGAGACTCTCCTAGCCTTATAAGCCCTTCACTACCTTAATGGCTAGTTGCTGGGTGCCCTGGTTGTAAAACCTGGTAGGCTTTCAGTAACCAAGCTGTACCCAGTTTTCCTACTTTCTCTCTCTCAAGACAGTGGCAGAAACCTCAGTGGTCAGTACTGTGATGGTTAGGAGATAAAATTCTGGACTGAACTGGGGATCACAGAGACTTCTTCATATTCTTTTACATTATGATTTATCACTAGATATCAAATATAGTTCTCTGCTAAACATAGGACCTTGTTTATCCATTCTATATATAACGGCTTGCATCGACTAGCCGCAGACTCCCAATCCATCCCTCCCCTTCCCACTCCACGTGGGCAACCACACAGATGTTCCTTATGGATAGACTGTAAGTTTTTAATTGAACGTAAAACACCTTTATCATTTGAACACTATTGTTTAGAAAATGCCATGATTCAAGCTGATGTGAAAATTGTGTGTGTGTATGTATTCGCATGGCTCCTTTCCCAGATCCTAAAGTCTCACAGTGACTCACTGCTTTCTTTCCTCCCAACAAATAATTATCATTATGGATTGAATTAACTGGAAATGACAGAGAGTAATATGTGATTTTATGATTACTATAAATCAGTAGTACCAGAAAAATATTGGCTTGATAGATCTGGACTCTTTAGTCTGAGTTCCCTGAAGGTCAGTGTTACTTCAGCATCAGTAGGGTATGTAGTCTGTCTTCAAGTTGCTTTTCTGTTTGGAGCAGAATAGACAAGGGAGAATACTTTTAAAGCCCTCTTATAAAAATGCTTCTCCTGGTTATTGCCTGAATGAGTGGCTTAACCATTTGGGTTCTTTTTATGGGGAAGTTTCTTTATTGGCGTAAAGGAAGTTAACATGCTTTGAGAACAGAGGCTGCTTTATGCAACTCTTAACACAGTAGTAAGAAGGTACTCAGGTTGCATTTGCTGATTAAGTGATTGCAAAGTCAACTCTAGTCTGCTGCTCGACTCCTCTCTCTATTAATGAAAACAAATGTAATCCTGGCACACAAACTTTAATCTGGAAATGGCTTTTAGAAATCCACTCTGTTGAATAAATGGTCCATTAGAGCCCATCAATATTAAGGTTAAGAAGGTGCATTAGACTAGATGGAAGTGGGAGTCAAAGGGGGTGAGGTATATTTATTTCAAGATATTAATAGAGAAAAAATTGACATCTAAATTTTTACTTGTTTTCTATTCTTACTGTCAGTCTAAAATATTATAATGTCTGGAAATTATTAAGAGCTCAAAAGGGTTAAGGTTTTACCTTACCTGTAATTTAATACATTAGTCTGCTACAGTACAATCCCTGGGTTGGGAAGATCCCCTGGAGGAGGGCATGGCAACCCACTCCAGTATTCTTGCCTGGAGAATTCCATGGAGAGAGGAGCCTGGTGGGCTACAGTCCATGGGGTTGCAGAGTCAGACACGACTGAAGTGACTTAGCACACACAGTGCCATAGATATCGGCAGAAGACACAAGATATTTGGGCCAGAGGCAAAAGACTTTATTACTCAGTGACATAGAAGTAGAGTATCAGGATTTTCTTGTGGCAGTTCCTTGAGTCCTGGTTCTCACAGGGTGATACAAGGAGGTCTAGATGACAGCTGCATGTACAGAATGTTTCATGACAGAAGAGCTACCCTCAGCTTGGGGAACTCAAATCCATTACAGTGATCAATGAGGAAGCCTGCCCTCTGCTCCAGAGGAAAATGCTCCATCTTCCAAGGCTGCTTTCTGTGCAGACATCCTTGAAAAGCTACTTCAAAACCGAGGAAGTCAGTGCCTTTGCTAACGAGATGTGCAGAAAAATGAGTCCAGTGGAGAAACTGCCCTGAAAGAATGCGATCTCCATGCCCACTGCAGCTCTCCATCCCTTTTGCACTGCCCTATAGGCTACCGTCTTAACTGGAATGTAGTGGTCCTCACTGCCTCTAGTTTCTGCTCTCAAACTGGCCTCAGAATGATGCTGGGTATTTTTATTTTCCTTGGCTCTGAACACCTGAGGATTCCCAGGGATCTTTGTAATCCATAAAGATGATTGAAACACACACATTACCATATGTAGAACAGATAGCCAGGGGAAATCTGTTGCATGATGCAGAGAGCCCAAAGTGGATGCTCTGTAATAGCCTAGAGGGGTGGGACGGGGTGGGAGGTGGGAGGGAGGTTCAAGAAGGAGGAGACATATGTATGACTCTGGCTGATTTGTGTTGATGTATGGCAGAAACCAATACTATGTTGTAATTATCCTCCAAAAATAAAATTTAAAAAATTAATACGACTAAAATTAAAAAATTGAAACTAAGGTGACAAATCAACTAAATCTCTGGCAGGAGGAAGTAACATGTCTGGGGCCAGTGCTGATACCTGCTTGGCCTAGGCGTAGGGAAGGAAGAAAAATGAAAAGGAGAGGAGAAAGATACAGTGCAGGAGAGAATGGACAAAGGAAGGACAAGAGGGAAAAAAGAAGAGGACTTAGAGATGCCCCCTACCCCCATTTTCATTAAAGGGCTCTGCATTCACGGGAATGAGAAATAACCAGAGCAGACTTATCTGACAGAATTTGACAGCCACTGATTATGACAGGCTGATGAGCAGAAAAGCCAAGAGAAAGTGAGAAAAGAGGAGAGAGGGCGGAATCCATGGCATAGTTCAAATCTAACTGTATTCGTTGAGCTCTTTTCTTTGAGTATTTTTATCTGCCATTTCCAATAGAACCAGGGACAGTATTTAGCATCTATTTATGAAAAGTAAAGCAGTGAGTCATCGAATGATGGTAAGGCTAAGGCCCCAGAGGAAACTGTGGGTAGCAAAGAAATCAAGCTTTCACATATTGAACTTGCTGCAAAAGATAAAGATGCTTTTTTAAAAAGTTCCTCTCTTTGGTAGAGTGAAAAATTTAAGGGAAATTTGAAGAAAACATGTTATGTAAGTTAAAGGCGAATGTCTGATGGTTACAGTTTACAGAGAAACTTAAATTAATCCAGAGTTCTCTACAGCTGGGAATGTAGACTCCACAATCAAAGTACCAACAGCCTTTGATTGTGAAGTGTGCCTCTGCCTGTAAGGTACCATCTTGACTGAGCTTCTTAATCTCCTCAACAACCATCCATGACTTTACTAAATCTCTTTAATAGCAGATGAAACACTGGCACAAAGCTTAAATGACCTGCCCATTAGTGGACCAAGAACATGAACTGAGTCACCTGACTCCAAGCCCAGATTTTGGTCCATGGTGTTAACTGTAATGGAAACTGATTAAGTAAGAAAGCAAGGGAGAAAGCATACCATTTCTTCTTTCTTTTTGCTTAAAGTTGATCCTTCTCTATAAGACAGACAATATGGCAGGCTACTCTTTGCCACACTCTGCTCATGCAATGAACAGCAGCAGGGGCAAACAGATGCCTGAGTCAGGGGATGTGCTGGTCCAATGAGCAGAGATGAGTAGCTGCCTCCTGGGATCATTCGTGCAGAAGGGCCTCAGTTTCTAAAAGGCAGAGGAGGAGAGCTTTCTAGAGCAGCTGCCATCAACAACAATGCTTTTGGGTTCTTATGTTCTGATTTTTTTTTTTTTTCCCCAGAATGTATTTGAATTTCCTCATGAAATCCTGTGATATTTCTTATCATCATTAAAGTGGTTCAACCTGCTGGGCTGGAAATTTGTTTTGTTTGAGCCCAGCTTGTTTTGGAACTGCTGTCTTGCACAAGTCCTGGAATCCATGGAGAGGAGGAGTTAATAGAGACAAAGTGTTAAGTCCTGGGTGAATGAAAATTACAACTATCATCCAAGCAGCATCCTAAATCTATGTTTCTTTCCTAAGGAAATGATGACTTATGTTAGCCTTATCCAGAAAAGAAATTTTAGCCAGTTTTCTCTTTTACCTCCCCACCAGTTTCCTACCTGGTCTTGCCTAGCCCAGTGCCCTTCCGCTTCCCTTATTTCCTCCTGTAGAACATGAATACTACTTTTAATCTCAGGGAGGTATTGTTCAATGATTACTACTCTATTTTGTGTGTTCTCTGTGCATCGATCCTATAAAATATTGTCTGTCATAAAGTGAAATTGTCTCAAGGGCATGGAGTTTGTTATGGTGAAGTCTGTCTACAAAAGTGACAAACACAAATACGTGTTGAATAACACTTCACGTTAATTTGAAGACGAAGTTGACAATGATAAGGGTGACAAACTTTTTCACGGTTTACTGAAAGTGTGTAAGTGTCAAGTGAAATCACTCAGTCATTTCTGACTCTTTGCGACCCCGTGGACTGTAGCCTACCAGACTCCTCCATCCCTGGGATTCTCCAGGCAAGAGTACTGGAGTGCATTGCCATTTCCTTCTCCAGGGGATCTTTCCGACCCAGGGATTGAACCCAGGTCTCCCGTGTTGCAGGCAGATGCTTTACCGTCTGAGCCACCCGGGAAACCCAAGGGAAGTGCTAAATGTATTCCCAAAAGTCTTCAGAAAAAGAGCCTCAGATGCATTCAAAATCATGGAGAGTGAACAAAAAAGGAGGAAGAAGAAGGAGGAGGAGGAGAAGGCAAGAAACAAGGGGAACAGAAAAGGAAGGATGTTACTCTAGTCTTGCCCTTTCAAATCTGTGGAGAGCATTTCCACTTACACATTCTGTCATGATGTGAAATTCAACACGCCTTCACCCAAACTCTCTGTCTTCCCTCTCAAAACAGCCCTCTCGATTAGCATCTCCATTTCAGATTTATCCTTATAGCTTCCAAGCTCAAAACCCCTGAGTCATTTATTATTGCCGCCTCTCTCATACACTCATGTCCAATCAGTAATCAAGTCCCGTTGTTTCTGCCTTCAAAATAATTTCCCTATCTTTCCCTTTCGGTTTCCATGGATACCATCAAATCTCCCTTTTCGCTTCATGCCTGGACAGCTACAGTAACTTCCTGAGTCTCTTGGCTCCCATCTACCGTGCATACAGCTTCTATGGCATAATTTGTTTTGTCATGTCATACCACTGTCCAGAAACTCTTGGTGGCTCCTCACTGATCATCCTTCAAGTCTAAATCCTTTAAAGTAGCCTGCATGGTCTTCTGTAATCTGACCATATTTCAAGGATTTCTGCTCATTTACGTGATGCTTTTGTGCAAAACTGAGGAGGCAGCCGCTGCAGGCATAGAAAGCCTGGTGATGTAAGCTTACAAAGAGAAGCAAGTGTTTGTGTGAACACCCTCTGAAGGGTGGTCGCATCTCAGGGAGCATGCCTTTTGCTGTGGGGTACACAGAGCCCTTGGAAAGTAAAGGACACGAAGTGTTTCAACCCCCAACCTCTCCAAGTCCCTTGCAGGTACAATCTCCACAACCATTGGCAGAGCAGCCTGGCAGTCTACTTGTTCCAGCTGACTTCCCTTTGATCCTGAGTTCGCACAACTTTGATTTCCTTGAGCAAGCTGTACTTAGTTTGACCAAAGTACCCTGACTCCTGTGTGTTTTGCATTTCCTGAAATACACTTCTGCTTCCGCATAGCTGGGTCATTCTTGATTGCCCTTCAAAATTCTCCTTTAGATGTTATTCTTCTGGGAAGCGTTTTCTAATTCCACAGTCTGAAAAAAACACCTGACCTCCTAGATTCCCAGGCCGTGATGCATAATCAATCATAGTGCAGAGAGGTCAAGAGTGACGACTCACAACTCAGATTGTGGGCCAAAGCAAACACTTTTCAATTCTGTGATAACTGACTTTATCTGGCCCTGGATTTCTCATTTCTGGAATGCTGGAAATCTTTAAACTTGCTCCTTGTGAAGTAATTCTGTCCCTTTTGGATACTCAGACAATGCAAGTGTTCTAACCCCCTTCTCAAAGGAGTTGGTGTGAGAGTGGGAGAATGTTTGTATGGACGAGTCTATGCAGGAAGAGGTGAATGGTTTCTGTGTTGTCCTTTCTGCTTCCTTTTGATTCTCTGTTAAGCTCATCTCACCTAGTATTTGGGAGGCAGCCTCTGTGCACATTAAAGTTGCTACTGAGCATCTGACTGTTGGAACGCAGTCTGTTATCCCAAGGTGAGTGATGCATGGTGATCCCTCCTGAAGAGCTCAGCTGTTACCTCCTGCCAATCGGTGACTATATTGTGCTTCAGATTCCCAGGGACTCCATCTCATATCCTGCTTGGCCTGCCTTTGCCTCTAGCCAGTTCACAGCCAGCATGCATGGTTCACACCCTAGGAGGCATCCAGGAGCTTTGGGGTTCCTTCCACATCTGGTAAGTACCAAGGCAGAGTCAAGTGCACCACACCAGTCCCGTCTCTGCAGACACCTCCTCCACTCTTTGCTGCTTCAAGGTCAGTTTGGACAGCCTGGGAGAACACAGTGCTAGCAGGGTTGCTCTAGATTTCTCCCTCAATCTGTCTGGGGTTTTTGTGGCAAACTCTCTTACCAAAAACTCCTCCTGTCTCCCTGTTCTGGGGATAGACTCAGGGACCCACAACCACGCTCTCTGTGCCCTGACCTCCTTAATTTTTTTTTTAGTTGTTAAAAATGTTAATCAAGCACTTTTAGTTGAACCACAGCTTGGTAAAATTGACTTTCTCATTAAGACCACTCAAGAAATACATTCTCTCAAAACACGTGTCTTCATAGCACAATCTCTAACTACAAAAGAGAAATTAAGTGTGAAAAACACCAGCATCTCTCATACACAGAAAGTCTTCTTTGAAAACTCTCATATATAACAATAAGGAGTATTTTCTGTGGGCTCTGACCTCCTTCAAATCTCCTTATCTGACCTCTGTTCCTCAAGTCAGGAGTTCTTTCTTTCTCCTTCCTACTCCTTAGGTGAATGGTAACTTCCCTTTAGTTATAAGCTTAAATTTATTTCTATTTAGAGCTTATAATAAAATTATATGTTTAACACTCCCCCCCCCCTTTTTTTTTGCTCCTGGTATGGAAAGGCCAAGTTACTGAACTTTAGGGATACCTTTATTTTTTAGCAAGCTCTGGCTTATATCGCTACAATCTTGTCATGGGTTTCAAGATCCTCTCTTACAAATCAAAAGCTGAACAGTGACTCTTTCTTTGCATTCAGCTATACCAACAACAAACAAGATCCTCCCAGAAGTAACAATGCATCTGGTTTTGTAGAGGAGAGTCTCATACAAGGAAGAATGAAAAAAGAAACCATTAGTATATTGCAGAAATGTTATCTACTGCTGCACAAACACCTGTACTGTGATCACAGTTTCCCTGGTCTGTCTTCCCTTCAGTACTAAAAATCTACTGTGGGGATGTGTCCTATTCAATTTCGCATCCTACTATAAATAAAACAAAAGCAAGGTTTAGGACTACCTCCTAGCCATCCCTGGTCCACTGGGAATGACAGGGAAGAATCTCAAAGGAAAATAAATTATTACAATTTCGCCTCTCAAGCATGGAGAAGCACATGTATGATGGAGAAGATGAATAAGCATCATTCTGGAAGTTTCTGGGTTCTTAACTAACTAGATCCTACATTGATTGGTTGGTCAGGTGAGGATTTTGCAATCTTGTCAATGGATCTTCATAGGGAAAAAAACCTAGATAGACTCTGTGTTGTTTTAGGCTTCCTTTAAGAGAATACCATAGGTGGCTCAGACAGTAAAGAATCTGCCTGCAGTATGGGAGACCTGGGTTTGCTCTCTGGGTTGGGAAGATCCCCTGGAGAAGGATGTGGCAACCCACTCCAGTATTCTTGCCTGGAGAATCCCATGGAAGAGGAGCCTGGTGGGTTACAGTCCACAAGGTCACAAAGAGTTGGACATAATGGAGAAACTGAGAATATTTTATATTTCAGGCTTACACTTTTCAACAAAGATAGAGGAGAATCTCTTTACTGAAAGGAGGAAGATTTGTTTCAAGTAGAAGATGTGCAAACATCATCCAAAAGGGAATTCTCCCAAAGGAAAATTTCCTGGGGAAATCCACTAACACAGGGTCAAAGAAAATTTACTTTCATGATCTAAATGTTTTCAAACTTTATTTAGTGTAAAATGTTTATTTTCCAAATAAAGTCTTACAGGTCTAATAAGTAAGATAAATCAAAGTGAAGCGACAAAGTTTGCATTATCTCAGAGACTTAAATCCTCATCAGTCTTCAGCATCTCTCCCACCACTCTTCTTTCACCTGCGCACAACACTGGGGACGGATGGAGCTCGGTAGAGGATCTGGCAAATTCATCATACCCCTTCTATGGAGCAGGAGCTTTGTTACCTTCTGCCGCAAGCTCTTATAAACCCAAATGTGGTTAAAAGAAAGAACTACTTTTCACAATACATCTAGTCAATCTGCAACTTGCTTTCTGATGAGCTATTTGAACACACACATGTGTTAGAAGAGCTGTGAGGATAGCTATTTGCTTACATGCCCAGGTATGTGCATCAGTTTTGGTTGGGGAAACAGGGGAAACAGTGGCTGACTTTATTTTTCTGGACTCCAAAATCACTGTAGATGGTGACTGCAGCCATGAAATTAAAAGACGCTTACTCCTTGGAAGGAAAGTTATGACCAACCTAAACAGCATATTAAAAAGCAGAGACATTACTTTGGCAATAAAGGTCCATCTAGTCAAGGCTATGGTTTTTCCAGTGGTCATGTAGGGATGTGAGAGTTGGACTGCGAAGAAAGCTGAGCGCTGAAGAATTGATGCTTTTGAACTGTGGTGTTGGAGAAGACTCTTGAGAGTCCCTTGGACTGCAAGGAGATCCAACCAGTCCATCCTAAGGAAGATCAGTCCTGGGTGTTCATTGGATGGACTGATGTTGAAGTTGAAACTCCAGTACTTTGGCCACCTGATGCGAAGAGCTGACTCATTTGGAAAGATCCTGATGCTGGGAAAGATTGAGGGCAGGAGAAGGGGACAACAGAGGATGAGATGGTTGGATGGCATCACTGATTCAATGGGCATGGGTTTGGGTGGACTCCGAGAGTTGGTGATGGACAGGGAGGCCTGGCATGCTGCGGTTCATTGGGTAGCAAAGAGTAGGACACGACTGAGTGACTGAACTGAACATTGTCTGACAAGGGGAATGAGTCTTTCAAAATCTAGGCCATCTAAACAGTTCATTATATGGTGGAAATTTAGTGTAGTCAGGTCAGAAAGGCCTGGTTTTGAATCCTGATTTCGTATATTTTGAACAAATCTCTTGACTTCCCTATGCCTCCATTCCCTCACCTGAATATGGGATAACTGTAATATTTACAACTCTTAAAGATGTTCTCAGTTCAGGTCAGTTCAGTCATTCAGTTATGTTCTACTCTTTGTGACTCTGTGAATCGCAGCACGCCAGGCCTCTCTGTCCATCACCAACTCCCAGAGTTCACTCAGACTCACGTCCATTGAGTTGGTGATGCCATCCAGCCATCTCATCCTCTGTCGTCCCCTTCTCCTCCTGCCCCCAATTCCTCCCAGCATCAGAGTCTTTTCCAATGAGTCAACTTTTCACAGGAGGTGGCCAAAGTACTGGAGTTTCAGCTTTGGCATCATTCCTTCCAAAGAACACCCAGAGCTGATCTCCTTCAGAATAGACTGGTTGAATCTCCTTGCAGTCCAAGGGACTCTAAAGAGTCTCCTCCAACACCACAGCTCAAAAGCATCAATTCTTCGGTGCTCAGCTTTCTTCACCGTTCAACTCTCACATCCATATATGACCACTGGAAAAACTATAGCCTTGACTGGATGGACCTTTGCTGGCAAAGTAATGTCTCTGCTTTTCAATATGCTATCTAGGTTGGTTATAACTTTCCTTCCAAGGAGTAAGCATCTTTTAATTTCATGGCTGCAATCACCATCTGCAGTGATTTTTGGAGCCCCCCAAAATAAAGTCTGACACTTTTTCATTGTTTCCCCGTCTATTTCCCATGAAGTGATGTACAAATAAAATCACAAAGGTAAAGTGGCATAGTACCCTGAATGTAGTAAATGTTAGTTATTATTACTATTACCAGGCTGGCAAAAATAATATTTTTGTGTTGGTATCATTTTTTTGACTATGGTCAGCTCTTAATAAGTAATGATCAAAGGACAATTTATTCCTGTATACATCTGTATATTAAAATATACTTGTGGTACTGGTTGGTGCTAGAAGCTGTGGTAGACACTAGGAGTACAAGGCTAGTAAGACCCATCCTCCATCCTCAAGGAGTGTGCTTTCTCATGGTGGAGCCAGAGAAGGCCAATGACCACTCTCAGTAGACCTGTGGAAAACAGTTCTATCGATTTACACAGGCTGTGATATAGATGGATAAAAGGAAGACACCTCAATGCAAGTGCGGCATTAGAATAGGTTTTTGAGAAGATTGGAAGTGAGCTAAGATTTGAAGAATGAGTTGCAGAATTGTGGACGTAAGGAACAACATGTCCAAAAGGACTAGAGATGAGAAACATCTTGACATATTACTGAATTTGTGGCAATTTAGTATGACCTACACGGAAGGTACATAGAAGAGAAGATGAGTTGGGGAGTTGAGTTAAGCAATTGCAAGATCTTCTGGGGTGTTGCACACTAAGAAAAAGAACTTGGACTTTATCAAGAAAAATGAAGAGTTGTTAAAGGAGTGTAATCAAGGGAAACAACATCAGCTTTGCCTTTTAAGAAGTCATTCTGGAGTGGAGAATGACTTGTATGGGGATGACCTGATAAAAGGATGATCAGTTAGGATAGGAAAGCAATTAGGAAGATATTGCTATAATTAAATATGAAGAGGTTAAAGAAAGAACTAAAGAATGAGGGTAGGTTTAGAGAAAGGTGTGTGGTGGGGGCAGATTCAAGAGATATTTAGGAGGTAGAATCTACTAGGACTGGGTGAGTGTTTAGACTGTGGCCCTGTTGGCGAGGGAGGAAAGAAAGTATAGACAAAGTCTATCCTATTCTACTTTGGGTGATATTTATCTAGATGGCAACTGTAAGAAAAAGGTACTGATTTGGTAATGAAGAAATGAGTGGACATAATTAATTTGAAGACTTTTGGGGTTTTGAAGAGTAGCTGTCCCATAAGCAGTTGGATTAGGGATCTCAAGTTTAACCAGGAGGTACAAGCCAGAGAAATGGGCTTTCCAGGTGGCACTAGCAGTAAAGAACCTGCCTGCAATGCAGAAGACAACGAGATGTGGGTTTGATCCCCAGGTTGGGAAGATTCCCTGGAGGAGGGCCTGGAAACCCACTTCAATATTCTTGCCTGGAGAATCCCATGAATGGAGGAGCCTGGTGGGCTACAGTCCATAGGGTCTTAAAAAGTCAGACACAACTCAGATGACTTAGCATACACGCACAAGCCAGAGAAATATGTTTGGAGTCAATGGTACATGCATAAAAAAGAGGTGATATTCTCAAGGAGAGTACATAGAGTAGAAAAGCTAGGGTAAAAATAGAACCCCAGGAGGCAATAAATTTAAGATTTAGTTAGAGACAGTAGATTCTACAGGGGAGACTGGAAAGAAGCAAAAAGGGAAACCAGGCAAGGATGGCCGGGGTTATAGAATCCATAGGAAGAAATGGTTTCATAAAAGAGAAAGGTGCATCAAAACTCACAAAAGTCAAGAGAGAAAACTTTGGAATGTCCACTGAAACTTGGCATTTTGCGGGAAAGTAGAGTCAGTGGAAATGTCAAGTAGACATTGAATGTCTAATTGAATGGCTGTAAAGGAAAGGACGTGAGTCTGAGTGAACTCTGGGAGTTGGTGATGGACAGGGAGGCCTAGTGTGCTGCGATTCATGGGGTCGCGAAGAGTCGGACACGACTGAGCAACTGAACTGAACTGAAAGGAAAGGAGACAGAGTGGGATCTTATGGAAGTGGGAGCTTGAGGTTAAAAAAGTAACTTTGGGGGATCATTTAAATCAGTCATTCACTTTCTCCCAGGTTTGTATTTGAGAAGTCTGGCATGACTCAATGNCGAAGAGTCGGACACGACTGAGCAACTGAACTGAACTGAAAGGAAAGGAGACAGAGTGGGATCTTATGGAAGTGGGAGCTTGAGGTTAAAAAAGTAACTTTGGGGGATCATTTAAATCAGTCATTCACTTTCTCCCAGGTTTGTATTTGAGAAGTCTGGCATGACTCAATGGATCCTCTGTTTGGGGTCTCGAAAAAAGAAATCAAAGTGTCAATGAGGCTGGCTCTTATAAAGAGGATTTGGGGAAGAATCCACTTTCAAGTTCTTTCAAGTTCTTGGCAGAATTCAGTTCCTTATAGGGCTTAGGTTTCTATTTTCTGGCTGAGTCCTTCCAGTAGAGGCCACCTGAATTCCTCATTAGGTGGTCTCCTTCAGCTTCAAAGTGGCAGCAAATTGAATCATTTTCATGCTTTATATATAGTTTTTATTTTATACATGCAGTATAAAATTTACAATTGTAAACATTTTTAAGTGTACAATTCAGTAATGTTGAGTATATTCACAGGGTGCAACTAATCTCCAGAACTTTTTCATCTTGCAAAACTGAAACTGTACCAATTAAACAGAAACTCATTTCCCCCTCTTCTCAGCCCCTGGAAACCACCATTCTACTTTCTGTTTCTATGAATTTGGCTATTCTAGAAATTTCATGTAAGTAGAACTATACAATATTTGTCTTTTTGTGACTGGCTTACTTTGCTTAGCATAATAGTCTCAAAGTTCATCCATGTCATAATGTGTATCAGAATTTCATGGAGAAAGAAAATTTTAAGATGGAAAATATGAGAAAATAAATTGATGCAACAGGCCTTAGGAAAGGAAACAACCCATGTATTAAGATTGGAGAAATCCTGCTTGAATTCCTACCACTTGAGAGTTATTGTTTTTTTCTTCAAGATCTTTCATTCTTTCAATCTCCCAGGTAAAAAGCAAATATATCTGGAGAGGAGTAAGCCATTAAATAGCCAATAATTGATTAGTTGGCAATTGGTTGAAATCTAGACACTACAAGAAATGAGAAGACAGTGTCCAAGGATCAGACTGGTGGTCAAAAGTCATCCTTCCTAAGAATCCTACAAAAGTCTTCTAGATTGTCTTGGAAGGGAAATTATGGCTTTACCAAAGAAGATTTGCAATTTCATTTAGTTTGGTTTATGTGGGTATTATTCTATTTTTGAACAAGAAGAGATTATGGACAAAGGAACAGAGACCAGAAAGGCCTCAGTGAGTGGGAAATCACTGAAACTAAATATTTCCATGGAGAATCATTTTTCAGAGCAAATCAGTTGTACATGGAGACTTGGAAATGACTATATTGCAAAGGGTTCAGCTCTCAGGGGCCTTATGAGACACTTTATATCTCCAGCTATGGCCCCCTCCTCTGACCTCTTGTCTACTCAGCTACTACTTGGCAAATGGACTAGAGCCTGCCAGATTCCTCTGTCAATGGAATGTTCCACGCAAGAATCCTGGAACAGTTTGCCATTTCCTACTCCAGGGGATCTTCCTGGCCCAGGGATCGAACCTGCATCTCTAGTGTGTCCTGCATTGGCAGGAAGATACTTTACCACTAGCACCACCTGGGAAGCCCTTAGATGACTAAGGAATCTCAAAGTTAACATGTCCAACACTGTACCCTGGATTTCCTACTTTTCTCCCAATTCTATGCCTCTCCTACTTTCCCCCAGTTCAGAAAATGTCTTCAGTATCAATCCACTTGTTTAGGCAAAATTCTGGAGCTTTTTCCCATTTCCTTCATGTAATCTATCAGCAAATTCTGGCAGCTCTACTCCAAGAAACTTTTACTTCTTCCCTTCTTCCCCGAATCATCCAGTTCAAGCATCAGTACTTCTCACCTATACTGAAAGGCCTGTTAGGCCTATTGCAGTTGACCTAACAGGTCTTTCGGCCCCATTTCTGCCAGCCTTAAATCAATTCTCCAAACAGCAGCCTGAAAATCTCTCAATGTGTTTTCACTGCACTTGGAGTAAAATCTAAGTTTTCTATCATGGGCCCTGGAGCCTGTTAACATCTCACCTACTATTTTCTCTGCTTCTGCCTCCTTTCTATTCCTCAAGCTTTCAAGTTTTGTTCTCCTCTGAAGGCTCTTCTTTCCACCTGGAAACACTCTTCCTCCAAATCATGTCATCACTGTCTCCTTGTGGATATTCTGCTCTCAGCTCAAATGTTGCCTCCTTAGAAAGTCTATCTAAATCTACAGAAATGTTTCTCTCAGTCACTCTGTGGCACAACACCCTCTTCATAGATATTTTCTGTGTCTGGAAAGATCATTTGTATTTATATGCTTATCATGAGCATACGACCACCAAGGAGGAAAGATCTAGTCTGTCTAACCACCGCCTTCCCAGAATGTAGAACAATTTATGGTACAACGTAGGTGTTCAATAACTGTGTGTTGATTGAATAGGTGAATCCTTTGCAATCCTTTACAAAAATCCTTTGAAAATGCTGGTGGAGTAATCAGATGGTGAGCAGGGCACCCTGTTCTCACGATGGATTTCTGCCCTTGTGAAAGATGAAACAAGAACATATTATTCAACGAATTAACAATAACAGTTCTGGATTCTTCCGGTTACAGGGTAAATGTGTTTGAAGGTGAAAACAATGTGGTGTTGATCTCCCTTCCTGGCTTTGCAGAGAACCAGGAAGATGAAATCAGTGATTTCAGAATGAGTCACTGGAAACAGCGGTTTTCAAAGAACACACCTTGAAGTTTAAACCAGGTGACACAGAGAGAGGAAGAAAAACATGACAGTCATTTAGACTTTGTAACTTTTCAGCAGTTCAGTATAGGTTCATCAGTTAAAATATGTGCACTAAAGCATGGGCTTTGGCACCCTCAAGCAATGAGTGATTCTGGGTCCTCATGGGTGGCTGTTTTCCTGATAGTTGATGGTTAACTTGTAATTGCTGTAACTGATCTTTTAAAAAAAGGGAAACATTCTAAAATTTTCCCCTAATTAAGGGAGGCAGTGGAAAAAAACATGGGCTTTAGAAAAGCAGGATAGACTTGGTCTCTGTCCAAGTTCTGTAACTAAAAAATTCTGTGACGTTGGCACTTAACCCTGAGCTGCAGATTCTTTATCTGGAGGACGAAACAATCTCTCACGGATATGTTATATGGATGAAACGAAGCAACGGTTATAAATATGTCCTTATACAAGATAGGGACTTCAGAAATGATAAATAGGTTGAAGACTATTAGTAAAACATGTTCTTTAAAGATATCCAACAATCTGTATTCTTTTCTAGGCCTCATTGTTAATACTATGAGCAGAATAGTTGTGATGTTAAAATAACTAGAAATGGATGTGGTGTGAAATATGAACACAAATATATGTCAATACCTCCTGCAGCATTAAAATTCTCCTTTTCTGAAGATGTTCCTGGTTTCAGATTACTTTGACTTGTTTGACCCCATCTCATGAAACAAATGAAATAGGGCAAATTTGTAAGTTCCAGGGAAGACTAACATGGCCACTTTCCTCCAAAATGAATTAGTTCAGTAAAGGCTACTCTTCCACGAGTGGGTTTCAGATCTTCCAGAAACCCTCCCTTCTTAGGCTGTAAGGCAGTGTTTTGTAAGTTCCTTCCATAAGACTCTGAACCCAAGAGATGGCCCTCTGAAAGAGGTTCAATGGTGAAATACATTTGGGAATGAGAGTCACAGCACACAGTGATTATCTTCAAGACTGTAGAGGAAGAAAGTGTCCTGGCGGAAGAAAACAAGCATTCAAATATATTTAAACTATTGTTTGTTAAACTATTGGACTATACTTTTTTTTTAAATAACATAACACTCATTAACAGGAAGTTTGCTTGCTATAGAATACATTGGTAGTAATGCTGCTTTAGGAAAGGGCTATGTTTATTAATAAAATAAAACTACCAAGACCTTCATGATTGTCTCTGTAGGGAAAGAAGAGACATCGTTCCCACCCCAAAGTTTGACCACCTTTCATGGTAACAGTTGCCTGGGGAACATTTTGAAAATGTGGGGGCACTTTTGTCTTCCAATGTGATCATACTTGAGCACTTACCTGGGAAAAACATTATTCTTATTTTATTTTTCTTTTATATTATAGTTTGAGGATTATATTGATTTTTAAAAATTTATATATGCAGATCAGTTATATTATCTTTGAATTGTATTTTAGGGTAGTAAAGAGAGGACTACAAAAATTTGTTCTAGAAAGATGTCTAGAAAGATGGTTTGGTAGCTATAGGAAACATTCACTGAGGATTTCTCATTAATTTTGATTGTCATCTCCATTTAAGTGTAGAAGTGTCAGAAGGTCCTTTTCTCAGTTTTGTCCCAAGCATGGATAAAAATACTTGCCTCCATTCCCTTTGAGCCTGAAAAGTCTCAAATGAAAAGGAACAAAACAAAGCAAAACTCTGATAGCAGGAAAATAAGCAAGGAAAGTTGGAAGGATCCAAAGTAGGAGAAATCTACACATTCTGGCTTATAAGATATAACTGTGCAGGGTCTTGCAAACTCTGTCCCAACCCTTTGGTGGGCTAGAGAGAAAGAAATGACTGACCTGGGTCTTTATCTTTTTAGCACTTCAGCTCCATGATGGATGGGTCATGGTGGAGAATTCTAACAAAATGTGGTCCACTGGAGAAGGGAATGGCAAACGGTATTCTTGCCTTGAGAACCCAATGAACAGTAAGAAAAGGCAAAAAGATAGGCACTGAAAGCTGAACTCCCCAAGTTGGTATGTGCCCAATATGCTACTGGAGAGGACTGGAGAAATAACTTCAGAAAGAATGAAGAGATGGAGCCAAAGCAAAAACAATGCCCAGTTGTGGATATGATTGGTGATGGAAGTAAAGTCTGATGCTATAAAGAGCAATATTGCATAGGAACCTGGAATGTTAGATCCATGAATCAAGGTAAGTTAGAAGTGATCACACAGGAAATGGCAATAGTGAGCATCAACATTTTAGGGATCAGTGAACTAAAATGGACTGGAATAGGCAAATTTAATTTGGATGACCATCACCTCTACTACTGTGGGCAAGAATCCCTCAGAAGAAATGGAGTTAACTCACAGTCAACAAAAGCATCTGAAATGCAGCACTTGGGTGCAATCTCAAAAACAACAGAATGATCTCTGTCCATTTCCAGGGAAATCATTCAGTATCACAGTAATCCAAGTCTATGCCCCAACCAGTAATGCTGAAGAAGCTGGAGTTGAATGGTTCTATGAAGACCTACAAGACGTTCTAGAACTAACACCCCTAAAAGATGTCCTTTACATCATAGGGGACTGGAATGCAAAAGTAGGAAGTCAAGAGATACCTGGAGTAACAGGCAAATTTGGCCTTGGAGTACAAAATGAATCAGGGCAAAGGCTAACAGAGTTTTGCCATGAGAATGCACTGTTTATAGCAAACACCCTCTTCTAACAACACAAGAGACAGTCAATATTGAAAACAGATTGATTATATTCTTTGCAGCCAAAGATGGAGAAGCTCTATATAGTCAGCAAAAACAAGACTGGGAGCTGACTATGGCTCAGATTATGAACTCTTTATTGGCAAATTCAGACTTAAATTGAAAAAAGTAGGGAAAACCACTATATCATTCAGGTACGACCTAAGTCAAATCCCTTAGGATTATACAGTGGAAGTGAAAAATAGACACAAGGGATTAGATCTGATAGAGTGCCTGAAGAACTATGGACAGAGTTTCATGACATTGTACAGGAGGCAGTGATCAAGACCATTCCCAAGAAAAAGAAATGCAAAAAGGCAAAATGGTTATCTGAGGAGGCCTTACAAATAGCTGAGGAAAAAAGAGAAGCTAAAGGCAAAGGAAAAAAGGAAAGATATACCCATCTGAATGCAGAGTTCCAAAGAATAGCAAGGAGAGATAAGAAAGCCTTCCTCAGTGATCAATGCAAAGAAATAGAGGAAAACAACAGAATGGGAAAGACTAGAGATCTCTTCAAGAAAATTAGATTCCAAGGGTACATTTCATGCAAAGATGGGCACAATAAATGACAGAAATGGTATGGACCTAACAGAAGCAGAAAATATTAAAAAGAGTGGCAACAATACACAGAAGAACTGTACAATAAAGATCTTCATGACCCAGATAACCATGATGGTGTGATCCCTCACCCAGAGCTAGACATTCTGGAAGGTTAAGTCAAGTAGACCTTAGGAAGCATCACTACAAGCAAAGCTGGTGGAGGTGATCAAATTCCAGTTGAGCTATTTCAAATCCTGAAAGATAATGCTGTGAAAGTGTTGCACTCAGTATGCCAGCAAATTGGGAAAAATCAGCAGTGGCCACAGGACTGGAAAAGATCAGTTTTCATTCCAATCCCAAAGAAAGGCATTGCCAAAGAATGTTTGAACTACCACACAATTGCACTCATCTCACATGCTAGGAAAGTAATGCTCAAAATTCTCCAAGCCAGGCTTCAACAGTACATGAACCAGTAACTTCAGATACTCAAGCTGGATTTAGAAAAGACAGAGGAACCAGAGATAATTGCCAACATCTGTTGGATCATCAGAAAAGCAAGACAGTTCCAGAAAAAACATCTCCTTCTGCTTTATTTACTATGCCAAAGCCTTTGACTGTGGATCACAACAAACTGTGGAGAATTCTTCAAGAGATGGTAATACCAGATCACATTGTCTGCCTCCTGATAAATCTGTATGTAGGTCAAGAAGCAACAGTTAGAATTGGACGTGGGAAAACAGACTGGTTCCATATCGGGAAAGGAGAACATCAAGGCTGTATATCGTCACCCTGCTCATTTAACTTCTATGCAAAGTACTTCATGTGAAAGGCCAGGCTGAATGAAGCACAAGCTGGAATCAATATTTCTGGGAGAAATATCCACAACCTCAAATACTCAGATGACACCACCCTTATGGCAGAAAGTGAAGACAAACTAAAGAGTCTCTTGATGAAGATGAAAGAGAAGAGTGAAAAAGCTGGCTTAAAACTCAGCATTCAAAAAACGAAGATCATGGCATCTGGTCCCATCACTTCATGGCAAACAGACGCACAAACAGTGACAGACTTTATTTTCTTGGGCTCCAGAATCACTGCAGATAGTGACTGCAGCCATGAAATTAAAAGATGCTTGCTCCTTGTAAGAAAAAGCTATGGCAAACCTAGACAGCATACTAAAAAGCAGAGACAGCACTTTTCCAATGAAGGTCTGTATAGTCAGAGCTAAGGTTTTTCCAGTAGTTATGTGTGGATTTGAGAGTTGAACCATGAAGGCTGAGCACCGAAGAACTGATGCTTTTGAACTATGGTGTTGGAGAAGACTCTTGAGAGTCCCTTGGATTGCAAGGAGATCCAACCAGTCCATTCTAAAGGAAATCAGTCCTGAATATTCATTGGAAGGACAGATGCTGAAGTTGAAACTCCAATACTTTGGTGACCTGATGTGAAGAACTGACTCACTGAAAAAATCCCTGATGGTGGGAAAGATTGAAGGCAGGAAGAGAAGGGGATGATACAGGATGAGATGGTTGGATGGCATCACTGGCTCAATGGACATGAATCTGAGCAAGCTCTGGGAGTTGGTGATGGACAGGGAAGCCTGGCATGCTGCAATCAGTGGGGTCGCAAAGAGTCGGACAAAACTGAATGACTGCTCTCTCAGCTCCACGAGTTTACTAGCAGTTGTTAAACCTGTGACTCAATAAACACTTCTTAGGAATCTACATGCTACAAAGCCCAGGTTACAAAAGAAAGTAATTTAGTTTTCCTCTTGAGTTTGTTGGAACCCTGTTCAGTGTCTTATGGCAGAAAAACCAAACTTGTTGTGTTAACCCAGAATGTTTCATTGCCTCATGCAGCCACTCTAGATGTTTTTACTTTAGGTGTTTTTACTCTAGAGATCAGCATCAGGGTTGACATGAATTTGTCAAGAATGTGTCATCCTCCAGCTTTCTTCTCTGCTGTCTCCTAGGAGCATTGAGTGTTATCCATGACGGCTACCAAAGTCCCAGTTATTTGCCCACATCAGCCATCAGAAACGAGAAAAGAAAGAAGAATCACGTTTTATCCCTTTTAGGATACTTTTAGAGCTGTGCATGCCATTTCCGTTTCCATCCCATTGGCAGGAACTTGGTCATATGGTTGCATATTGCTGCAAAAATGACTAGAAATAGAATCTTCATTAGGAGACCCCCACCTAGCTAAAATCAGTGGATTCTTCATTAGTTATTAATGACATCATATACTTTGGGTGCGACCTTAGAAATGATATCATGCACTGTGAGTGTGACCAGCTACTTTTGCAGATCTCACAGTCACGCGTCTCTTATTTTAATACAATGATTATATTCATATGATAGAAATTTTTCACATGCATTAGTGGGGAAATGTTTTCTATGAGGAAATGTTTTCTCAGGTGTGTACAATTAATTTTTTTCTCTGATTTCTGCATCGTTGGTAGCTAAAACACCTTCAAAATAGTTTCCTTCCATTTTTCTTATGAGGTGTAATTTAATGATTCTCTTTTTCCAACTATATTTAGCTTTCTGATACCAGTTTGGTCTGAAATATCAAAATTATCCCTTATAAAAATGCACAGGATGCAGTCAGCTGCAGTTATTCGTATGACATTATGATTTGTCATTGAGCCAGAAAAATGATAATTATGATGTTACATGGTTGAGAACTAGAGAAAGTAGTGTAAATTCTTCAGTTTATGGGAGGGGCATCTTATTCTATCTTTGTAGGCTTATATGAAGCCTGTTCATCAGTATCACAGAGAGTAGATAAATAATTTTGTCTGGATTAACTGGTATGCTTTCCTTTCTCTTTTTTTTTAGGTTTGGTATGGGACCTGGGATCCTGCATTTCTAAACTCACAGGTGGGTGCCAGTGGCCCTGCTGCACCTCATTTTGAGTAGAAAAATATCAGAGGTACTATTTCTGAGCTTAAGTTTTTTTCTTTACTTTTTTTTTTTTTTACTGCTTTATTTTTCATTACTGAATTTTGTTGTTTTCTGTTCAACTTCAACAAGGATCAGCCGGGCGGGTGAGATGAATGGGGAGAGTAATATGGAAACTTACAATATTATGTGTAACATAGACAGCCAGTGGGAATTTGCTGTATGACTCAGGGAACTCAAACAGAGGCTCTGTGACAATCTATATGTTTAGATTTTTCAATTTAATTTTTAATTTTATATTGGAGTATAGATGATTTACAACATTATGTTCATTTTGAGCGTAGGGCAAAGTGATTCTGTTATACATATATACGTACCCATTCTTTTTTAGTTCCTTTACTTTTCAGTGTAAACTTTGGGTCCTCATGTTCTCCAGCCTTTAGGAGCCCCTTACTCTGAATAATAATAATAATTAGAGAGGAAGAAGAGGCAGAGAGGGAGGGGAAAGGGCAAAAAGAGGGGGATGAATAATGTAAGAGTTCTTTCCATGGGCACAGAAAAGGCAACATTTTATTTTATTTCAATTTTTTTGTAACTTTAAACTTTTTATTTTGTATTGGGGTATAGCCAATTAGCAATATTGTGGTAGTTGCGGGTGAACAGTGAAGGGACTCAGCCATACATATGCATGTATCCATGGTCCCCCAAACCCCACTCCCATCCAGGCTGGCATATAACATTGAACAGGGTTCCATGTGCTATACGATAGGTCTTTGTCAGTTACCCATTGAAAATGCAATATTTTGTTGTAACCCCTCCCCGTGTGTTACTGAGAATCCCCAAGGAATGCTCACATGCCCCACAAATCTATCCTGTTTGTGACTTGTCCCCTTAGCTGCTCATTCTGTTCCAGATGACTCCTCTGTGCTCTGGGCATCACTTGCTAGCTCATAACCAACCTCTCAAAGCAGCTACTGCTTTCATTGCACTGATTGGAGAAGGAAATGGCTACCCACTCCAGCATTCTTGCCAGAGAATCCCATGGACAGAGGAACATTGCAGGCCACAGTCCCTGGGGTCGAAAGAGTTGGACACAACTGAGTGACTGAGCACACAGACAGCCAGCCTCACAAGCCCATTCCTTAATTCCCAAAAGCACTGGTGGAGCGTAGCTGTAATGGTTAACAAAAGTGACTCTTGGCTTGGAAAAGCAAAGGAAAGGCAAAAAGGGTGAGCTTAAGCTTTTTCACCAGATGCTGATACTCCTGGAGCCTCCTGCTCATTGCCAATCCAGAAGGGAAATCTCGTCTTGAGTCACTTTCTCAACAGAACTTCAGGAGTTATTTTTTTCCCACAACAGTGCCTTTGCCCACATTCCTCCCTGTTTCCCTCCTCCCATGGCAAACCATGAGGTCCAGTGCTGGTTAAAGCAACTGGGAACAGGGAAGTCTATTTATTTTCTCCTTTTGTAAGATTATCAACTACATTTTGCATTTGTAGACTTTTGCCTTTCATTTAAAAATAAGGAAATTTAAATCAAGGACTGGCGTCACTGAGATGCCACACTTCTGTTTACAATCCAGTGCCAGCAAAGTGAGTGTTAAGGCTGGTTTTGTCTCGATACAGTGAACAGGGAACACCTCCACTTCCTGCTAAACTATACGCCAGGTGTCATGGCTTAGATGGAGCCCCTGGGTGTTTCAGTGAGAACGGGGCACAGTGCAGGATGGGGCACAGAGCTGGTGGCTGCTGGTGTCTCCTCTCTGCCCACTCCCTGTGGGTAAGGCTCTGCTGGATTCTCTCCCATGGTCTGGGGCGGCTGCTGCTCACCACTGCTGGTCCAACCCGTGAAACGCAGCTCCACCACCATGTTGACTTACATTTGTCATTCTCTTCCTTTGTTCCCACTTTCCATCTTTCTAGCCTCTTACATTTCCTAGCCTTTTACTCATGTATCTTACGTAATGAGATACATAGATTTTGCCATCTAATGAGAATTTTTTCCTTTCATCTCACAGCCAGGTGGCGCTAGTGGTAAAGAACCCACTTGCCAATGCAGGAGACACAAGAAACTCAGGTTCCATGCCTAGGTTGGGAAGATCCCCTGGAGGAGGAAATGGCAAACCACTCCAGGATTCTTGCCTGGAAAATTCCAGAGACAGAGGAGTCTGGCGGGCTTACAGTCGATGGGGTCACAAAGAGTGGGACATGACTGAGCAACTTAGCACACATGCGTAGCACAGAAAGTCAGCATCCTGTATCTCCTCATTGGGTGTGGAGTATTCTCAGAAATTGCTTCTCTATTGCTCAGAGCTGTTCACTTTGTTTTGTTCAAGTTTCTCAGGCATTTTTGCACCTATTCCACAAGTCTAATGGTTCCCAAGCACTTCAGGTATGACAGCCAGCGTGTCCTGTTCATGGGTTATTGAAATGCTCCTCAGAATACCCCATGCACTGCATACTAGAACGTACAGACCTAAAACAGAGACTGTATTTTCCAGGAAGGCCCATTTCAGCCTTGGTATGTCTTCCGGTTCAAAAGTAAACAGAAAGTAGAATACTAATAAAAAAATATGGAGAAAAAAGGACAAATTTGTAGAGAGAATATGAAATAAAAACTATAAGGACAATGATAAAACATTTGACAGCAAATATTTGAAGTTTTTAGGCATTGTAGGATAGTTAACAGTAGGATGTATGATTTTGCTGTTCAGTTACTCAGTTGTGTTGACTCTTTGTGATCCCATGGACTGTAACACACCAGGCTTCCTTGTCCTTCACCATCTGCTGGAGCTTGCTCAAACTCATGTCCATGGAGTCAGTGATGCCATCCTACCATCTCATCTCTGTCGTCCCCTTCTCCTCTGCCTTCCCAGCATCAGAGTCTTTCCCAGTGAGTTAGCTTCATCTTCAGCATTAGTCCTTCCAATGAATACTCAGGGTTGATTTCCTATAGGATTGACTGGTTGGATCTTGCTCTCCAAGGGACTCTCAAGAGTCTTCTCCAGTACTACATTTCAAAGGCATCAATTCTTTGGCTCTCAGCCTTTTTTATTGTCCAGCTCTCACATCCTTATTGCAAAATTCAGACTCAAGTTGAAGAATGTGGGAAAAACCACTAGGTCATTCAGGTATGACCTAAATCAAATCCCTTATGATTATACAGTGGATGTGACAAATAGATTCATGGGATAAAATCTGATAGAGTGCCTGAAGAACTATGGATGGAGGTTTGTAACATTGTACAGGAAGCAGTGATCAAAATCACCCCTAAGAAAAAAGAAATGCAAAAAGATTGTCTGAGGAAGCCTTACAAATAGCTGAGAAAAGAAGAGACACAAAGGCAAAGGAGAAAAGGAAAGATATACCCATCTGAATGCAGAGTTCCAAAGAACAGCAAGGAGAGATAATAAAGCCTTCCTAAGAGAACAATGCAAAGAAATAGAGGAAAACATAGAATGGGAAAGACTAGAGATCTCTTCAAGAAAATTAGAGATACCAAGGGAACATTTCATGCAAGGATGTATGATTAAAAGTAAGATAAACTAAAGTTTGGAAATGATTTGAGGACTAGAATAATGTCTATTGATAGAAAAATCAGTGGACTCAGTTACTTGACTTAAGTTTCATATACTTGTTGGTTTAGAAAGGCACTGGGTGAATTCCCTGGAAGACTTGGACTTACAAGTGGATTTGCAGTGAGGANTATGATTAAAAGTAAGATAAACTAAAGTTTGGAAATGATTTGAGGACTAGAATAATGTCTATTGATAGAAAAATCAGTGGACTCAGTTACTTGACTTAAGTTTCATATACTTGTTGGTTTAGAAAGGCACTGGGTGAATTCCCTGGAAGACTTGGACTTACAAGTGGATTTGCAGTGAGGAAGAAAGAAGGAACAGAGTTGGGAATTTTATCTGGAGTGAGAGGCGAGTGTGCTTTCATAGCTTGAAAGAGCAGGAAAGTGTAATAGTGACCTCAGCCAGAATTCCCATCTGTGAACCAACACGGCCAAGCACAGGCAGCCTGAGCACCGGAGGAAATTTCCAGTGAGAACATGAAACAGTCTCATCTGGATGGAGGCTTGTGCCAATGTCAGAAGGGACAGAAGCAGTACAATACTGGGAAGTGTGGCCTGTGTTTGGCCCTGTAAGGTCCACGAGTTCATGGATTATTCTTTCCTTAGGAAATAAACAGTTGGAAATCAAATGAGGTAAAAGGAAAATTACTCAGTAAGAGCAAAGCATCACCTCCTTAGGATTCCTGATTAAGTAAATCCACACACGTAATCTCAGGAGAAGCACTGTTACAAATACCTACTCCTTCCAATCCTTTTATCAGCTGTATGATGCTGATCAGAAACCTCATATAGCAGAACACCCTGTGTCTAGGTTGATGATTTAGTGTACTACTGGGAAAAGAGTAGGTTTCAATTCCTAGCTTTACCACTTGGGTATGACAGTCACTCAACTGTCTGAGTTTCGATTTGCCTACTTGGAAATGGAGAATCTGAAACTAAGAACCTTGACCTTTTATTTCTAATTTAGTGCAGCACTCTCCCCTAAAAATCAACATTTCCCCCCTCAAAATATGTAGTTGTGCAAACTCAATGAAAAGAGACTACGTAAAAGCACTGTACAAAGTGCAGACAGAGAGGATGATGAATGTTTATTGAGCACAGACTATGATCTGGGAATTTGGGATATAGGGATGACTGAGACATAGACTTGCCATTGAAGGGTGAGGTAGAATAAAAGCCTACACCAAATTCTACGTCCTGATCTTCTCAGTCTATGAATATGCTATTTTCCTTGGGAAAAGAGATTTTGCAGATGTGGTTAAGTTAAAGATCTTAAAATAGAAAGGTTACCCAAATTATGTGGCAGGTCTAATGTAATTGCAAGGGTCTTTATAATGGGTCTTCCTTTATAATAGTGGCTCAGATTGTAAATGATCTGCCTGTAATGCGGGAGACCCTTGAGTTTGATCCATGGCTTTGGAAGATCCCTGAGTTGGGAAGATCCCCTGGAGAAGGAATGGCTACCCACTTCAGTATTCTTGCCTGGAGAATTCCATGGGCAGTCCATGGGGCTGCAAAGAGTTGGACACCACTGAGTGACTAACACTTTCAATTTTTTTTAATAATGGAAAGATGCAGCAGTAAAACCAGAGTCTGAGGGGGAGGAGATGTGATAATGGAAGCAGAGATCCAGGTGATGTGAAGACCAAGAGTCAGAGTCAAAGTCAAAGTCAAGAAGTGAAGGCAGCCTCTAGAATCTGAAAAGCAATGATATGGATTCTCCCCTAGATCCTTCAGAGGAACCGTTTTACCAACAGCTTGATTTTAGCCCTTAAGACCTATTTTGGGCTTCTTGCTGTAACATAATAAGGTTTGTTTTAAGCCACTAATTTTGTGATCACTTATATTAGCAACAGTAGTAGATATAATGGTCATCTGAGTTAAGGGCAACACCGGAATCAGATTAATTATATTCTTTGCAGCCAAAGATGGAGAAGCTCTATACAGTGAAAAAAACAAGACCAGGAGCTGACTGNGAAGGGGACGACAGAGGATGAGATGGCTGGATGGCATCACTGACTCGATGGGCGTGAGTCTGAGTGAACTTCGGGAGTTGGTGATGGACAGGGAGGCCTGGCGTGCTGCGATTCATGGGGTTGCAAAGAGTCAGACACAACTGAGCAACTGAACTGAACTGAACTGATGGCGATCCACCCCAGGATTTTCTCAGATCCCCTCCCACTTGGCTGTTTCCTCTAGAGTGTTTTATGTACATCTCCATTATAATGCATTTTTCATTGCATAGAATTATATACGTATATCTCTTACTTTTCAGATTGTGAACTCTTCCAGATTAAGGTCTAAATTTTGTTTAGCTATATTATCCACAGCATCTAAAATAATGCCTAGAACTTGCATGCTAAGTCGTTTTAGTCCTATCTGACTCTGCAACCATATGTACAGTAGTCCATCAGACTCCTTTGTCCATGGGATTCTCCAGGCAGGAATAGTGCAGTGGGTTGCCATTTTCTCCTCCAGGGGATCTTCCTGACCCAGGGATCTAACCTGCATCTCTTGATCCCTGCATTGGCAGGCAGGTTCTTTACCACTAGGGCTACCGGGGAAGCCCTGCCCGGAACTTAATAAAACCTTAGTAAGTATTCGTTGATGATAAATTGAAAGGATGAATGGACAAAAGTATAGGGTGTTTGGAATAAGATTTTGCATTCAGTTATAAAATGTTAGCTCACCAATTGAAAGGCAGACTGGTGAATGGATTTTTAAAATGATCCAACTATATGCTGTCTATGAGAGATTCATTTTAGATCCAAAAATAAAAATAGGTTGAAAATGAAAGGATGAAAAAAGTCACCCCATGCAAATAACAACCAAAAGAGAGCTTGGGTAGCTATACTAATTAGACAAAATACACTCCAAAAAATTGTTATAAGAGATGAAAAAGTCATTATATTCTAATAAAAGGATCAGTTGATCAGGGTGGTATAATTATACACATAACTGCACTGAACAACAGAGCCCCCAAATGTGGAGCCACATCAACAGAATTCAAGAGGGAAATAGAGAGTTCTACAGTAATAGTTGGAAACTTCAATACATCATTTTTGACAATAGATAAAACATCTAGGCAGAAGATAATAAACAAAAGATTATAAAACTCTTAAGTGAAAATTTATGAGCAAGTCTTTGTGACCTTGGATTTGACAATGGACTTAGATATGACACTAAAAGGATCCATACAAAAAAAAGAGATAAATTTGACATTATTAAAATAAAATATTTGTACTTTAAAGGGCATTATCAAGAAAATGAAACAGCAACCTACAAAATGGGCAAAAATATTTTCAAATCACATATCTGATAATGACTTAGGATGCAGGATATATAAAGAACTCATACAGCTCAACGACAAAAAGAAAAAAAACCTAATTTAAATATGAGCAAAATATATGAATAAATGTTATTCCAAGGAAGATATACAAATGACTAGCAAATACATGAAAATATGCTCAGCATCATTATTCATTAGGGATACGCACATCAAAACAAAATATCTCACCACTCTACACCCACTTGGATGGCTATTTGAAAAATGGAAAATAACAAAAGTTGGTGAGGATGTGTAATCCTCATACATGGCTGATGAGAATGTAAAATGGTTCAGTCACTGTGAAAAATAGTTTGGCAATTTCTTGAAAAGTGATTCATAGACCTATCGTTGTTCAGTCACTCAGCTGTGTCTCTTTGCAACCCACAGACTGCAGCATGCCAGGCCTCCCTGTCCTTCACTATGTCCCAGAGTTTGCCAAAATTCATGTCCACTGAATTGGTGATGCTATCCAATCATCTCATCCTATCTATCACATGACCCAGCAATTCCACTCCTAGGTATATAACCAATATAAACCAAATGAAACCACCTACTCAAATACCTGTACATGAATGTTCATAGCAGCATTATTTACAATAGACAAAATGTGGAAATAACCCAAACGTTCATCAATGGATAAATGGATATAAGCGAATTGTGGCTTATATATACAATGGATATTATTTGGCCACAAAAGGAATGAAGTATTGATACCTGCTACAGTGAAGATGAATCTGGAAAACATTCTGTTAAATAAGAGAATCTAGACAAAAAAGGTCACCTACTGTATGCTTTCACTTATGTGGAATATTAAGAAAAGGTAAGTACAAAGAAACAGCAGATTGATGGTTGTCAGGAGTAGGAGGGAGAGAAAATCAAGGAGTAACAGCTTAATGAGTGAAAAGGAAAAATGAAAGTGTTAATCAGTTAGTCATGTCCGACTGTCTGTGACCCGCCAGGCTCCTCTGTCCATGGGATTCTCCAGGCTAGAATACTGGAGGAGCCATTCCCTTCTCCAGGGGATTCTCCCTCCCCAGGGTTAGAACTGAGGTCTCCTGCACTTCAGGCAGATTCTTTACTGGAAACAGCAGATTGATGGTTACCAAAGGCTGCGGGGAGGGGAGACTGAGGAATTTAATATGGGTACAAGGCTTTATTTTGGGGTGATAAAAATGTTTGGAAAGAAGCAGAAGTGGTGTTTTCACAGCATTGGGAATGTAGTAAATGCCTCTAATTATTCTTTTAAAAATGATACATTTTATATTATGTGACTTTCACCTGAAGAAGACTGGTAAGAAATGAACATGTTTTCACCAAGGTAGTTATTTATTAGAGCAAAGCTGCTTTGTTTTAATCCCGTATGCTTTAAAATCCCTGCCTTGTAGAATTTCAGGAACTCAAAAGTTGAAACTCTTAAACTGAAATTTGCCACCACTCCATATAGCTGAGAGAATCTCAGAATTTACCAAGAACATGCGGATTCTTTGATACATACATACCTACTCATCATATTCACCTATCACTGAACGCCTATTTCACCAATCAAACCTGTGGCTTTTCAGTTCTATCACCCCTACTGGTCTGATCTAAGTTCCCTCTTGTTTCTGCATTATTATTTTTCCTTTAAGTTGTTTTTTCCCTCCTATGCAAAGTTGTGGTTTGTAAGACTGAAGCAAGCAAAACAAAACAAAGAAAATCCCCAATAACAACAAAAAACCCTCTGATGCTGAGCCAGAAAATAGTTTCTGGAAAGGAACTGGAGTTGGAAAGCCCGTGGAACAGTGTCCAACACTTGACATCGAAGGAGACCATTGCTCACGTGATCCTGAGTGTGTAAAAAGCTCTGCTAAGCAACAGCCATTCTAATTTATTTAGTCTAAGAGTTTATTTCCATTTCATGCCAAAATGAATTTACAACATGATGAAAAAATCCAACCTTGCTCTGCTACCAAAAATTGAGCCACTCTCAGCTTGGGAACAGTGAGGCGACAGTGCAGCCTGCTTGGTCACAGTCTTTGTTCATCCCCTCAAACTGACCTCTTGGTGTGTTTAAACTGTAAAGGCACTTTCCTTTGTGACGTTTTCAGTGACCACGTCAACTGACTCCCAGCAGCCTGCAGTGTTGAGACATGTTTTTCTCTCGAGTTTGCATTTCCTTGTAAAGTGCAATAAACTTGCCCAGAAAATCCTGCTATTGAACCTTATCTTTGATTCTCCAGGGTTTCCATGCTGTACATTGTGTTGATCCTGACATCATGATCTCCATGGCAACTCCCGAATGAGACTTTTCATGATCAAAAAAGGAGAAAAAATAGATGCAAAGAAACTTCTCTTCGATCTTAATAGACTTGGTCATTTATTATTGAGAGGAGAGGGAATGGGAAGGATTGAATTGTATTAATTGAGGCTAACCACAGAAATTTCAAGTCACACTCGTAAGCCTCTCAATCAGGAATCTCCATCTTTCCAATTTCTTCTTCATGCTCTCCGTAAAAGGTATGGTAATTGTAACTGTTATGAGGCTTACTTAAATAGATATTCTGGGTATTAAGTGAAAGAAGACTTGACTGAGAATATGGAAGAGGGCCTATTGACAAGTCCCAGGTTTAAACCCCCCCTGTCATGGTAAACAGTTCTCTGACTGTGTGATATTCAACTAGTCAATCAACTTCTCCAGAAGTTTCCTCAGTTACTAAAGTGAATGCATTACTCATTTTGCCACCTCTAGAGGTACATTGTAAGCATAAAATATCTGAGTTTTGTATATCTCAGGTTATGCATTTTTGGAAACCAACTAGCCAAAAATACAGTTTTTAATAATCATTTATTAACATATTTCAACTATAATAGCTGACACATCCATAATTCTTTCTAAGAAAATATACCTCTTGATTAAGAAGGGATTTAGATAACCATATTTAGTGCTATGTAACCCTGCCTCACCACAGCCTAGAGGTTGGCATGTAAAAAATCCATAATACAGCCTGGTATGAAAAGAGGAGGTGAATAAATGACATTCTCTCTGAAATTTACACTGGAAAATGATAAGAATCAGTATCCAAAACTGAGAGATATAGGTAGAGGACAGTCCCTGGGAAGAACCAGGGCCAATGGAGACTGTGAAATTTATGAGAAAAAGAATACTGGCAAAGTAGATATTATAAATCAGCAGATACTATTAATATGAGCTCAGTAAAAGTACAGAGAAAAAATGAAAAGGTTAAGTCAGTTGTGGTGGCAAGAGAAAAACAGTTTATGTTTGCAGAAGGAAGTTAAGAGATACCACTTATTAAACAAACATTAGTTTGGTGCTTATTGTAAAACGCAGAGCATTGGGGATTCAACAGTAAGACAGTTCTGATTTTACGGTGCCAACAAATGAACAGGTTATTATATTGAATAATATATTATAAGTACCATGATAGAGAATATATTAAATACTGTGGGCAGTTTAAGACTTTCCAAAGAAACTGGCAATTTAGAATTTTATCAGGTCTGGACTATTGGACAAGTAGGAGTAATTCTGGTGAAAGGGATAGTAAAAGATATTTTAAACTATTGGAAAAATATATGAAAAGGCTTGGTAATGAGACATCAGCAGCTTTCCAGCACCAAGACACATATATTTCTATAATTAGTTTCATTCTTCCAACCTTTGCTTTGGGCCAAACTTTGCTCCTCCTATCTTACAGAGTCTATCTAAAACAAATGGCCACAAGACTTCAGACAGTTCATGTGAAGCTAAGGTGTAGAGAGACATATGACATTGTCCGGCTCTTAAGAAGTTTCAGCTGTTAAGAAGTTTATGGTGTATATCAGCAGATGGACTATCAATAAGAAATATGAGAACTAATAGTAAACTGAAAACATGAAAGTGAAGNGCCTTTTATAAGACCAGCTTGAACATCTGGGAGTTCACAGTTCACATATTGCTGAAGCCTGGCTTGGAGAATTTTGAGCATTACTTTACTAGCATGTGAGATGAGTGCAATTGTGCAGTAGTTTGAGCATTCTTTGGCATTGCCTTTCTTTGTGATTGGAATGAAAACTAACCTTTTCCAGTCTTGTGGCCACTGCTTAGTTTTCCCAATTTGCTGGCATATTGAGTGCAGCCCTTTCACAGCATCATGTTTCAGGATTTGAAATAGCACCGCCACTTGCTTTGTTTGTAGTGATGCTTTCTAAGGCATTTAATTATGTTCTAAATTCCAAGTTATAAGTATTTAAGTAAATATAAGACAGTAAATGGTATATGAATTCAAAGATGACAAGCCATAATTTTAAATTATTAAATATAAGCTTCTCTTAAAAAGAGATATTTTCTTTGTCTTTACCATGGAACTTTACATAAAACATCTTATAGGTATAGCAGTCTGTATTAAGCTGATAACAACTTAACTTCAATTGCATAAACAAGTTTATACCTTTACTTCTCCCACTTTCTTTATGTTATTAACATCATGGTTGATATTTTTCATATTGTGTATCCATTCATATATTTTTATACTTATAATTATTTTAAATAAATTCGTCTTTTAACTTTTATATTGGAATCAAAAGTGATTTACATAGTGCCATTACAGTATTATAGTATTTTATTTTGTATACAAATATATATATATATATATATATATATATATATACACTTACCTTTAAGACTTCCCTTAAAGGAAGGAGAAGGCAGGAGGAGAAGGAGACAACAGAGAATGAGATGGTTGGATGGCATTACTGACTCAATGAGTTTAAGCAAACTCCAGGAGATGGTGAAGGACAGGGAAGCCTAGTGTGCTGCAGTCCGTGAGGTTGCAAAGAGTTGGACACCACTGAGCCTCTGATCAACAACAAAAGCCTTCCCTAGTGGCTCAGATGATTAAGAATCTGTCTGCAATGAAGGAGATCTGGGTTCCATCCTNATGGCATTACTGACTCAATGAGTTTAAGCAAACTCCAGGAGATGGTGAAGGACAGGGAAGCCTAGTGTGCTGCAGTCCGTGAGGTTGCAAAGAGTTGGACACCACTGAGCCTCTGATCAACAACAAAAGCCTTCCCTAGTGGCTCAGATGATTAAGAATCTGTCTGCAATGAAGGAGATCTGGGTTCCATCCTTGGGTCAGGAAGATCCCTTGGAGAAGGGAATGGCAACCCACTCCAGTATTCTTGCCTGGGAAATCCCATGGACAGAGGAGCCTGGAGAGCTGCATTCCATGGGGTCACAAAGAGTCAGATATGACTGAGTGACTAACACACTTCCATTTTCTTTTTCACTCTATTTTTTTAATTGAAGGATATTTACTTTACAGAATTTTGTGGTTTTCTGTCATTATATCAACAAGAATCAGTCATAGGTACACCCATTTCCCCTCCCTCCCTCCCATCTCCCTCCCCATCCCATACTTCTAAATTGTCACAGAGATGCTGTTTGAGTTCCCAGAGTCATACAGCAAATTCCTATTGGCTATCTATTTTACATATGATATTAAAATTTTCCATATCACTCTCTCCATACCTCTCATCCTCTCCCTCCTCCCCTCCGACCATGTCCTTAGGTCTGTTTTCTATGTCTATTTCTCCATTGCTGCCCTGAAAATAAATTCATCAGACAATTCTTTCTAGAGTCCATATATATATACATCATATATGATAGTTCTATTTCTATTTCTGAATAGGCTCTAGATTTGTCCACCTCATTAGAACTGACTTAAATGTGTTCATTTTTATGGCTGAATAGTATTCCATTGTATATATGTACCACAACTTTATCCATTCATCTGTTGATGGATATCTAGATTGCTTCCATGTTTTAATCACTGTAAATAGTACTGCAATGAACAATGTGATACATGTGTCTTTTTCAGTTTTGGATTCCTCAGGGTTTATTCCTTAATAGTGGGATTGCTGGGTCATATGGTCATTTTATTCCTAGTGTTTTAAGGAATCTCCATACCATCTTCCACAGTGGGTATATCAATTTACATTCCCACCAGCAATGCAAGAGGATTCCCTTTTCTCCACACCCTCTCCATTGTTTATTATTTGTAGTCTTTGATGATGGCATTCTGATTGGTGTGAGGTGATATCCTATTGTAGTTTTGACTTGCATTTCTCTAATAATGAGCAATGTTGAGCATCTTTTCATGTGTTTGTTAGCTATCTGTATGTCTTCTTTGGAGAAATATTTGTTTAGGTCTTTTCCCCACTTTTTGATTGGGTTGTTTTTCTAATATTGAGTTGTATGAGATGCTTGTATATTTTAGAAATTAATTCTTTGTCAACTGTTTCCTTTGCTATTATTTTCTCCCATTCTGAGGGTTGTCTTTTCACCTTGTCTGTAGTTTCCTTTTTTGTGCAAAATCTTTTAAGTTTAATCAGATCCCATTTGTTTATTTTTGTTTTTATTTCCATTACTTTAGAAGGTAGGTCATAGAAGATCTTGCTTTGATTTATGTTATCAAGTGTTCTGCCAGTATTTTCCTCTAAGAGTTTTATAGTTTCTGGTCTTACACTTAAATCTTTAATCCATTTTGAGTTTATCTTTATATGGCATTAGGAAGTATTCTAATTTCATTTTTTTGCATATAGTTGTCCAGCTTTCCCAGTACCATTTATTGAAGAGATTATCTTTGCCTCATTGTATATTCTTGCCTCCTTTGTCAGAAATAAGGTACCCATACGTGTGTAGGTTTTTCTCTGGGCTCTCTATCTTGTTCCATTGATCTATATTTCTGATTTTGTGCTAGTACCATACTGTCTTGCTGACTGTAGCTTTGTAGTATAGTCTGAGGTCAAGAAGGTTGATTCCCCCAGCTCTATTCTTCTTTCTCAAGACTGCTTTGCCTATTTGGGGTCTTTTGTGTTTCCATATGAATTGTGAAATTTTTTGTTCTAGTTCTGTGAAAAATGCCATTGGTAATTTGATAGGGATGGCATTGAATCTGTAGATTGCATTTGGTAGTATAGTCATTTTCACAATATTGATTCTTTCTACCCAGGAGCATGGAATATCTATCTGTTTATGTCATCTTTGATTTCTTTCATCAGTGTCTTGTAATTTTATGCACACGATTCTTTTGTTTCTTTAGGTAGGTTTATTCCTAGATACTTTATTCTTTTTGTTGCAGTGGTGAATGGGGTTGATTCCTTAATTTCTCTTTCTAATTTTTCATGAAAGTGCTTTCTGTGTATTGACCTTGTATCCCATGAATTTGCTGAATTCACTGATTAGCTCTAATAATTTTCTGATAGTTTCCTTTGGGTTTTCTATGTATAGTATCATGTCATCTGCAAACAGGAGAGTTTTACTTCTTCTTTTCCAATATGGATTCCTTTTATTTATTTTTATTCTCTAATTGCCATAGCTAGGATTTCCAAAAATATGTTTAATAGTGGTGGGAGTGGACACCCTTATCTTGTTCCTAATCTTAGAGGGAATGCATTTAATTTTTCACCACTGAGAATAATGTTTGCCATGGACTTATCTTATATAGCCTTTTCTATGTTGAGGTAAGTTTCTTCTATGCCCATTTTTTGAAGTATTTTTTTTAATCATAAATGGGTGGTGAATTTTGTCAAAGGCTTTTTCTGCATCTATTGAGATGATCATACTATACCCAGAAAAGATCTCATTCAAAATTTATGGAGAAATCAAAAGCTGTACAGACAAACAAATGTTAAGAGAATTTAGTACCACCAAACCAGCCTTATAACAAATACTAAAGGGAATTACATAGCCAGTAAACACAAGAGAAAGGAAAGACCTACAAAAGTGAATTCAAAACAATCAAGAAAATCCTGATAGGAAAGTATATATCAATAATTACCTTAAATATAAATGGATTAAATACACCAACCAAAAGATGCAGACTATCTGAATGAATACTAAAACAAGACCCATATATATGCTGTCTACAATAGACACACTTCAGACCTAGAGACACATACAAACTGAAAGTAAAAGGATGGAAAAAGATATTTCATGCAAATGGAAACCAAAAGAAAGCCAGAGTGACAATCCCTATTTCAGACAAAATAGACTTTAAAATAAATAATATTATGAGACAAAGAAGGATACTACATAATGATCAAGGGATAAATCAAAGAAGAAGACAGCAATTGTAAATATTTATGCACCCAACATAGGAGCACTTCAATACATACTACTACTACTACTAAGTCACTTCAGTCGTGTCTGACTCTGTGTGACCCCACAGATGGCAGCCCACCAGGCTTCCCCGTCCCTGGGATTCTCCAGGCAAGAACACTGGAGTGGGTTGCCATTTCCTTCTCCAATGCATGAAAGTGAAAAATGCAAGTGAAGTCGCTCAGTCGTGTCTGACTCTTTGCGACCCCATGGACTGTAGCCTACCAGGCTCCTCTGTCCATGGGATTTTCCAGACAAGAGCACTGGAGTCGGTTGCCATCGCCTTCTCCATCAATACATAAGCCAAACACTAACAAGCATAAGAAGGGATGTTGACAGTAACACAATAATAGTAGGGGACTTTAACATCCCACTTACATGAATGGACAGATCATCAAAACAGAGAAACAATAAGGAAACACAAACATTAAATGAAACATTAGATCAAATGGACCTAACTGAGATCTTCAAAATTTTCCATCCTAATTGATATCTTCAAAATTTTCCATCCAATTGCAGAAGAATACACTTTCTTCTCAAGTGCACATGGAACATTCTCCAGGATAGACCACATCTTGGGTCACAAATCAAATCTCAGTAAGTTGAAGAAAATTGAAATTGTATCAAGCATCTTCTCTGACCACAATGCTATGAGACTAGATATCAACTACAGGAAAAAAACAACTGCAAAAAACAAACTCATGGAGGTTAAATAATACATTACAAAATAACAAATATGTTACTGAAGATATAAGAAGGGAAATCCAAAGATTCCTAGAAACAAATGAGAATTAAAACATTAAAACCCCAAACCCAAGGGATTCAGAAGAAGCAATGCTAAGAGGGAAGTTCATAGCAATACAACCCTACCTCAAGAAACAAGAAAAGCATCGAATAGGCAACCTAACTCCATACCTAAAGCAGCTAGAAAAAGAAAGCAGCTAAAAAATATCTAAAGTCAGCAGAAGGAAAGAAATCATAAAATCAAAGCAGAAATAAATGGAAAAGAAATGAAGGAAACAACAGCAAAGATTAATAAAATTAAAAGCTGGTTCTTTGAGATAATAAACAAAATTGACAAATCACTAGCCAGAGTCATCCAGAAAAAAGAGAGAAAAATAAAATCAACAAAAATAGAAATGAAAAAGGAGTGTTTACAACAGACAACACAGAAGGATCGTAAGAGAATATTATGAGCAACTATATGCTAATAAAATGGACAATCTAGAGGAAATGGACAGATTCTTAGGAAAGTTCAATCTCCCAAGACTGAACCGGGGAAGAAATAGAAATTAAGAACAAGCTAATCACAAACACTGAAAAATACAAAAGCCCAGGGCCAGATGGCTTCACAGGGGAATTCTATCAAACATTAAGAGACAAGCTAATGCCTACTTTTCTGAAACTTCCAAAAAACCGCAGAGGAAGGAACACTTCCAAACTCATTCTATGAGGCCACCATCACCCTGATACCAAAACCAGGCAAAGACAGCACAAAAAAAGAAAATTACAGGCCAATATCACTGATGAACACAGATGCAAAAATCCTCAACAAGATTCTAGAAAACAGAATTCAACAATACACTAAAAAGCTCATTCACCACGATCAAGTTGGGTTTATTCTAGAGATGCAAGAATTCTTCAACATATGAAAATCAATCAAAGTGATACACCATATTAACAAATTGAAAGAAATTATCATCTCAATAGATGCAGAAAAAGCACACTTCCTTTAAGAGTAAGATTTTTGCTTTTATATGCTTCAAATTTCTGTTCCCCATCTTTATTGGTTCAATTTGAAGAACTCCCTTTAGCATTTCTTATAAGGCATTTCTAAGGGCTACTAACTCCCTCAGATTTTGTCTGTGAAAGTCTTTATCACTCATTCATTTTTGAAGGAGAATTTTGCTAGGTTTAGTATTCTTGATGATAGATTATTTTTCTTTCAGTACTTTGAGAATATTATATAGTATCTTCTGGCCTATAAGGTTATTGCTGAGAAATCTTCTGTAGTTTATCTCCCCATTGACATAACAAATTGTTTTTCTCTGCTGCTTTCCAAATTCTGTCTTTGACTTTTGACAACTTGATTACAATACTCTCAGTGTAGATGTCTTTGTTTCACCTGTTTTTTTTTTGGTGGGGGGGGGAATCTTTTGGACTTCTTGGATCTGGCTATCATTTTCTTCCTCAGATTTGGAAAGTTTTTGACTATTATTTCTTTGAATAAGATTTCTGACTCACTCTTCCTCTCTTTTCCTTTTAGGATATGCATATATCAGTCTAATTGATAATGTTGCCTAAGTCCCTTAAGCTTTCTTCACTCCACTCCAATTTTTTTACCTTTTCTGTTTCTCTGGATAATTTCAAAACTTTTGTGTTTAAACACATTGATTCTTTCTTCTGCTTGATCTAACCTGCCACTGAAATCCTCTATTGAAATTTTCAGTTCAGTTATTCTTCAGGGTTCTTCAGTGCTGAGATTTCTGTTTGGTTCTGTTTGTTTACTGTTGTTGTTTTTTGGTATTTTCTGTCTCTTAGTTAAAATTCTCACTCTTTTTATGCTTTCTTCTCCTGAGTTCATGAATATCTTCTGCTTTATCCTGAATTTATTGAGTACTTTGAATTCTATGTTAGGTAATTCATATGTTTTGTTATTAGTAAGGTCAGTTTCTAAAACATCTTGTTCTTCTGTTTAAGGCATGGGTCCCTGTTTCTTCATTTTCCTTGAGTCTTTGTGTTTGTATCTGCAATTAGAAAATATAGACATCTCTCATAGTCTAGAACTAATACAAAAAAAAGAAAAGTATATCACAACAAAAAATTAGGCAAAATACAAAGAAACACAGCAGAAGAGAAAAAGAAAAACGAAAGAACTATAACATAGAAAATACAAATTAACAAAATTGCAACAGTAAGTCCTTCTCTATCAGTAAATACTTTAAGTGTAAATGGATTAAACTCCCTGATCAAAAGGCATGGAGTGGCTGAACGCATTTAAAAAATCACAGTATTCAACTATGTGCATTCTATAAAAGACTCATTTTAGTTTTAAGTCTCACACATAGGCTGAAAGTAAAAGGAGAAAAAAAGATATCCCATGTAAATGGTAAACAAAGAGAAGAGGCTATGGTTACATCAGACAAAATAGACTTTAAGACAAAAACTGTCACAAGAGACAAAGATGAAATTATATAAAGATTTATATAATGATAAAAGGGTCAATTCACCAGAAATATATAACAGTAATAGATACATATGCCTCCAACATCAGAGCACCTGAATATATAAGTAAACTTTAAAGAACTGAAGAAAGAAATAGTAACATAATATAGTAGGAGACTTAAACACACCATTTTTTCAACAATGAATAGAACATCCTAATGTTCTTTTCATCAGGAAAATAAGGTAATAGTGAACTTGAAGAACACTATAGTTGAAATGAACTTTACAGACATATGAAGAACATTCCACCAACAAAAGAATATAGTTGGCACTTGAACAACAAGTATTTGAATTGTGTGGGCCCACTTACATGTGGACTTTTTCAATAGTAAATGCTACAGTATAACATGATTCATAGCTGGTTGAATCTGTGGATGTGGAACTGTGGATAAGGAAGAACCATGGAGTTTAAACCTTAAGTAAATGAGACAAAGAAGAATGAACTAAGCCCAAAGTAGCAGAAGGAAGAAACTAATAAAATATTGAAGCAGAAAAAAAAATAAATCAAATACAGAATAGTCAAACAATAGAGAAAATTAATAAAAAATAAATATTTTTAAAAAAGATTAACAAAATTGAGAAAATTTTAGCTTGACTAAGTAAAAAAAGATGAGAGAAGACTCAGATAAATAAATGACAGAAATAAAAAGTATCATCAGAGACATAAAAAGAAATAAATCATAAGAGAAATAAAAAAGATCATAAGAGCAAAATGTTGGATCATCTAAAGAAACAGGTAAAATTGTAGCAACCTATTATTTCCTAAGATTGAATCATGAAGAAATAGAAAATCTGATCAGATCTATAACTAGTGAGGAAATGGAATTAGAAATCTCAGCACTCCCATTGGGCTTCCCAGGTGGTGCAGAGGGAAAGAATCTGCCTGCCAATGCAGGAGATGCAAGAGACATACGTTCTATTTCTGGGTTGAGAAGATACCCCTGGGGTGGAAAATGGCAACCCACTCCAGTATTCTTGCCTCGAAAACTCCATGGTCAGAGAAGCCTGGCAGGCAGTCCATGGAGTTGCAAAGAGTTGGACATGACTGAGCACGTGCACACACACACACACACACACACACACACACACACAATAAAGAAAAGCCTAGGCCTAGAAGGCTTTAATGGTAAAGTCTACCAAAAATTTCAAGAAGAATTAATCCCAACACTTCTAAAACTCTTCCAAAAATTAAAAAGGCAGTAACACTTCAAAACTCAATATGTAAGGCTAGCAACACCCTGATGCCAAAACCTGATTTAGACACTACAAGAAAAGAAAACTACAGGTCAATATTCCTGATGAATACTGATGTAAAAAATCCTCAGAAAATACTACCAACTGAACCCAACAGCACACTAAAAGAATTAGACCCCATGACTAAGTAGGAATTATCCCTGAGATTCAAGGATGGTTCAACATATGAAAATTAATTAATGTGATATACCACATTAACAGTACAAAGGATAAAAAAAAGTCCCGTGGTGTCTATCAATGAAGGCATTTGACAGATTCAACATTCTTTCATAATAAAAACTTGCAGCAAACTAGGAATAGAAGAATTTATTTCCACATAATCAAGGCTATATATAAGAAGTCCACAGTTAATATCTTATTCAACGGTGAAAAATGGAGAGCTTTTCCCCTAATATTAAGAACACGGGAAGGATGCCCTATGCTTGCCATTTCTTTCTTTTTTAAAAAATTTTAATTGGTAGCTAATTACTTTACAATATTGTATTGGTTTTGCCATACATCAACATGAATCCTCCACAGGTGTACATGTNCAGTCTGTATGTGTCCCTTGTTTTGAGGTGGGTCTCTTGTAGATAACATAAACAGGGGTCTTGTTCAGCCAGTCTTTGTCTTTTGGTTGGGGCATTCAACCCATTTACGTTTAAGGTAATTATTGATAAGTATGATCCCATTGCCATTTATTTTATTGTTTTGGGTTTGAGTTTATACACACTTTCTGTGTTTCCTGTCTAGAGAATATCCTTTAGCATTTGCTGGAGAGCTGGTTTGGTGGTGGTGAATTTTCTTAGCTTTTTGCTTGTCTGCCAAGCTTTTGATTTCTCCTTCACATTTAAATGAGATCCTTGCTGGGTGCAGTAATCTGGGCTGTAGGTTATTTTCTTTCCTCACTTTATCTTGCTATTCCCTCCTGGCCTGAAGAATTTCTATTGAAAGATCAGCTGTTATCCTTATAGGAAGCCCCTTGTGTGTTANAGCTTTTGATTTCTCCTTCACATTTAAATGAGATCCTTGCTGGGTGCAGTAATCTGGGCTGTAGGTTATTTTCTTTCCTCACTTTATCTTGCTATTCCCTCCTGGCCTGAAGAATTTCTATTGAAAGATCAGCTGTTATCCTTATAGGAAGCCCCTTGTGTGTTATATTTGTTGTTTTTCCCTTGCTGCTTTTAATATTTGTTCTTTGTGTTTGATCTTTGTTAATTTCATTAATATGTGTCTTGCACTCCAGAAAGAAGAAATCCAGCTCCACCCACCAGAACACCGACATAAGCTTCCTCAACCAAGAAACCTTGACAAGACACAGATACAACTACACTCAAAGTGAGGAAACTCCACAATAAAGAGAACTCCACAAACTGCCAGGGGTGTTTCACCTTGGTTTTATCCTGTTTGGGACTTTCTGGGTTTCTTGGACGTGGGTGATTATTTCCTTCCCCATTTTAGGGAAGTTTTCAACTATTATCTCCTCAAGTATTTTCTCATGGTCTTTCTATTTGTCTTCTTCTGAGACTCCTATGATTCGAATGTTGGGGCGTTTAACACTGTTCTGGAGGTCTCTGAGATTGTCCTCATTTCTTTTGTTTTTCTTTTTTCCTCTCTGATTCATTTATTTCTACCATTCTATCTTCTAATTCACTAATCCTATCTTCTGCCTCCATTTTTCTACTATTTGTTGCCTCCAGAGTGTTTATCTCATTTATTGCATTATTCATTATATATAGACTCTTTTTCATTTCTTCTAGGTCCTTCTTAAACCTTTCTTGCATCTTCTCAATCCTTGTCTCCAGGCTATTTATCTGTGATTCCATTTTTATTTCAAGATTTTGGGTCATTTTCACTATCATTATTTGGAGTTCTTTATCAGGTAGATTGCCTATCTCTTCCTCTTTGGTTTGGTTTGGTTTGGTGGGCATTTATCCTGTTCCTTTACCTGCTGGGTAGTCCTCTGTCTCTTCATCTTGTTTATATCATTGCGATTGGGGTGGCCTTTCTGTATTCTGGCAGTTTGTGGAGTTCTCTTTATTGTGGAGTTTCCTTGCTTTGGGTGCAGTTGTATCTGTGTCTTGTCAAGGTTTCTTGGTTAGGGAAGCTTGTGTCAGTGTTCTGGTGGGTGGAGCTGGATTTCTTNTATTCATTATATATTGACTCTTTTTTATTTCTTCTAGGTCCTTGTTAAACCTTTATTGCATCTTCTCAATTCTTGTCTCTAGGTTACTTATCTGTGATTCCATTTTAATTTCAAAATTTTGGATCATTTTCACTATCATTCGGAACTCTTTATCAGGTAAATTCCCAATATCTTCCTCTTTTGTTTGGTTTGGTGGGCACTTATCCTCTTCCCTTACTTGCTGGGTATGCCTTTGTGTTTTCTTCATGTTTATATTGCTGAATTTTGGGTGTCCTTTCTGTATTCTGGCAGTTTGTGGAGTTCTCTTTATTGTGGAGTTTCCTCACTGTGGGTGGGGTTGTACAGGTGGCTTGTCAAGGTTTCTTGGTTAGGGAAGCTTGTGTCGGTGTTTTGGTGGGTGAAGCTGGATTTCTTCTCTCTGGAGTGCAATAAAGTGTCCAATAATGAGTTATGAGATGTCAATGGTTTTGGAGTAACTTTGGGCAGCCTGTATATTGAAGCTCAGGGCTGTGTTCCTGTGTTGCTGGAGAATTTGCACGGTATGTCTTGCTCTGGAACTTGTTGACCCTTGAGTGGTGCTTGGTTTCAGTGTAGGTATGGAGGTGTTTGATGAGCTCCTGTTGATTAATGTTCTCTGGAGTCAGGAGTTCTCTGGTGTTCTCAGGATTTGGACTTAAGCCTCCTGCTTCTGGTTTTCAGTCTTATTTTTACAGTAGTCTCAAGACTACTCCTTCTATACAGCACCTTTGATAAAACATCTAGGTAAAAGATGAAAAGTTTCTCCAACAGTGAGGGACACCCAGAGAGGTTCACAGAGTTACATGGAGAAGAAAAGAAGGAGGAGGGAGTTACAGGTGACCCTAATAAGATGAGGTGGAGTCAAAAGAGGAGAGAGCAAGCTAGCCAGTTAATCATTTCCTTATGTGCGCTCCACAATCTGGACCACTCAGAGATGTTCACGGAGTTATACAGAGAAGAGAAGAAGGAGGAAGGAGACAGAGGTGGCCAGGAGGATAAAAAGGGGGGAATCAAAAGGAGAGAGACAGATCCAGCCAGTAATCAGTTTCCTTAGTGTTCTCCACCGTCTGGAACACACTGGTGATTCACAGAGTTGGGTAGAGAAGAGAAGGGGGAGGGAGGAGACAGAGGCGACCTGGTGGAGAAAAAGGAGAGTCCAAAAGGGGAGAGAGCAGTCAAGCCAGTAATCTCGCTCCCAAGTAAAAACGGATACTGAAGATTGGGTTCTTAAAGGTACAAAATTGATAACAAATACCAAAAAGCAAAGATTAAAAACCTAGAGTAGAGGTTGGATTTTCAAAAATACAATATTAAAGAAAAGAAGAAGAAAAAACAAAATGAAACAAGACAATGTCACAAAAATTATTAAAATATATGTGTGTGTGTATATATATATATATATATATGAAGTTTGCTTTTAAAAAAACAGGGTCTTTTTTTTTTGCAAAGTAATAGTAGGTTATAAAAATGAAAATTAAAGGAGTAATAGAGGATTTAAATTTTTAAAAAAAATTAAAAAGAAAAGAATGATCATAAAAATAGTAAAAATATATCTAGGACTTTCTCTGGTGTTGTTGTGGACAGTGTGGCATCAGTTCATTTTTGGATAGTTCCTTGGTCCAGCTTATTTTTCTCAAGATCTATAGGTCCCTTCCTATGTAGTCGGTACTAACTATGGGGTTTTAATCTATTGTACCTGTCACTTCCAAGGCGGATCCCTCTGTTTTAGCTTCTGTTTGCTGGTCTCTTCAGTGTCTGATTTCCACCCTAACACAAGGGGGGGCAGTGGTAGACACTTTTTTTAGGCTCACTTGTTCAGTCGTGCTGTGGGGAGGGAGGGACACTTCAAACAAATAACAGTGGCATGTGCTTGCAGTGTCTCAGCCACAGTGGGCCTGACCTCGCTCACAGCATGTGTGTCCTCCCTGCCCACACTGCTCAAGCTGTAGGTTGCTCCACTGGGAACCATCCAAGGCTGGCCCTGGGCTGCATGCACCTCCCAAGTCTAAGCTGCTCAGGTTCAGGCACTCGGGTAGTCCTCAGAGGCACAGACTTGGTTGGGCCTGTGTTTTGTGCCCTTCCCAGGTCCGAGCAGCTCAGGTGATGAGGTGTTTGGTGAGCATGGTTGCTGTGACTTATCGCCTCTCCCGACCCTGCTGCTCAGTTTTCTGGGTGTACAACTGGTGCACCTTCTCAGGTGGATGTTGACCATCCAGAACCCCAAGAAGTCTTAGTTAACAAAGTAGCCTGCTTGCAGTTTGGTGGATAATGTCTCTCTGGGGCTGCAGTTGCCCCCTTCCGGCTCTGGCTGCCTGTCACTAGAGGGGGATGGTCTGCAGCCGGCTAGTTCTGTTCAGTCCTTTGTTCTGTGCGTGGGCCTGGCAGTGTCTTAGGTTAGGACTTTTTGCGTGGAAGCTATCCCACAGTCTGGTTTGCTGGCCCAAGTTAGTTCACTCAGATTGCCCTCAGGACATTCAGGCCTAGTCCTTACTCTAAGCAATGCAGCCCGTGCCTCCCTCCCCAGCCCCCGCTTGCTAGTGATGGGTGCAGGTGTCTGCACTGCTTCTCCGCTGGGGGAGTTACCATTGGGCTCGTAATCTGTGGGTTTTAATTATTTATTTATTTTTCATCCCTTTATGTTGCCCTCTGTGCTTCCAAGGCTTGCCACAGACTCAGCAGTGAGAGTGTTTCCTGGTGTTTGGAAACTTCTCTCTTTTTAAGACTCCCTTCCCAGGATGGAGCTTCATCCCTACCTCTTTTGTCTCTTTTTTTGTCTGTTATATTTTTTCCTACCTCCTTTTGAAGACAATTGGCTGCTTTTCTGGGTGCCTGATATCCTCTTCCGGCATTCAGAAGTTGTTTTGTGGAATTTACTCAGCGTTTAAAAGTTCTTTTGATGAATTTGTGCAGAAGAAAGTGGTCTCCCCGTCCTATTCCTCCACCATCTTAGGACAGCCCTATGCTTGCCATTTCTATTCGACATAGTATGGAAGCCCTAGCCAGACCAATAAGGGAAGTAAAAGAAATAAAAGGCATTCAAATCAGAAAGGAAGAAGTAAAGTTATCTCTGTTTGGAGATGGCAGAATCTTATATGTAGAAAACCTTAAAGACTGTACAAATGCTGTTAGAACTAATAAATGAATTGATTAAAATTGTAGGATACAAAGCCAACATAAAAAAATCAGTTGTGTTTCTATACACTAAAAACAAACTACTTGAAAGAAAATTAATAAAACAATTTCATTTACAAAAATACTTAGGAGAAAATGTAACCAAGGATATAAAAGACATACACTGAAAACTATGAAACACTGATGGATGAAATTAAAGAATACAGAAATAAAAGGAAAGACATCTTGTGTTTATCTTTTTAAGATTTAAAATTGTTAAAAAGACCAAATTACCTAAAGAAACCTACAGATTCAATGTAATTTCCATCACAGTCCCAATGGCCTGTTTTACAGAAATAGAGAAAAAATCCCCAAATTCACTTGGAATCACAAAGGACCCTGAATACCCAAAAACAATTTTGAGAAAGAATAGAGCTAGAGACATCACACACTTCTTGACTTCAAAATATATTATAGAGAGGCATGATAGCAGTGACGGAAGTCATGGAGTCCCTGTCTCCCCACACCTAAGATACTCACTAAACACTGGTAGGGGATCTCCAATGGCCAGACTGTTAGGAGGAGCCCCAGGGGCAGCCAGCTTGTGGGATCCTAGTTCAGAGGCCAGAGATCAGGCTTGAGTGCCCACTCTTGCCACTGTTAGTCAATATATTTTTGGAAATCCTAGCCACAGAAATCAGAGAATAAAAAGAAATAAAAGGAACCCAGACTGGAAAAGAAGAAGTGAAATTCACACTGTTTGCAGATGACATGACATAGTACATAGAAAACCCTAAAGATGCCACCAGAAAATTACTAGAGCTAATAAATGAATTTAGTAAAGCTGCAGGATACAAAATTAATACACAGAAACACTTGTATCCCTAGATACTAACAATGAAAAATCAAAAAGAGAAGTTAAGGAAACAATCCCACTCACCATTGCAACAAAAAGAATAAAATACCTATGAATAAATTTACCTAAGGAGACAAAAGACCTTTTGTCTATTCAATCTCCTTACTGGTTATAGGTCTGCTCAGATTTTCTATTTCTTTATGATTCACTCTTGGTAAATTATAGATTTTGCTACAATTTTACCTATTTCTTCTGATGATCCAGTGTTTTGTTGTATAATGATTCATAGTAATTTCTTATGATCCTTTTTATTTCTTTGTCATTTATTTATTCAAGTGTTCTCATTTTTTTCTTACTTAGTCAAACTAAAGTTTTGTCAATTTTGTTCATCTTTTTTTAAGACCTGTATATAGCAAACTATAAGACACAGATGAAAGAAATAAAAATCAACAGAAACAGATGAAAAGATATACCATGTTCTTGGAGTGGAAAAATCAATATTGTACAAATAACTATGGTACCCAAAGCAATCTACAGATTCAGTGGAATCCCTATCAAATTATTAATACCAATGGCATTTTTCACAGCACTATGACAAAAAAGTTCAAAATTTGTATGGAAACACAAAAGACCACAAATAGCCAAAGCAATCCTGAGGAGGAAGAATAGAACTGGAGGAATCAACCCATCCTGACTCCAGACTATACTACAAAGCTACAGTAATTAAGACAGTATGGTCTTGGCATAAGAACAGACATACAGGATCAATGGAACAAGATAAGAAGCCCAGAGATAAACCCTTGCACCTATGGGCGCCATATCTTTGACAAAAGGCAATATACAATGGAGAAAAGAAAAGGCCTTTCACTAAGTGGTGCTGAAAAAATTAGACAGCTATGTGTAAAGGAATGAATTTAGAACACTTCCGAACACCATATACAAAGATAAACTCAAAATGGGTTAAAGATCTAAATATAAGACCAGAAACTATAAAACTCTTAGAGGAAAACTGGAATACTTTGATATAAATCACAGCAAGATCCTCTATGATCCACCTCCTAGAGTAATGGAAATAAAAACAAAAATAAATAAGTGGGGTCTAGTTAAACTTAAAAGCTTTTGCATAACAAAAAGGAACCATACACTAGATAAAAAGACAGCTCTCAGAACAGGAGAAAATAATTACAAATGAAACAACTGGCAAAGGATTAATCTCCAAAATATATAAGCAACTCATGCAGCTTAATACTAAAAAGACAAATAGCCCACTCAAAAATGGGCAGAAGACCTAAACAGACATTTCTCCAAAGAAGAAATACAAATGGCCAACAAATATGTGAAAAGATGCTCTATAGTGCTCATTATTAAAGAAGTGTACATCAAAACTACAATGAGATATTACCTAACACTGGTCAGAATTTCCATCATCAAAAAATCTACAAACAATAAATTCTGGAGAGGGTATGGAGGAAAGGAAACCTTCTTGCACTGTTGGTGGGAATATAAATTGATACAGCCACTATGTAGGACAATATGGAGATTTCTTTAAAAATTAGGAAAAAGACTACCATATGACCCAGCAATCCCACTTCTGGGCATATACCCTGAGAAAACCATAACTGAAAAAGACACAAGTACCCTTATGTTCATTGCAGTGCTACTTACAATAGCTAGGACATGGAAGCAACCTAGATAACCACTGATAGATAAACAGATAAAGAAATTGTGATACATATATATATAATGGAGTATTTACACAGCTATAAAAAGGAACACATTTGAGTCAGTTTTAGAGAGGTGGATGAAGCCAGAGCATCTTATACAGAGTGAAGTAAGTCAGAAAAACAAATATCATATATTAATGCATATATATATATATATATATATATATAGATAGATAGATAGATATCTGGAATTGAGAAAAATGGTATTGATGAACTTATTTGTAAGACAAGAATAGAGATTAGACACAGAGAATAGATTGTTGGATATACCAGGGGAAGGAAAGGGTGGGACAAATTGAGAGAGTAGCATTGAAACATATGTATTATCATATGTAAAACAGATAGCTAATGGGAACTTGCTGAAAACACAGGGAGCTCACTGTGGTACTTTGTGCTGACCTAGAGGGGTGGAATGGGGTGGAGAATGGGGAGGAGGTTCAAGAGCAAGGGGACATATCTATACTTATGGCTGACACATGTTTTGCATCACAGAAGTGAACACAATAATGTAAAGCAGTTATCCTCCAAGTAAAAATAAATTGATAAAATATATAGCCACAGTAATTCAAATAATATTGAACTGACATAAAGATAGGTATATAAACAACTGGAACAGAATAGAGTGCCAAGAAATAACCATGTATATCTGATTAACTGTTCTTCAACAAGGATGCTAAGAACAGACAATAAAGACAATTTCTTCAACAAGTGATGTTGAGAAAACTATATATATATATGCAAAAGAATACAATAGGACTCATGGCACACACAAAAATCAACTCAATGAGTTAAAGGCCTAAACAGAACACGTGAAACTGTCAAAGTTCTAGATAAAAATATGGGGGGTTGAGGAGGATGTGGATAAATTGTTTTTGTTGGGAATGTAAAATGGTACACCCATTATGGAAAGCAGTATGGAAGTTCATCAAGAAATTAAAATAGACTTACCATATGATCCAGCAATCCCACTATTTCTTATCTACCCAAAAGAATTGAAGTCAAGACTTTGAAGAGATATTTGCACTCCCATGTTTAATGTAGTGTTACTCACAATGGCCAAGATGTGAAAACAGTCTAAATTTCTATGAATAGATGAATAGATAATGTGGTGCATACATACAGCAGAATATTATTTATCCTTGAAAAAGAAGGAATTTGTGCCACATGTGACAACATGGATGAATCTAGAGAAAGATAAGTGAAATAAGTCAATTACGGAAGTATGAGTACTGCATGGTTCCACTTCTGTGAGCTATCTAAAAAAGTCAAGCTCATGGAAACAAAGTAGAATGGTTGGTTCCTGGGGCTGAAGGGAGAGGAAAATGTGAAGTGGTTATTCAACTGGTATAAAGTTTCAGTTATTCAAGATGGATAAATTCTAGAGGTCTGTTGTAAAATATTGTGTCTACAGTATTCAACTGAACATTTAAAATTTTCTTTAGAGGACAGATTTCATGTTGAGTGCTCTTAACACGATAAGAAAAAGATATTTGGCATGTGTCAAAATTTTATTTAAATGATTAATGGAGGGGCCATCAGAATGACAAAGCTAGTTCAACAAGGGTATGAGAATCTAGGGTTTATATACTCAGTGGAAATAAGAATGGTGAAATGAGATTACTAAACTAGATAAAATGATTCTGGGCCCTAATCAATTGTCAGCCAAAGTGACATTTCTCTAGAGACTCAAATGAATCTCAGATGGCCCAGGTATGACATTAAAAGATCACAGAATCATCTCGTTGCCTTATTTACAAGTTCTGCATGCATTTCCCTGAATATTGCATCTGCTATCACAAGCAAAGGGCTTCCCAGGTAGTGCTAGTTGTAAAAAATCTGCCTGCCAATGCAGGAGGCATAAGAGATGCAACTTTGGTGAGGGGATGGCACTCCACTCCAGTATTCTCGCCTGGCGAATCCCATGGACAGAGGAGCCTGGTGAGCTATAGTCAGTCCATGGGGTCGCAAAGAGTCAGATGCATCTAAACATATTACAAGAAAATTGAGTCTCATTCTACATAATGCATGTCCTCACACTCACATAAAAGCTGACCTCATATATTTTTGTGCTAAGATTGTTAATTGAACTTGTTGCTTAGTTAACTGCCTCCTATAGTTTTTAAAGGTTATTGAAGCTAATATATAGCATACACACAGAGTCATGAGGGCTTCTCTGGTGGTTCAGATGGTAAAGAATCCGCCTGCAATATGGGAGACCTGGATTTGATCCCTGTGTCGGGAAGATCCCCTGGAGGAGGGCATGGCAACCCACTCCAGTATTCTTGCCTGTAGAGTCCCATGGACAGAGGAGCCTGGTGTGCTGCAGTCCATGGGGTTGCAAAGAGTTGGACATGACTGAGAGACTAAGCGCAACATGTAGAGCCATGAAAGTGAAAGTGAAAGTATTAGTTGCGTTTGACTCTTTGTGACCCCATGGACTGAAGCCCATCAGGCTTCTCTGTCCATGGGATTCTCCAGGCAAGAACTCTGGAGTGGGTTGCCATGCCCTTCTTGAGGGGTCTTCCCAACCCAGGGATAGAACCCGAGTCTCTCACATTGCAGGCAGATTCTTTACCATCTGAACCACCAGACATGACTCATACATTAATGGTACAATAAGTTATATTATTGTACCAATTCAGTGATAGCTATTACATATAATTTCAGAAACTATGTTTTCCTGTTGTGTACATTTTGTTCTATTTGGTTTGATTCATTTACATAAGTGCAGCAAGAAGTATTGTTTCATAAACCTTTTTATTGTATTGTCAGCAAAACTAGAGAAAAGCTCACCTAATTAATTTCTTTCTGGAGGTTTTGGAGGAATCTAGGGTTATATTTTCAATAGCCTTCATTAAACGAGAGTTTTGGTTTTTTTTTTTTTTTTTCTACTGCTCTTAGCTTATCTATCCTGAAGGCTAAGAAACTGAAACTAAGAAATTAATCTCCATCAGGTTTTAACTGTAGTACCCATAATCTCTAATGAATTTCTTCTTCTGCAATGCTTCTCAATTCAGTGAGATTCCTGGCCTGACAGGAAGTGATCTTTACTACCAGCTGCAAGCCATAGACCTCCCAAGAAGGCTTTGTAGATATTGATTCCACATAAAAAGTATAGATTTTTTGAGACAGAGATTTGCTCCTTCATGGTGGGCCCTTCATACATAATGAAATGGAGTTTATTTTCTAACATGACATTGCCAGCATAGCCTTGGTTACACAATAGATCTGTCCAATTATATCCTGGCTTAAATACTGATTCCTAAAAACCACACATGCATAATTATAATGCCATTAAATGTGAAGCAGCTTAATTCAGGTAGTGGCAATATCTGCTCACTGTCCTAAGTATTTTGTAAACAAGGCAAACAATATCTTACATATTTTCTGTAGAATCTTGCTAATTACTCTAGAGATAACTAACATCTAAGTATAGTTTGCTCATTTAAATATGAATTATAATGAAAAACTGTAAAGTGTGAACTTAGTAGTGTTTTATCTCCTTTTGTCAAAGGTCAATTGGGACTTTTCTAAGTTTAACTAAACGTGAAAGCAGCCTTTTGGATTCCAGTATAACCAGACGCAGCATCATCCTTATATCCCCTTGATGATTCATTAGTTTATAATCTATATTAAGATTTCCCAGAGGATATTTTTACTTAATTCTGAGGCATCAGTGGGAATAAAAAGCATTCAGAATGTGTCTTTTCAGTTTTCACAAGTATAGCCTGTTAAACTGAGTATTAGAAACAGAATAAGAGGGAAGAAAAAGGAAAATCTTCTACATTTATCAAACAACAGAACATTAAAAACATTACCAGCAATATTTTAAAACAAATGACTGTATGTAGGTTTTGCTCATTGATTTTATTCAGTGCTATGGCATCCCAGGTGTCTCCTGCAATGCAGGAAAATGAGTTCAATCACTGGATCAGGAAGATGCCCTGGAGAAGGAAATGGCAGCCCACTCCAGTACTCTTGCCTGGAAAATCCCATGGACAGAGGAGCCTGGTGGACTACAGTCTATGGGTTCACAGAGTTGGACAGGACTGAGGCAGGACTGAGAGACTAACAGTTTGAGTTTCACTTTATGGCATCCCAGGTGGTGCAGTGAATACAAGTCCGTCTGCCAATGTAGGAGACATGGTGACATGGGTTCCATCCCTGAGTTGGGAAGATCCCCTGAAGTAGGAAATGGCAACCCACTCCAGTATTCTTACCTGAAAAATACCATGGACAGAGGAGCCTGGAGGGCTATAGTCCATGAGGTCAGACATGACTGAGCGCACATGTAACTTATCTACATTCTGTTGCATCTTGGGTCAACTACTATCTGCTTTCATAAGGTCTTCTCTTGGATTGAAGTAGTACTTGAGTCAGGTCTCTTGTAAGGGTTGATAAGTGCTGCTCACAGTGTTGACGTCAACTTATCCTGCAAAGACTACACTCATGAATCTTTTCCTTGCGGTAATGGTAGTTAAAAGTGCGTGTTATAGTCCTTTCCTCCAACACTCAAGGTGATCCTTCTTTGCTATTTCTTCTAGAAGATCTAATTTCTAGCTTAGAGCTAAAAGCAGAGGCCTTTGTACAAGGTGAGAGGAGAAGAAACCACCTATTAATGACAAAAATGAAAGTCTGGGGTAACTTTTTGTTAATGAAGGAAGGAGAAAAATTATGAGAAAACTAGTGAGTAATATGTCAACCAAGAAAGGTAATAGTGTCCATCCTAACCAATAAAAAGATGAGGACTCCAAGTGATAGTAGTAATGTAGTCACTCAGTCATGTCTGACTGTTTGTGACCCCATGGACTGTAGTCTGCCAGGTCCCTCTGTCCATGGAATTCTCTAGCTATTCCCTTCTCGAGGGGATCTTCCTGACCCAAACCTGGGTCTCCCGCATTGCAGGCAGATTTTTTTTTTTTTTTTGACCAATCTGAGCCACTAAGAAAGCCCTAAGCACTCTAAAAATTACCCCCAAAACTGAAACCTCAAGTATAAATTGAGGATTATGGCTAAGAAAATGGAAATTTAAAAAAGAAGAAGAAGAAAAGTAATACATTGAATCCATTGTAGTTAGAAGTGATGGGGTTACAGTTTGTGATAGCAGTTTTGGATTTGTTGGACAAGTAATTATAAATATACCAGCTAAGGAAGACATTATATACTCAGAGATATGCTGTGAGCATCAGGTGAGATTAAAAAATACTGGAAAGGGGACTGACTATTCAAAAAAGGTGCTAGGCAGACAGGAGTATTTCTATTGATTTCCGTAGTTCTCAAACAGTTCCAAAGAGCTGTTTATTCACGGTGCTGGTGCCAATTTGGAAATTACTGTGAAAAAAGGGGAAAAAGAGGGAAAACCATGTCAAAAATTACTAAAATAAAATAAAATAAAAAATTACTAAAATAAAATAAAATTAAAACATTACTAAAATTAAATAAAGCCACCTGGATTTTTTTTTTTTTAAAGAATTTCATTAGTTCCCAAAGTAGCTTTTTCAGCTATTTGAAGAAAATACTTTTCTCAGGGCTTCCCTGGTTGTCCAGTGGCTGGGACTCTGTACTCCCAGTGCAGGGGACCTGGGTTCAACCCCTGGTCAGGGAACTAGATCCTACATGCTGCAACTAAGACATAGCAGAAAACTAAATAGATATTTAAATAGATATTTAAAAAATATTTTCTCTATCCACTGTTCATTTGGCTGTTTAGCTACAAGTAGAAGTCTGTATAAGTATCCAATTCTTATTTTTCTAGGTGAAAATCAATGGGCTTAGAGCCAGTTTTAATTTTCGAAAACAAAGTCAAATTTAGAAGAAACCTAAATATGAAAGACATGTTTGTCTTTTCTCCTAAGGTAGTACTCAGGAGTCCCTTTAGCTTTGTGTCTGGAGAAGGAAGGAGCTTCACCTCCCATCTTTTCTTCCTGTAGAAATCCTACGAGGCAGGTAACCTCACACCTGCTCATGCCCATCCTAAATCTACTCATTGCCATGTCGGCACATTTACTTTTCTTTCAGAAGCCCTCATTTCACTCTGTGCTCATCCTAAATGCCACTAAAATGCCAAGATATAACCTCAAGATATAACCCCACTCTCCACAGAGTCAGTTGTACTTCTAGCTTTTATTTACCTCCCTTTTACAGACCAAACAGTGCCCAGAGGGTATTTCATGGTGCCCAGCATTTCTGAGTTGAATTATGCTTTTCTGTAATGTAAAACATCATAAACTCCCACATGGTAGTCATTATAATTTTATGTGATGGAAAGAATTCAGAGAATGAGTATTCTCAGTCTTTTACCTCCTTCTGCTTACTCAACAAATTGTGACTTTGTTTGGTTATTTCTCTCCAGCCCTCCAAATTTCCAGATGAGTTTTTTGGGCTTTTCGTGGAAAACCAAGAAGCAGAGAGGAGAGAGGAAGAAATAAGGGCCTGATCTTGGAGGAGTGTGTGCCTGGAAGGACGAGAATTGTGGATGCAATGACTAAAAAAATGATGAAGAATTATAACTTCAGACTATAAATCTTATTTATGGTAGTCAAGAAATTTTAGTGAAGGTCTTAAATAATTTTGAAATTATTTCCTTATTTGGCTATATTCTTTTGACTACAGCAAAATTTGGGAACTAAACTTCATGGTTAGATTTCATAATTACTCCATTTCATATCAATTTGTTGAGAAATTGTGTGCTAACTAAAAAGAAGAGCACTCTTTTGGAGAGGATAGAGGTGGTATAGTATGGATTTTTGAGACAGACAGGCTTGGCCAAATTCTACAGTTTATTACTGGTAAAAGTTTGGGCCCATTGTCTAAATAACCTAAGCCTTGAATATCTCATTCTGTTACTTTTAAGGAGGAAAATGGTAAATAAAAATGGTGATGATGATGATGATGATGTTAGTACCTAACTTGTAGATGTCTAACACCAAGTAACTGCTCATTAATATTTCCACCTATTGTTATTATTGCAATCCATATATGATTAGTTCCTTTGGAAAAAATGGTGGGAAAAAAATTAAATATCAGATTTTTGGACTCCAAAATCACTGCAGATGGTAACTGCAGCCATGAAATTAAAAGACATTTACTCCTTGGAAGGAAAGTTATGACCAACCTAGATAGCATATTGAAGAGCAGAGACATTACTTTGCAGACTAAGGTCCGTCTAGTCAAGGCTATGGTTTTTCCTGTGGTCACGTATGGATGTGAGAGTTGGACTGTGAAGAAGGCTGAGCACCGAAGAATTGATGCTTTTGAACTGTGGTGTTGGAGAAGACTCCTGAGAGTCCCTTGGACCCAGTCCATTCTGAAGGAGATCAGCCCTGGGATTTCTTTGGAAGGACTGATGCTAAAGCTGAAACTCCAGTACTTTGGCCACCTCATGCGAAGAGTTGACTCATTGGAAAAGACTCTGATGCTGGGAGGGATTGGGGGCAGGAGGAGAAGGGGACGACAGAGGATGAGATGGCTGGATGGAATCACCGACTCGATGGACGTGAGTTTGAGTGAACTGCGGGAGTTGGTGATGGACAGGGAGGCCTGGCCTGCTGCGATTCATGGGGTTGCAGAGTCGGACACGACTGAGCGACTGAACTGAACTGAACTGAGATATCATATTCAAAAGCAGAGACATTACTTTGTCAATAAAGGTCTGTCTAGTCAAAGCTATGGTTTTTCCAGTGATCATGTATGGATGTGAGAGTTGAACTATAAAGAAACCTGAGTGCAGAGAATTGATGCTTTTGAACTGTGGTGCTGGAGAAGACTCTTGAGAGTCCCTTGGACTGCAAAGAGATCTAACCAGTCTATTCTAAAGGAGATCAGTCCTGGATGTTTGTTGAAGGGACTGATGCTGAAGCTGAAGCTCCAGTACTTTGGCCACGTAATGTGAAGAGCTGACTCATTGGAAAAAACCATGATGCTGGGAAAGATTGAGGGCTGGAGGAAAAGGGGACAATAGAGGATAAGATGGTTGGGTGGCATCACCGATTCAATGGACCTGGGTTTGGGTGGACTCTGGGAGCTGGTGATGGACAGGGAGGCCTGGCATGCTGCAGTTCTTGGGTTCACAGAGAGTCGGACATGACTGAGTGACTGAACTGAACTGAACTGAGAGTGGTTCTAGAAGGACTCTTCATAGGGTTATTTCTCATTGTATTAAACTTTCATCCATGCATGCTTTCAAAAATTACATGAAATATACATATTCACTGTGGAATAATCATAAAATGTAAAAAGTAAAAGGAAGGAAAAGGCCATCCAAAACATCATCTCTAAAAAAATTACTATTGATGCTTTCCTGTATTTTCCTTTAGAATTTGTGTGTGGATGCTTTTTGATTAATATTTGTTTTAAAACAAAAGTAGGATACAATTATATGTTTGAAAACTGCTTCCTACACTTAGTATGTTGTAGATATTCTTCCAGGACAACATCTATATTATACTTTCAATTGAAATTTTGTATAGTATTTTATTTTATGTATGTTTCATAATTTATTTCACTAATACTGAAGAAATAGTTTTGAATTTAGGAATGGTCCTAAATGGTGAGAAAGAGGCAGGAGTCAAACTAAAGGCAGTTAGAACAGCAGTTTCCAAGGTTCTAATGTGGCTTTTTTCATTGTGGGAGAGGGCCGGTGTGATGCCTGGTTAAAGAGCAGATATCCGAGGATTCTGAGTAACAGACTGGTGTAGTCTACTTATTTATTATATTTTCAAACAATTCAGTAGCCACACAAAGATTAGAATGAAGTCAGGGAGTTAGGAAGAGTGGAATCAAGAATGGTGGAAGAGAATGATGGTAACTAGACTAGGGTAGAAACTGCTGTTGCTATCTTGAAATTCTGAATAATGTATCTTTGAACTTGAGTTTTGTAAGTGACAGTTTGATGGGATAATGGACCATGTACACGAGCAAAGGAGAAGCGTGCCGTATGTGTGCCTGTCACTCCTTGCTGTCCCATTTGCATACAGAATTTGCAGCACCCCACGAGCACAAAGTTCTAGTGGGCACATAGTACATGAGAGTTCAGCAAAACTTGGACCAAGTATAAGGTAAGCATGTTACATCTAAGACTGAGTAAGCAGGGGCACTGACAAGAACACTTTCCTTTTGAACCAGAACTTGCTTTGAAGTGCAAAAAGAAGGCAGTGGTGTTCTAAGAAACATGAAGTGCCAAAAAGCCCTATCATAACCTCTGTTAATCATGTTACTTCCTGTATCAGCCAACCATCACACTGAAAATGATGACATTGAAAAAATGAGAAAGATAAGGCAGCTCATAATTCCTTTTGTTTTCCATCCCGCCTCACTTATCAGTAAACTGAGGGTAGAGAGCATTAGTAGAAGGTGCCTGTATCAGGAAGTGAAGTAGAAATAATTGAGTTAGTTTTGTACAACTTTCCCACTCTTCTGATAAGAGTGAGATACATACATATAAACTATGAACCATGACTTGTTTAATTTTGGTGAGTTTTATATGCAAGTTAAGTGCTCTTCTTTTGTACTTGAAACTAACTTTGCACTATGTATGAGAGCAATAAATAATGATAATATAAATTTTAAGTCTTTCTTTACATAGAATGACTTTAATTACCATGGGGAAAAATTAAAACAGGAAAAGAGAGCATGAGATGAGAATGTGAGCTTCATGGAGACTTTAAAATTTGAACGAAGACACAGGAGGTGAAGGAGGGAATCATGTGCAAATCTGAGAGGATGGCATTGCAGGAGGATGGAATTAGGGCTGCTGAACTCCCACTGCAGAGCATTCAGAGGAGCCCTGGAGAAATTAGGACCGTGAGGACCCCGAGGAATTTGAATGACATTCCTGAAAATTACAAGGAGATACGTGAGTTGGCGAAGAGAGAGCTAGAGGGTGTATGGTTAAGAGGTAAGGGGGTGTGGGTGTGGGTGGACAAGGATGTCTTGCAGGCCCTTAACATGACAGAAAGATGTTTGGCTTTTGCTTCAAGTGAAATTGGCTTTTACATTGCAGGGTTTGGGACAGGGTGTTGAAAGAAATGAATAAAGACATGAACTGAAGTGCTGGCTCTATTATTTATCAGTCAAATATGTTTCTTACTGTTTTTTCCTAAGGTTTACTTTCTTTCCTTTTCACTAGGGATTAATAATTCACCTAACTCAGACGGTTGTGAGAATCGAATATGACACTCTACATGAAGTGCTTAGCACAGTTTTCAGTTCAGTTCAGTTCACTTCAGTCTCTCAGTCATGTCTGAATCTTTGCAACCCCATGGACTGCAGTACACCAGGCCTCCCTGTCCATCACCAACTCCCAGAGCTTACTCAAACTCAAGTCCATTGAGTTGGTGATGCCATCCAACCATCTCATCCTCTGTTGTCCCCTTCTCCTCATGCCTTCAATCTTTCCCAGCATCAGGGTCTTTTCCAATGAGTCAGTTCTTTGTATTAGGTGGCCAAAGTATTAGAGTTTCAGTCCTTGCAATGAACATTCAGGACTGATTTCCTTTAGGATGGACTGGCTGGATCTTCTTGCAGGCCAAGAGTCTTCTTCAGCACCAACATTCAAAAGCATCAATTCTTTGGTGATCAGCTTTCTTTATACTCCAACTCTCACATCTATACATGACTACTGGAAAAACTATAGCTTTGACTAGATGGACCTTTATTGGCAAAGTAATGTCTCTGCTTTTTAATATGCTGTCTAGGTTGGTCAAAGCTTTTCTTCCAAGGAGTAAGCATCTTTTAATTTCATGGCTGCAGTCACAATCTGCAGTGATTTTGGAGCCACCCAAAATAAAGTAACTGTTTCCACTGTTTCTCCATCTATTTGCCATAAAGTGATGGGAATGGATGCCATGATATTAGTTTTCTGAATGTTGAGTTTTAAGCCAACTATTTCACTTTCCTCTTTCACTTTCATCAAGAGGTTCTTTGGTTCCTCTTCACTTNCACCCAAAATAAAGTCACTGTTTCCACTGTTTCTCCATCTATTTGCCATAAAGTGATGGGAATGGATGCCATGATATTAGTTTTCTGAATGTTGAGTTTTAAGCCAACTATTTCACTTTCCTCTTTCACTTTCATCAAGAGGTTCTTTGGTTCCTCTTCACTTTCTGCCATGAGGGTGGTGTCATCTGCATATCTGAGGTTATTGATATTTCTCCTGGCAATCTTGATTCCAGTTTGTGCTTGATCCAGCCCAGCGTTTCTCATAATGTACTCTGCATATAAATTAAATAAGCATGGTGACAATATACAGCCTTGACGTACTCCTTTCCTGATTTGGAACCAGTCTGTTGTTCCATGTTCAGTTCTAACTATTGCTTCTTGACCTGCATACAGGTTTTCTCAGGAGGTAGATAAGGTGATCTGGTAATCCCATCTCTTTCAGAATTTTCCAGCTTGTTGTCATCCACACAGTAAGTAGATGTTTTTCTGGAACTCTCTTGCTTTTTCAATCATCCAACTGATGTTGACAATTTGATCTCTGGTTCCCCTGCCTTTTCTAAGTTAAGCTTGAACATCTGGAAGTTCACATACTGTTGAAGTCTGGCTTGGAGGATTTTGAGCATTACTTTAGTAGTATGTGAGATGAGTGCAATTGTGTGGTAGTTTGAGCACTCTTTGGCATTGCCTTTCTTTGGGATTGGAGTGAAAACTGACTTTTTCCACTCCTGTTACCACTCCTGAGTTTTCCAAATTTGCTGGCATATTAAGTGGAGCAGTTTCACAACATCATCTTTTAGGATTTGAAATAGTTCAACTGGGATTTCATCACCTCACTAGCTTTGTTCATAGTGATGCTACTTAAGGCCAGCTTGACTTCACATTCCAGGATGTCTGGCTCTAGGTGAGTGATCTGGGTCAATAAGATCTTTTTTGTATAGTTCCGTGTATTGTTGCCACCTCTTCTTAATATCTTCTGCTTCTGTTAGGTTCATACCATTTCTGTCCTTTATTGTGCCCATCTTTGCTTAAAATATTCCTTTGGTATCTCTAATTTTCTTGAAGAGATCTCTAGTGTTTCCCATTCTGTTGTTTTCCTCTATTTCTTTGCATTGATCACTGAAGAAGGCTTTCTTATCTCTCCTTGCTATTCTTTGGAACTCTGCATTCAGATGGATATATCTTTCCTTTTCCCTCTTGCCTTTAGCATCTCTTCTTCTCTCAGCTATCTGTAAGTCCTCCTCAGACAACCATTTGCCTTTTGCATTTCTTGGAGATGGTCTTGATCACTGCCCCCTGTACAATGTCAGGAACCTCTGTCCATAGTTCTTTAGGCACTCTGTCTATCAGAGCTAATCCCTTGAATCTATTTGTCACTTCCACTGTATAATCATAAAAGATTTGATTTAGGTTATATGGTTTAGTGGTTTTCCATAGTTTCTTCAATTTATGTCTGAATTTGGCAATAAAGAGTTCGTGATATGCGCCACAGTCAGCTTCCAGTCTTGTTTTTGCTGACTTTATAGAGCTTCTCCATCTTTGGCTGCAAAGAATATAATCAGTCTGATTTCAGTGTTGCCCATCTGGTGATGTCCATGTGTAGAGTCTTCTCTTGTGTTGTTGGAAGAGGGTGTTTGCTATGACCAGTGCATTCTCTTGGCAAAACTCTCTTAGCCTTTGCCCTGCTTCATTCTGTACTCCAAGGCCAAATTTGCCTGTTACTCTGGGTATCTCTTGACTTCCTACTTTTGCATTCTAGTCCCTTATAATGAAAAGGACATCTTTTTTGGGTGTTAGTTCTTGAAGGTGTTCTAGGTCTTCATAGAATCATTCAACTTCAGCTTCTTCTGCATTCCTGGTTGGGGCATAGGCTTTGATTACTGTGATACTGAATGGTTTCCCTGGAAATGGACAGAGATCATTCTGTCATTTTTGAGATTGCTTCCAAGTACTGCATTTTGAGCTCTTTTTTTTTTTTTTTTTTGACTATGAGGGCTACTCCATTTCTTATAAGGGACTGTTGCCCACAGCAGTAGATATGATGGTCATCTGATTCACCTATTCCAGTCCATTTCAGTTCACTGATGCCTAAAATGTCGATGTTCACTGTTGCCATCTCCTGTTTGGCCACTTCCAATGTACCTTGATCATGGACCTAACATTCCAGGTTCCTATGCAATGTTGGACTTTACTTCCATCACCAGTCACAGCCACGTCTGGGTGTTGTTTTTGCTTTGGCTCCATCCCTTCATTCTTTCTGGAGTGAATTCTCCACTGATCTCCAGTATCATGTTGGGCACCTACTGACTTGGGGAGTTCCTCTTTCAGTGTTCTGTCTTTTTGCCTTTTCATACTGTTCATGGGGTTCTCAAGGCAAGAATACTGAAGTGGTTTTCCATTCCCTTCTCCAGTGGACCACGTTTTATCAGAATTCTCCACCATGACCCATCCATCTTGGTTGGCACAGGGCATGGCTCATAGTTTCATTGAATTAGACAAGGCTGTGGTCCATGCGATCAGTTTGATTAGTTTTTTGTGATCGTGGTTTTCATTCTGTCTGCCCTCTGATGGATGAGGAAAAGAGGCTCATGGAAGCTTCCTGATGGGAGAGACTGACTGACCAAGGAAATTGAGTCTGATGGGTGTGGCCATGCTCGGTAAATCTTTAATCCAATTTTCTGTTGATGGGCAAGGCTGTGTTCCCTTCCTGTTGTTTGACCTGAAGCCAAAACTGTAGTGGAGGTAATGAAGATAATGATGATCTCCTTCCAAAGGTACCATGTATGCACTGCTCACTCAGTGCCCCTGACCCTGTATCAGGCTACTTCTGACCTACGCCTCTTTTGGAGACTCCTGGTCACTCACGGGTAAGTCTGGTTCAGTGTCTTGTGGGGTCACTGCTCCTTTCTCCTGGGTCTTGGTACACAAAAAGTTTTGTTTGTGTCCTCCAAGAGTTTGTTTCCAAGCCCTGTGATGGTGGGGTTAATGGCGACCTCCTCTAAGAGGGCTTATGCCATATACAGGTCTGCTGCACCTGGGGCCCCTGGCCCTGCGGCAGGCCACTGCTAACCCATACCTCCTCAGGAGACACTCAAACACTCAGGGGCAGGTCTGGCTCAGTCTCTGTGGAGTCTCCTGGTGTGCATGACATTTTGTTTGAGCCCTCCAAGCATCTCTGGTGGATATGGGGTTTGATTCTAAACATGATTTTCCCCCTCCTACCATTTTGCTAGGGCTTCTCCTTTGTGCTTGGACGTGAGTATATTTTTTGTTGTTGTTGGATCCAACATTCTCCTGTTGACAGTTGTTCAGCAGCGAGTTGTAATTTGGAGTTCTCGCAGGAGGTTAGTGCACATCCGTCTACTCCCCCACATAGCACAGTGTTTGATTTGTGCCAAATGCCCAACAAATAAATTTATTAATAATGCTATTGTAATAATAGGAGCTCATATATATTAGTACTTTCCTTACTGTGCATTTAAAAATTCCCCGAGAATCAGGAAGAGTAATCTTTTTAAAGTTGTTCTTACTTAGATAAGAATGACCAATATAGCTTAACCATATAGAGTTATTTCCCATTTTAAATGAGGTTACTAACTGATCCACTCAGATTAAAAATAATTTTTTCAAGTAAAGCAAAAATGTTAATAATTCTCTTCATTTAAAATTGTTATATCCTCTTGATGAATTGACCCTTATTATAAAATAACCTATTTTTTTCTAACCACTAGTAATATTCCTTACTCTCAAGTTTTGTACGTGTGCATGCTAGGTCATGACCAGCTTTTTGTGACCCCATGAACTGTAGCACACCAGGCTCCTCTGTCTATGAGATTTCCCAGGCAAGAATACTGGAGTGAGTTGCCATTTCTTCCTCCAGGGAATCTTCCTGACACAGGAATGGAACCTGAGTCTCATTCATCTCCTGCTCTGACGGGTGAAATGTTTACCACTGCACCATCTGGAAAGATCGGCATGCACATGTGTCTTGCTTAAAAAAAAAAAAAAAGAAAAANATGAGATTTCCCAGGCAAGAATACTGGAGTGAGTTGCCATTTCTTCCTCCAGGGAATCTTCCTGACACAGGAATGGAACCTGAGTCTCATTCATCTCCTGCTCTGACGGGTGAAATGTTTACCACTGCACCATCTGGAAAGATCGGCATGCACATGTGTCTTGCTTAAAAAAAAAAAAAAAATATATATATATATATATATATATATAAAATCAGGCTTTATCTGTATTTATTTGGGTGTTTAGACCATTTACGGTTAATTGCTTATTGATATGGTTGATGTGAGTCTATCATCTTACTTTTTATTTTCTATTAATATTTACCCCATTAGTTTTTTCCCTTTCTCATTTTTCTGTCTTCTTATGACTTAATCTTTTTCATGTTTTTCCATTTTTTCCTCTTTTGTTGGCTTATTAATGATTGTTTTTTTGTTTTTATTATTTTAATGGTTGCTTTATGGCTTATATCTTTAATTTGTCACAATCTACCATCAAGTGATATTGTATCTATTTCACATATTTTACAAGAACCTTTCAATAGTATATTTCTAATTTTTTCCTCTTGGCCTTTATGTTACTGTTGCTGGGCATTGTCTTATTCCATGTTAGAAGCCCTACACTTCATTATTGCTGTTCTGGTTTAAACAGTCAGTTATGTTTATAAATGATAATTATTTTTAAAAGATTGAAATAATAAGAAAAAGATCTTATATTTTACTCATGTAATTACTATTTCTGCTGCATAACAGTGAATCTAGATAACACAGGAGAAAACCAAGATGACTTTGGATATGGTGATGACTTTTTAAATGCAACAAAAAAGGGTAAGCCTTTTGAAATAATTGATAAGTTGGACCACATTAAAATTAAAAACTGCTTTGTGAAAGCCAGTGTCAAGAGAATAAGAAGAGAAGCCACAGACTGGGAAAAATATTTGCAAACGATGCAGCTGATAAAGGGCTGTTAGCCAAAATACACAAATAATTCTGAAAACACAACAAATAGAAAAGAAACAATCCGATTAAAATATAAGCCAAAGACTTTAACACCCAGCTCATCAAAGAAGATAAATGGATGGAAAATAAGTATCTGAAAAGATGCTTCACATCATGTTTTATTAAGTTCAGTCGCTCAGTTGTGTCCAACTCTTTGCAACCACAGGAACTGCAGCACGCCAGGCCTCCCTGTCCATCACCAACTCCCAGAGTTCACTCGGACTCACGCCCACCAAGTCAGTGATGCCATCCAGCCATCTCATTCTCTGTCGTCCCTTTCTTCTCCTTCCCCCAATCCCTCCCAACATCAGAGTCTTTTACAATGAGTCAACTCTTTGCATGAGGTGGCCAAAGTACTGGAGTTTCAGCTTTAGCATCAGTCCTTTCAATGAACACCCAGGACTGATCTCCTTCAGAATGGACTGGTTGGATCTCCTTGCAGTCCAAGGGACTCTCAAGAGTCTTCTCCAACACCACACTTCAAAAGCTTCAACTCTTCAGTGCTCAGCTTTCTTCACAGTCCAACTCTCACATCCATACATGACCACTGGAAAAACCATAGCCTTGACTAGACGGACTTTTGTTGGCAAAGTAATGTCTCTGCTTTTCAAAATGCTATCTAGATTGGTCATAACTTTTCTTCCAAGGAGTAAGCGTCTTTTAATATCATGGCTGCAATCACTATCTACAGTGATTTTGGAGTCTGACACTGTTTCCACTGTTCCCCATCTACTTGCCATGAAGTGATGGGACCAGATACCATGATCTTCGTTTTCTGACTGTTGAGCTTTGAGCCAACTTTTTCACTTCCACTTTCACTTTCATCAAGAGGCTTCTGAGTTCCTCTTCACTTTCTGCCATAAGGGTGGTGTCATGTGCATATCTGAGGTTATTGATATTCCTCCTGGCAATCTTGATTCCAGCTTGTGTTTCTTCCAGTCCAGCATTTCTCATGATGTACTCTGCATAGAAATTAAATAAGCAGGGTGACAATATACAGCCATGACGTACTCCTTTTCCTATTTGGAACCAGTCTGTTATTCCATGTCCAGTTCTAACTGTTGCTTCCTGACCTGCATATAGGTTTCTCAAGAGGCAGGTCAGGTGGTCTGGTATTCCCATCTCTCTCAGAATTTTCTACAGTTTATTGTGATCCACACAGTCAAAGGCTTTGGCATAGTCAATAAAGCAGAAATAGATGTTTTTCTGTAACTCTCTTGCTTTTGGCATGATCCAGCGGATGTTGACAATTTGATCTCTGGTTCCTATGTCTTTTCTAAAACCAGCTTGAACATCTGGAATTTCATGGTTCACGTATTGCTGAAACCTGGTTTGTAGAATTTTGAGCATTACTTTACTAGCATATGAGATGAGTGCAACTGTGTGGTAGTTTGAGCATTCATGGCATTCCCTTTCTTTGGGATTGGAGTGAAAACTGACCTTTAGNAATTTCATGGTTCACGTATTGCTGAAACCTGGTTTGTAGAATTTTGAGCATTACTTTACTAGCATATGAGATGAGTGCAACTGTGTGGTAGTTTGAGCATTCATGGCATTCCCTTTCTTTGGGATTGGAGTGAAAACTGACCTTTAGCAGTCCTGTGGCCACTGCTGAGTTTTCCAAATTTGCTGGCATATTGAGAGCAGCACTTTCACAGCATCATCTTTCAGGATTTGAAATAGCTCAACTGGAATTCCGTCACCTCCATTAGCTTTGTCCATAGTGATGCTTTCTAAGGCCCACTTGACTTCACATTCCTGGATGTCTGGCTCTAGTTGAGGGATCACACCATCGTGATTGTCTTGGTCATGAAGATCTTTTTTGTACCGTTCTTCTGTGTATTCTTGCCACCTCCTGTTAATGTCTTCTGCTTCTGTTACGTCCCTACCATTTCTATCCTTTATTGAGCTCGTCTTTGTATGAAATATTCCCTTGGTATTGCTAATTTTCTTGAAGAGATCTCTAGTCTTTCCCATTCTGTTGTTTTCCTCTATTTCTTTGCATTGATTGCTGAGGAAGGCTTTCTTTTCTTGCTATTCTTTGGAATTCTGCATTCAGATGCTTATATCTTTCCTTTTCTCCTTTGCTTTTTACCTCTCTTCTTTTCACAGCTATTTGCAAGGCTTCCTTAGACAGCCATTTTGTTTTTTTGCATTTCTTTTCCACTGGGATGGTCTTGATCCCTGTCTCCTGTACAATGTCATGAACCTCCATGCATAATTCATCAGGCACTCTATCTGTTAGATCTAGTCCCTTAAATCTGTTTCTCACATCCGCTGTATAATCATAAGGGATTTGATTTAGGTCATACCTGAATGGTCTAGTGGTTTCCCCTACTTTCTTCAATTTGAGTCTGATTTTGGCAATAAGGAGTTCATGATCTGAGCCAAAGTCAGCTCCTGGTCTTGCTTTTGTTGACTGTATAGAGTGTTTCCATCTTTTGCTGCAAAGAATATAATCAATCTGATTTCAGTGTTGACCATCTGGTGATGTCTGTGTGCAGAGTCTTCTCTTGTGTTGCTGGAAGAGTGTGTTTGCTATGACCAGTGCATTTTCTTGACAAAACTCTATTAATCTTTGCCCTGCTTAATTCTGTATTCCAAGGCCAAATTTGCCCGTTATCTCATTTTTGAGATTGCATCCAAGTACTGCATTTTGAACTCTTTTTTTTTTTTTTGACTGTGATGGCTACTCCATTTCTTCTAAGGGATTCATGCCCACAGTAGTAGATATAATGGTCATCTGAGTTAAATTCACGCATTCCAGTCCATTTTAGTTTGCTGATTCCTAGAGTGTCGACATTCACTCTTGCCATCTCCTGTTTGACCACTTCCAATTTGCCTTGATTCATGGACCTAACATTCCAGGTTCCTATGCAATATTGCTCTATACAGCATCAGATCTTGCTTCTATCACCAGTCACAACTACAACTGGGTATTGTTTTTGCTTTGGCTCCATCCCTTCATTCTTTCTGGAGTTATTTCTCCCCTGACCTCCAGTAGCATATTGGGCACCTACTGACCTGGGGAGTTCCTCTTTCAGTATCCTATCATTTTGCCTTTTCATACTGTTCATGGGGTTCTCAAGGCAAGAATACTGAAGTGGTTTGCCATTCCCTTCTCCAGTGGACCACGTTCTGTCAGACCTCTCCACCATGACCTGCCCATCTTTGGTGGCCCCATTGGCATAGCTTAGTTTCTTTGAATTAGACAAGGGTGTGGTCCTAGTGTGACTAGATTGACTAGTTTTCTGTGAGTATGGTTTCAGTGTGTCTGCCCTCTGATACCCTCTTGCAACACCTACTGTCTTACTTGGGATTCTCTTACCTTGGTCGTGGGGTATCTCTTCATGGCTGCTCTAGCAAAGCATAGCCACTGCTCCTTATATTATTAGGAAAATGCAAATTAAAACAATGAGATACTACTATATAACTGTTAGAATGGCCAAAATCCATAAACTGATAACATCAAACATTGGTGATGGTATAGAGCAATAGAAATTTGCATACATTGCTGTGGGAATGTGAAATGGTACAAACACTTTGGAAGACAGTTTGGTAATTGTTACAAAATTAAATGTACAATTACCATACAATTTAACAATTACATTCCTTCATATGTACCGAAGGAGGTGAGAACTTATGTCAAGACAAAAACTCTGAACCTTAGGCTTATTGCAGCTTTATTTATAATTGTCAAAAGTTGGAAGCAATTAAGATGTCCTTCATCTCAGTGGGTGAATGAATAAATAAACTGGTACATTCAGATAATGGAATATTATTCAGTGCCAAAAACAGGCTATTAAGCCATGAAAATGCATGTAGGCAGTAAATATGCATATTACTAAATAAAGGAAGCAAATCTGAAAACACTGCACACTGTAGGATTCCAAACAGAGACATTCTGGAAGTAAAGTAAAGTAAATGTCGCTCAGTTGTGTCCGACTCTTTGCGACCCCATGGACTGTAGCCTACCAGGTTCCTCCGTCCATGGGATTTTGCAGGCAAGAATACTGGAGTGGGTTGCCATTTCCTTCTCCAGGAGATCTTCCCAACCCAGGGACTGAACCCAGGTCTCCCATGTTGTAGGCAGACGCTTTACCATCTGAGCCACTGGGTAGGTCTCACATTCTGGAAAGGAGACAATAAAAAGATCTGGGTTGAGGAGAGAAGGTTGAATGGACAGAGCACAGAAAATTTTTAGGGCAATGAAAATACTTCGTATGATATTATAATGATGGGTACATGTTATTACACATTTTTCCAAACTCACAGGATATGCAAACAGGAGTAAAATGTAATGTATAAACTTTGAATGATTAGTATGTGTCAGCAGATTCATCAATTTAACAAAGGTACTGGTCTGGTTCAGTTCAGTTCAGTCATTCAGTCGTGTCTGACTCTTTGCAATCCCATGGACTGCAGCACACCAGGCTTCTCATTCCACCATCAACACCCAGAGCACACTTAAACTCATGTTCATCGAGTTGGTGATGCCATCCAACCATCTCATCCTCTGTAGTTCTCTTCTCCTCCTGCCTTCAATCTTTTCCAGCATCAGGGTCTTTTCCAATGAGTCAGCTCTTCACATTAGGTGGCCAAAGTACTGGAGCTTCAGCTTCAGCATCAGTCCTTCCAATGAATATTCAGGACTGATTTCCTTCAGGATGGACTGGTTTGATCTCCCTTGCAGTCCAAGAGACTCTCAAGAGTCTTCTCCAGCACCACAGTTCAAAAGCATCAGTTCTTTGGCACTCAGCTTTCCTTATGGTCCAACTCTCATATCCATACATGGCTACTGGAAAAACCATAGCTTTGACTAGACAGACCTTTGTTGGCAAAGTAATGTCACTGACTTTTAATATATTATCTAGGTTGGTCATAACTTTCTTTCCGAGGAGCAAATGTCTCAATTTCATGGCTGCAGTCACTGTTCACAGTGATTTTGAGGCCCAAGAAAATAAAGTCTGTCAGGGTATCCATTGTTTCCCCATCTAGTTGCCATGAAGTGATGGAATCAGATGCCATGATCTTACTTGTTTGAATGTTGAGTTTTAAGCTAGATTTTTCACTGTCCTCTTTCACCTTCATCAAGAGGCTCTTCAGTTCTCTTCACTTTTTGCGATAAGGGTGGTGTTATCTGCATATCTGAGGTTATTGATGTTTCTTCCGGCAATCTTGATTCCAGCTTGTGCTTCATCCAGCCAGACATTTCACATGACGTACTCTGCATAGAAGTTAAATAAGCAGAGTGACAATATACAGCCTTGACGTACTTCCCAATTTGGAACCAGTCTATTGTTCCATGTCTCATTTTAAGTGTTGCTTCTTGACCTGCATACAGATTTCTTTGCAAAATTATAGATACTGTCTATAGTAAGAAATGGACTTCCCTGGTGGCTGAGACAGTAAAGAATCTGTGGGAGATCTGTGTTCAATCCCTAGCCTGGGAAGGTCCCCTGGAGGAGAGCATGGCAACCCACCCCAGTATTCTTCTGGAGAATCCCCATGGACAGAGGAGCCTAGTGGGCTATAGTCCATGGGGTTGCAAAGAATCAGACATGACTAAGTGACTAAGCACAGCACATAGTAAAAAATGACATAGCAAAAAGTGTTATCTTCTCTAGTTCATAAGCATGAATTTAGGGGAATATAGCAGTAGCAAAAAAAATCATAAAGAATCAGAATTGGAGAATTGTGGGTTCAAATCCTCATAGGTGGAGGCACTGATGTCCAGAAGGGAAGCATGACGTGATCAGGGTCCTGAAGGAAACTGGAGAGGTGTGTTAGGGAAGAACACAGCTAAGTAGATCAGGGTAACTGAATTGATACATTTGATGGTCCTCAGATTTATTGACCTAAACTGTACTTTCCTGGTGGCTCAGATGGTAAAGCATCTGCCTGCAATGAGGGAGACCTGGGTTCAATCCCTGGGTTGGGAAGATCCCTGGAGAAGGAAATGACAACCCACTCCAGTATTCTTGCCTGGAAAATCCCCATGGATGGAGGAGCTTGGTAGGCTGCAGTCTATAGGGTTGCAAAGAGTTGGACATGACTGAGGGACTTCACTTCATTTCAGATTAATTAGTATCAGCTGATGTTCTTAAGTGAAGCCTCATGTTGAGTCCTATACTTATGTTGAGATAGTATATATGAAGCTAAAATTGGAAAACAAAAATGAAGATATTGGGACCAATTCCATCATTTTTCTCATTTCTAATAATCTATGACTCCTTGGGTAAGAAACTTTAGGGAAGCTTTGATTTCAGATAGAATTCTTGCTGGTGTTTTTTTTTTTTTCCTTGAGCAGCTCATCTGTTTAACCCTCACCATTAGCTTTGCCTAATTCTATGGTGTAAAACTGGTATTGCAGATAAGTGGGTAGCAGATATACAAAAGCTGTGTCCATATGTTGTACCATGGGAGTAGACAAATGGTAGTTAGGAAAGGAATGATGAACTCTAATGTCAGACAGCCCTGATAGAAATCAGGCCGTTGATATCTTATGACTGTGTTGTTCCTTTGAGTTGATCCCTGGGATCAGCGCCAGAAAAATAAATGAGAACCAGAGACCAAATTGAGTGTTGCCTGATCATTATGTCAAGGACAAAAGCAGGAAGATAAAAATTGCAAAGCCAAATAGACATCTGACAAAGGGGAAATAATGGCAGCTGTCACCATAGTTTGGAAATAAGAAGTGGAACAAATGAGACTGAACTTACTCACCATCTGTTCAGAAACAAGAGGAGGCTCAGAAAGTACCCTGGCCTTGGGGGTCTGGTGATGGTCTTCCAGATCTTTGCCCAGCTTCCTGTGGATGGGGTAACTTGGGAAAGGCAGCTTGTTTTTTTTGTTTTTTTCTTTCCCCCCTGAATTTCAGTTTCCTCATCTGCTAGGAGGAGATAATGACACCTCTGTCTCCAAGATCAGTTCTCTAAGAGCTTTGCCTGCTCTAACATCTGCTGCCCATCTCCAGAACCCAACTTCTGGCTTTAGTGTCTTTCTATGGCTATAACCATGCCCATGACAAATGCTGTTACCATATGTGAGCAGGAAAATACAATGCAATAGCAAGAATGTGGGATTCTTACTACATAACTCTGACTTCCAGTCCTTCTTCCATTCATGGACGATCTTGAAAAATTACTCATCTTTTCTGGGTCTCAGTTCCCTCACACTCACATGGTTGTTGTGAGGTAATGCTCACAAAGTACTTAATACAATGTCCTGGTGCATAAATAGTTTTTACCATCCATCCTACAGACTGCTAAACTGTATTATTACTGTTGCTGTTAACATTGTCAACGTATACATTTTAAACCTTTAAAAACATATACAAATCTATATTGAGTACACTTCGAAGGTTAGTTGAAATCATGAAAGAGGGAAGTGGCAGGATAGTAACAGAGACTCAGAAAAAAAGAAGTATATATAGTTGGTGAAGGAGAGCATGATGATATATGGTTAAGTCATATACAGAACTGTCAATGTCTTAAGAGGCCAGGAAAACTGTAAACTCTAAAGTAATGCTTTTTACTTGGAATTTATTAACTTTTATCCCCACTGGACAAAGATATCTCACAATTTATCAATATTCTATAAATTAATACTTAATCTTATGCAGAGTCTGAGCCTTAATGAATAATAAATATGAAGTCAAGTTAAACGATGGCTGTGGAGAATCAGGAGTCTCAATAGCAGGCTTGTTAGCAAATGCCTTACCATGATCCCCGAAGATCTGGTATCTCCTCACCTCACTTCCAAGCTTTAGGTAATTATTTTCTCTTTGGGTTTGGTCAATGAATCATTTTCCTGTCTAAGTCCGTGGTTTTCTGGGACCCAGGCTTTGCAGGGGGGGTCAAGCTAAAACGTCCCACCTTCTGACCTTTTGTAACCAAATTAAATCATCATAAATATCTTCATGTTTGAAAATTTGAGGCCATTCCGTAGTGAGGAAGGGAAAATAAACTGGAGCCTGGAGCTGAAACAAGTTTAATTTTTATTTTTATGTGGAGCGTGACCTCTTTGGGGGTGGAGTATTTAGAAACGGGCATGTTTTGCATCCACAGCAGCCAACTGCATGGAAGCAACAGACAATTACGTCCGTATCTGAGCAACATTTCCCTTAAACTTCAGCAGTCATCCCTTTCTCCCTGTCCCCTTCAGAGAAAGGTCTTGTTTATTTTTTCAAGCCATTTCATTTTCCTTTATTTTTAATCTCTCTCCCTAATCTTTCTCACTTTTTTCTCCTATTCTTCCTGGGTCTTTATATTTATTTAGAGCAATTTTTCCTCCTTTCTTTTTCATTTTTTGACTCTTTCCTCCTGGAGTGATTGAAAGCCCCAATGATCTGTTTTTCTCTCTTTCTCTCCTTTCTTTAGCTTGCTTTTATGAGCCCTCAGCTGTTTCTTTGCTTGTCACAGCCCAGGCCCTTTGATCCCTATTTGTCCTTTTGAGTCTTTCACATATTGTTGAGCTTTTAAAGGAAGGACAAGAGAAGAACAGAAAATTTTTAAGACACATCAACATTTACTTTGGAGAAAAATCTCTAATTAGTCTTTAATCCAAGATGCCTTCTTTGATCACATTGTTAAATTAGATAAACAAAAATTACTTTAAGAAACTGTAAAGTAATAAAAAATAAAATAAAACTATAACTGCCAGTACTGCCATAAATTTTCAAGAAAACATTTTTTTGTATGCCTGCCTCATATTCATAAACATTTTCATTTCTGTATTTTCCTTCTGTCTTTGTCTTCTGATATACATGCTCTTGCAGGATTGCATTAAAAAAAATCCCTTTATTTAGTTTGCACCATAGATGTGTGAGCATATCTTGCAGGTGTATTAAGGAGTAGACAAAATTGGCAGTTTAAAGCCTGGGGGACACTGTGATCATTTAGGAGGGAAACAAAGCCAGACCTTCAGAGATCTGTGTCCATTGTCATGCTGTATGCCATAATGTTTGAATCACCTTGCTCTAATCACATGGTCAGGCAGATACAGTTCTGCCTTCCACAAGTAGACAGTCAGTCGTGAACTTGTTTTCTAAGTCACTTGGAGCAGAGGACAAGCTAGTTAATAAAAGACATTTAAAAAATGAAAAAAGAGCCTCCATTGTGTGAATGAAAAGTGGCCTTGTTATATAGAAGGTAAGAATCTGAGATCTGCATTCAAGTCCTGCTACTTGCTGGTTGCATGATTTTGAGTAAGTACATAAGTTCTTCAGGGTTTAGTTTCTTCTGTAAAATAGAAATATTAATGGAGACGTTAAACACTATTTGCAAAGATATCGTGTGAATATAATACCAGTGGAGATATTGCATATTATACAGTAGTTCTCCTTCATCCAGTTTCAGTAACCCCTGGTCAACCACAGTTCAAAAATATTAAATAGAAAATTCCAGAAATAGTTCATGAATTTCTGAGTAGCACGATGAAATCTTGCACTGCTTTGTCCCACCTGGGATAAGAATCATCCCTTTTCCTAGCGTGACTATGCTCTATACTCTACCCACTGTTAGTACGGGAAAAAACAGTATATATATAGGATTTGGGCTTCCCTGGTAGCTCAGCTGGTAAAGAATCCACCTGCAATGCAGGAGACCCTGTTTCGATGACTGGGTTGGGAAGATCGACTGGAGAAGGAAAAGGCTACCCAATCCGGTATTCTGGCTAGGAGAATTCCATGGACTATTCAGTCCATGGGGTCGCAAAGAATGGAACATGACTGAGAAACTTTCACACATAAGATTCAGTGCTATCCTCAATTTCAGACATCCACTGGAGGTCTTGAAACATATCCTCCATAAATAAGAGGGGACTACTGTATACCCTTTAATACAGTGTTAAGATATACATTATGAGAAATGCTGAGAAATGCTGAAGAAATGTTACAAATTTCATGTTATCATTTGCTTTTCTGTTCATCAAGATTGGTTGTAAGGAGGAAATGAATTTTCAAGGTTCATTACAGATCTGTATTCTTACTATTTTTCACAGTCTCTTCCAACTTACAAATGGATATCCACTGGAAAAATGGGAGCAATAAGGCAGTAACTATTTAAAAATAGTGTTCTGAGAATCAGTTAGTAAATCAATGGGATAGGATGAAGTTCAGAAATAAGCCTACATTTATAAAGAAGTTTAATGTATGATAAAAATAACACTTTAGATCAGTGAGCATTTTTATGACAATATACCCTTGCATGAAATATGAAATATCCACATTTTCTGACTCAGCTTAATTGTTTACATAAAGAAGTGCCTTGAATTTTGTTTTACATTTTTACTAAATTATTCAAGGCAGTGAATTAAATTCTATTCCCCAATTTTCAAAAAAAATAAGAGAAAAGAGTTTAAAATTGGTATGTCCTTTACAGTGTTATAAAAAGATTGCCATAGGAAATAGACATTTTAAAGAAATTTTGGAGGATAGAAAGAAAGTAGAATCAGATTAATGAAGATAATCAAAAGTATCTAGATATTTTAGGGAAAATATCAGCAAAAAAGTACCTATAGGTGGAGGTAAAAATCAGAACCATTGATCTGGGAAACAAAAAAGAACTTTAGAGCATTCTAATCTATTATTGTTATAGATATTCAGGAGAATACTTCAGACTCAAAATAAGAACGGGCTGCAGTGAAAGAGGAAAAATAAGAAATAGTTCTTACAAATAATAATCATGCTTGCTAAATTTTTTGAACAGAAAGCTTGAAAACCAAATCATAGGTCTAAAAGATGAAGATAAAATCTCCAAAAATGTAGAGAAAAATTGGAATTGAAAAAGAAAAATGAGAAAGCAAGGAAGTCAGATACAGAAGCTCATTATCTGTTTATAGTATTTGAAACACATTGATGCTCCTAGAAATTAAAAAAAAAAATGGTTTAGCATGGCAGCTTGATGTTCAGCAATTGATCTGAATTTATATGGAAATTTATACATGGTAGATGGCATTTTAAATCAGTGGGCATTTGGGAAAAAGAGGTCACTGGTCTGGGAGCATTGTCAAATCCTTTGCTTTACTCCCCAATTATTTTATTAGATGCAGAACTTAAGTAGATATGCCAGAAGCCCTTGTAACCAATGTTTCAAATTTGTAAAGTTTTATATGTTTATGTTCTTTCATTCTAAAAGTATACTTCATCTCCTAAGGGAAGGCAGAAATGGAGTGGGAGCAAAAGCAGGGTGTAATTCTGCTTTAGCAGGTGTGAGCAGGGCAAAAAGAAACAGTTTGGGGAGTTTTTCCAGTCCTGCCCATGTTGTGCTCTGTTAAAAAAGGCTGTTGCTCTTTTACAAAACTGAAAAAGAATAGACAGCAAGTAATACTCAAGTCTTACTCTTTTCCAAGCTTTTATTTTTCCTTGAGAAGAAAATGGGTCTGGTTATGTAAATATTCCCCAAGACAACTTACATAACCTTAAAGAGAAAAATCAAAGAAAAAGACATATGGCTGCCTTAACGATTTTGTGAGCTGAGAGCAGAAAGGAAACTTTGATTATAAGTCTTAGGTATCTCACACACACTGGAAGGAGGGAGTGAAAACGTTATGTGATACTAAGTCAGGGTGGTCAGTCACTTTCTCAAACTAGAGTGTGAACATTTTCTTGACTGTCTATAGCAATTTAAAAAAAATTGTGTTTAATTTGAAAGTAACCTAAATACATGAATATGAAGCTTTCCTGGGCCATCAGATGACTACCTAAGTACTGCCACGTAATTTCTGTATTGGAGTTGACTTTTATGTTTGCAACTTTACTGGCCTCAAATTGAAAGGAAAAGAACAGAGAAAAAATTAATGCATTAATAAAAGCTAGTGACATCAAGATGCAGGCAGTGAATGCAAGTGTCATAGGAATTAAATGAAGAACTGTGTCGGGAACACCAAGTTTTCGGTGCCTGGGAGCTCAGGCTGCCAAACCTAAAAATCTGTGTTCTGGCATCCAGGACCACAGTCACTGAGTAAAGAGAGATTTTATTTCAGCAAAGTAACATACATCGTCTGTCACCCTCAATTAATAGATTGAATTGTCTTGGTTCTAGAAATTTATAGTCATGTGAACCTAAAGAATTTATACCCAGGTTTATGTTTGCATGGATTTAAAGAGCATGCCAATAAAAAGTAAAAGTTAGAACTGTGGGTGCTGGGGTTTTTATTAGCCAGGAGACACACATCACATCTGATCCAAGCTAGCTGACCCTAGTGGGTCCTCCAGCCCATAAAGCTTGTTGCATGTGGTTGGACTGGAATAGAATCAAGTGCTCATGTGACTTGGCCCCTGTGTTTCTTCCAGAGACAAGCCCCTCTAGGGCATCTTCTTCAGTTTCTAGCCAGTTTTTTTCATGTTTTAATTTTCCATTCATGAATAAGTTTCTTTCCTTAATGCCTACTTAGTCATGCATACTTCACGCAAACAAGAGAATGGGATGTTTTGGAAGACAGGGGCTTGGGTTCCTTCTGAGAAAAAAGTCTTTGATGGTGGTCAGTTTGTAGCTCGCACAAAACAAAATAGTCCTGTTGTGGGGCATGAATACTATCCCAGACCATCTGAAAAGTCTTTGAAATCATCAGCCTTCCTATCCCATCCTATTTCCATCCCAGCCACCTGGGCAAGACTAGTGCCCTGGTGGAAATTATGACCACTCACACTCAGCCAAGAGCTGACCAAATCCTTCTCTTTAAGACAAAGAGTTTAGGGCTCCTGGAGCTCTTTGAGGTAGGTGTTAATAAGGTGGAAAGATGATGTGTAGTTCAAATTAAACTAGAAAAACAGTACATGAGTTTATGATATGAACATCGCCATCTCAAGAAGATAAAGCACTCTTGATTGCTGACCAGGGCTATAGTCACATTGTGAATGCTGTGGTCTGAATGTTCACGACTCCCTCCTCCCCCAACCAAATTCTTATATTGAAACCCTAACCCTCAAAAGATGATGCATCAGAGGTGAGCCTTTGGGAGATTCTTAGATCATGAGGGTGGTGCTCTCATAAATGGATTAGTGTTCTCATAAAAGATACCCCCTCAGAGATTTTTGCCTCTTATATCATGTGCAGACACAAGAAAAAGACACCAGTTTTGAACTCAGAAGGAGGCCTTTGCTAGAAGATGAGTGGACTGGGGCCACGTCTTGGACTTTTCCGTCTTCAGAATGGTAAGAAATAAATGTTTGTTGTTTATAAGCTACCCAGTCTGTGATATTTTGTTATAGCGGCCCAAATGGATTAAAATAATGATGAAAAGATTACTTGATAAACATGTAATCAGAACCAAGAGAGTCAGCTGGATTATCTGTCTGGTCTGATCAGAACATGATTGACTTCTGCAGCCCTCTTCCTTCCAGGGAGTCGGACCAGGCATACAAACTTCATAGACGTCCCTCCTTCACAGTGGTGGAGTGAGCCCAGCCAGCATTTGCTTCTGTCATTTTTTTGGTTGCTTTTGTTTCTGTCTGATGCATTGTTTCTTTAAATGTGTGAATAATTTAAATCTGCTTCTAACCAGGACTTGCAGGCCTAAGCCTTTTTTTTTTTTTTTAACTTTTAATTTTGTATTGGGAAATATTCAATTAACAACATTGCGATAGTTTCAAGTGAATAGGGAAGGGACTCAGCCATAGGAATGCATGTATCCATTCTCCCTCAAACTCCCCTCCCATCCAGGCTGCCATATAACACTGAGCAGAGCTCCACTGTACAGTGAAGTCTTTGCTGTTAAGACAACCTTATATCAGGTCAGTTTATTTCCCTTCCTCTGTACTTGTCACAACAAAAATTTGGAGGGATGGACTAAAGGGTTTAAAACAACAAACAAGTTACAACTGCAAGTTATTTAACAGCAGGCTCTGTTGTGTATGTCTTCCCATAATTTAATCTATGATAATCAGATGTATATATGTTTAGAATATTTATGAACATTTACTGGACTCCTGGCTGCCTAAGGTTACTTGGAGAAGCCCCTGTGGTTNACAACAAACAAGTTACAACTGCAAGTTATTTAACAGCAGGCTCTGTTGTGTATGTCTTCCCATAATTTAATCTATGATAATCAGATGTATATATGTTTAGAATATTTATGAACATTTACTGGACTCCTGGCTGCCTAAGGTTACTTGGAGAAGCCCCTGTGGTTAGCTTGTATCTACTGTGCCCTTGAGGTAGCCTGCGCAAGAGTTGGAAAAGTCCCTGTGGTTATTTTGTAGCATAAATGTGAACTCTCCTGGGTGTGTCTAGGATGGAGTTTAGAGATGAGCTGGAATCCTTTTCAGCTAGGCCACCTCTCATTGATCATGCTCATCCTCCTACCTAATGCTTAGATGTCAGCTTTGAACCACTGTGTGTTTATTTTATTTTTTTTCCAGAAGCTAATCTTGCTAATTTTGTTTCCAAGTTCCGTGTATCTCATGGTTACGGCTTGTTTCTTTCTTTTACTTCCTGCTGAGAGATTGAAAGAAAGTTACCCTGATGTATGCTATGGCCTCTCCAGTGTTTCCATAAAGGAAAGGCATGGGCCTGTGATCTCATGGGAGTGGGGAGTGTAGAAGACTCCTCTGAAGCTGTTTTTGGGATCATGCACATTACTTTTATGTAGAAGCTGTTTATTTGACAGTAGCTGAAGCTTGTGACATTGTACAGGAGACAGGGATCAAGACTATCCCCATGGAAAAGAAATGCAAAAAAGCCAAGTGGCTGTCTGGGNGAGGGATTGGGGGCAGGAGAAGAAGGGGACGACCAAGGATGAGCTAGCTGGATGGCATCACTCACTCGATGGATGTGAGTCTGAGTGAACTCCAGGAGTTGGTGATGGACAGGGAGGCCTGGCGTGCTGCGATTCATGGGGTCTCAAAGAGTTGGACACGACTGAGTGAATGAACTGAACTGAACTGAACTGAACTGAAGGCATCTCTTAGCCCTCAGTACATGGTTTAGCTCTTCAACCTAGATCATAGACTGGCTTTGCAATATTCCTGGATATGAACTTAATGAACTGGCTCTCTCCCAGAAACTTCCTTACTTGTTTCACTTGTAACTCAAGTCACTTGTAATTTTATATGTACAGATATCTGTATGCCCTTTGTGTTTTTACGCCCTAGTTTTGCAAATCTGTAAATCACTAATTTGTCAGCAAAAGGAACACTTTCTTTTGCAGATAGCCTCTTTTCCAGAGAGTAAACAGGCTTTTCCCTCTCCATTTGCACAATTCTGTTTTGACCCCAAGCTATACAGACAGTGCTTGTGCAATCATTCTGGTGTCTGTCATTAACCCATGGTAATTTCAGCCAGTCCTTTGCTGCCCAGTTTCCTCCTTGAATTCTGATACCAAGGTCACATTAGAAGGGGAATGTCGTGGCAAGAAATGGAAATGACTAAAGGTTGCACGTGTGTGTGCTGGCAAGGGGAGGGTTGGGTGCAAGTATATTCCCTTTAATTATACCTAAAAGTCAAAAGTAAATTGTATTACTGTTTTTTTGGAGATCCATGGTTTTTCTTCCACCCATTAATATAGTGTATGAATTCCTGTTGCTGCTATAACAAATGATGACAAACTTAGTGGCTTAAAGATAGCACAACTTTATTACCTAACAAATCTGAACATCAGAAATCCAAAATGATTCTCACTGAGTTAAAATCAAGGTGTTGATAGGGCTGCATTTCTTCTGAAGCCTCTAGGGGAGTATCTGTTTCCTTGACTTTTCTGCCTTCTGCCCACATTCTTTGGCTTACAGCTCTCTTCCTCCAACTGCAAAGCCAATGACGTTGGGCTGACTAATGCTGCCATCTTCCTGATTCTCTTCTGCCTTCTTCGTCTTCTTTTAAGGACACTTGTGACTACACTGGGCCCAACTGAAAAATCCAGGATTATTTCTCTGCTTTAAAGTCAGTGGATTAGGAGTTTGGGATTAAAATGTACACACTACTATATATAAAATAGATACTCAACAAGGACTTACTGTGTAACACAAGAAGCTTTACTCAATATTCTAAACCTACACGTGAAAAGAAGGGATATATCTATATGTATAACTGAGTCACTTTGCACTTGAAATGAATATAACATTGTAAATCAACTATACCCCCAAATAAAACAAAGATTAAATTAAAAAAAGATAACATTCTTGCTTGATCTTGGAAGAGGTCACGTGATCCATCACAGTGACTCTCAAATCTGGAATTGTGTCAATTGTCAAGAACACATCATTTAATGGACAGCCATCTATCTCAAAAATGCTTATATAAAATAAATAAATACATTAAAAAAACTTTAATTCAATCTGCAACATTAATTCCCTTTGCAATCCTAATTTGCTTTTGCCATATAACCTAATAAATCACATGTTCCAGAAATTAGGACATGGACACCTTTCAGGGATGGGAGAGAGCCTTGTTCTGTTTACCAAACATGGGAAATCAAAGCAATCTGTAAAAATGTCTGCATGAGTGCTCCTGCTTTCACACTCTTTACGTTAAATGTAGGTTGACATCTTTAGATGTATTAAGACTGCATAAATGTGTGGTAACCTCTCATGAGTTCCTTCCTATTGTAAGTTCCTACCAGAGACCTTTTTAGTGTTAGATTCTGTGTCACTGAAACATCTCTTTGTCTTTCTTTATTTTTCTCCCTCACAGTCCTCACAAGCACATGGACTTTCTACCATCAGTTACTTCTTCAGATTAGGAACTGTCTCTTCAATTCTTTCAAAATTAAATTATAAAACCTGGCAACACATNGACCTTTTTAGTGTTAGATTCTGTGTCACTGAAACATCTCTTTGTCTTTCTTTATTTTTCTCCCTCACAGTCCTCACAAGCACATGGACTTTCTACCATCAGTTACTTCTTCAGATTAGGAACTGTCTCTTCAATTCTTTCAAAATTAAATTATAAAACCTGGCAACACATCAATCTACTGTCTACACAATTAAAACCTTGGCATGTATAAATGTATCACAGAGTTTAGATGGCTACCTGGTAGGATGCAGGCCAGGTAAACTAGATAAATTTTGAGTTGAGGGAAAATAAAGGAAACATTTAAGTCTTGGGACATTGGAGAGACAAAGAGTGGGAGGGGTTACTGTATTAGAGGATAGCGCACGTGATTTGGAGGGCCTCAGGGAGACATGTTCATTCATAAGTTCAACAAATAGTGTTTATTCTATATAGTAACTATGTAACATATTGGAGTTTCAAACGTGAACCAAATACATGTGAACAAAATATCCAGTAGCTTCCCTCCTAGATTTTATTAATAGTTTGCTGCTACTGCTAAGTTGCTTCAGTCTTGTCTGACTCTGTGCGACCCCATCGACGGCAGCCCACCAGGCTCCCCCGTCCCTGGGATTCTCCAGGCAAGAACACTGGAGTGGGTTGCCATTTCCTTCTCTGTATTAATAGTTTAGGAGCACTCAATGGGACACCATGAAAGTAAATGCATTTATTTGTCCGTTTCTTTTTTTTCCCGTGTTTAAATCTTTGTTCCTTTATGAAGCATGTGACTTCTTCACAGTTACGTAGAACTTTGGAATCTTGGTTATAGACTTCCCACATATTGTAGTGATTTATACAGTTCAAGTGGACACAGTATACAGGGACCTTAGCATTAGTAAGGAAGTATAGCATTAATGCTAATATAGCACTAATGCTAAGGACCTTAGCATTAGTAATGTGTTATACTGGTGTTGTGTAAGCACAACATAGACAATACATAGACCGCAAGTGACAGCTTGAGCAGTTTTTAAGAAGTGGTTCCCCTCGTGTAACTTCCATCCGGATTCAGGGATCACTAGCACCCAAGCATCTCCCCTTTTATCTCCTATCTGTTATTTCTCAGTCAATACATAATCACAATTCAGACTTCATTTCCTATGGGTCAGTTTTGCCTGCTTTTAGACTTTACATAAATACAATCACATAATATCTAATCTTTGGGTCTATGAGACTTATCCCTTGTGCTATGTGTTTTAATGGTTTGTTTATTTTCAATGTTTTATACAATTTCATTGTAGTAATACCGTCATGTTTTTAATCCTTTCTAAACTTTTGAAAAACATCTGAATTGTTTCCAATTTTTGGCTGCTCTAAATAATGCTGCTATGAACATTCCTATGTGCACTTTTTGGTAAATTTCATTGGCATGCTGCTGCTGCTGCTAAGTTGCTTCTGTCGTGTCCGACCCTGTGCAACCCCATAGACAGCAGCCCACCAGGCTCCCCCATCCCGGGGATTCTCCAGGCAAGAACACTGGAGTGGGTTGCCATTTCCTTCTCCAATGCATGAAAGTGAAAAGTGAAAGTGAAGTCGCTCAGTCGTGTCTGACCCTTAGCGACCCCATGGACTGCAGCCTACCAGGCTCCTCCATCCATGAGATTTTCCAAGCAAGAGTACTGGAGTGGAGTGCCATTGCCTTCTCCTTCATTGGCATATATGCCTCCAAATTAAACTGCTAGGATTTGGGTAAGTGCACTTTCAGTTTTAGTAGATACTATCAAAAGTTTTCCAAAGTGGTGCTACACATTTTTATCCTCACCAGCAGTGCTTGAGAGTCCACTCGATCTATCATTGCCAATGACTGAGTAATTTTAGCCATTCTGGTGGGTATGCAGTCTCACTGCATTGTGGTTTAAGTTTGCATTTCCTAGATGATTGATAAGGTGAAGAGTGTTTTCATACAGTTATTGGCCATTTTCATATCTTCTTTTGGGAAAGAATGTTTGCAAGTCTTTTGTCCATCTTTGTTTGCATTTGGGTAGAAAATAATACCATTTGCTCTTGAGATAATCTATTTCTTTAGAATGTTTATCTCTCAGCTTACGCTAATAAAGGAATAATCAAGTTTTGCTCATCTCTCAGTTGTGTGTTTCATTGGTATGTGTCCATTCACCAGTCAGCGCTCCCCTGGTGGAACTGATCAAATGGAAGCTGTGAGCTGGCCAACCTGAGGATGACCCTGGGGGCCTGACCATCCTGCCAAGACCGGTCTGGACTGAAATAACATTACAGTCCTTCCTGCAGTCTTCCTCCTTCTCTGTCTTCTCTTCCTCCTTCTTTGGGCCACAGATAGAAGGTTTTCATTTGACAACATAGTTTAATACAAGTGATGCTGCCATAAATATTTTCCAGGATGCTTATTTATTGGATTAATTTATGAATCAATTTGCTGCCTGGGATGACTACTTAATAATGAAAGACTTTAACTTTAGGGAGTCTCATAGTCACACGGGCAAAGGTACAGAGCTATTCTTTCCCTCCATGCCAACAATAAGAGCTATATTTTCCTTCCATGGGGGTTTTTGGCCACCTTTGCTGGTATGACACCGCTCGTAAAGTAAGCCTAAATCACCTTTCTTACTGTCAGCCTTCCTCACAAAACCAAAGCCCACCCCTGGGATGCTCTCTTTCCACATTCTCGTACACTTCCTCCTCCTTCCCTTGTTACATAACCATCCAGAACCCTGTGTGCTTCTTCCACCTCAGGCTAAGATGTCATCACCTCCAGCTTTGGAGGCACTCTGTGTTTGGATGGGCAGGCTCCAAGCAGCATTTCATCAGCCCATGCTGTGCTTAGGACCGCCAAAGGTAGGGCCCCTGCCAGTGACGTGCTCTTAGGCTAATGGCCTGTGGGCTTCTGGGAAACAAAAGGGCAGGGGATGGCAGACAGCCATCAGAAACTGGCAGGAAACTGAGCTCTTTTTGTGCAAAACCATTAAGAAGAACATGAATCAAGTAGAAAGATACACAGAGGCTCTGGAAATATGGTTGTGTTCCCATCTGTGTCTCTCAAGGAGCAAGAAATTGAAAGAGATGGCTAGGATCCCAAATCCCCAAGTCTTTGACCTCTACTGTCTGAGGAACAGGAGGAAGAGACGAAGCAGGGACACAGAACTAATGCACTGTTACTCACCCTAAAGCTTTAGTCCAAGTTTTAGGCCCTGAAGCAATAAAGAATAAGCCAATTCTTCTCTCTACATGACAGCACTTTATGAATTTAAAGATGGTGATCCTGACTGCCCTGAGTCTGCTGATGCAAATGTGGAGGTTGAATCGGAAAAAAGGTCTAAGCTTCTTTGGCCAATCAACGAGTCAGTGAAATGTGTGAAGTGTCTAGCAGGTTGGTGGCATTACGTCGATGCCAAAAGGGATACAGAATCACAGCCAACACTTGTATAGTTCTTTCTTTGTGCCAACTACTGTTCTAAAGGTTTAATCCACACAACTTTTTAATGAATGCACCATTACTAATCCCATTTTACAGATGAGGAAACTGAGGCTCAGAAAGGGTAAGTCACAAAATCTAAGGCTGCATGCTAAATCACAGAGGTAAGATTTATATCCAGGCATTCTGGCTCTCTACTATATGGTCTTCTCTGCTAAACAAATGCTGCCTCCTTACAAAAAAAGTAAGAGATAAGAATTCTCCTGGGATGTTACTCACGCTGCTGCTGCTGCTGCTAAGTCGCTTCAGTCATGTCTGACTCTGTGCGGCCCCATAGATGGCAGCCCACCAGGCTCCACCGTCCCTGGGATTTTCCAGGCAAGAACACTGGAGTGGGTTGCCATTTCCTTCTCCAGTGCATGAAAGTGAAAAGTGAAAGTGAAGTCGCTCAGTTGTGTCAGACTCTTTGAGATCCCATGCACTGCAGCCCACCAGGCTGCTCCACCCATGGGATTTTCCAGGCAAGAGTATTCTAGTGGAGTGCCATTGCCCTCTCCATGTTACTCATGAGAGGATACTAAATATACATGTCTGTAGTCACAAGTTGGGAGAGACCGTGATCTGGGCTGAAATGGATAAAGAAGATAAAGTGTAAAGAGGCCAATCTTTGGAAATTTGTGCAAGATTTCAACAGGTGTAGAGGGAGATAAAGGTTTAGGACGTTTTGGGGTACTTTTAGAATTTCTGCCCCTACTAATTGCCAGTAGGGATTATCAAGCCTTGTGACAAAGAAAAGCTCCTCCATAGGTTTGCAAAAGCCTACATGTTGAGAAGAGCTAAGCCACAAGTACTATAGCTCAGGGCAGTAATCCTCATGTGTATCAGAGTCAGCTGGAGGGTTTGTTAAAACACAGACTGCTGGGCCCTGCCTCTTGATTTTCTCATTCAGTACCTTTGGGCTGGGGACTTCCCTGTTGGCTCAGTGGTAAAAGAATCTGCCTGCGATGCAGGAGATGCAGGAGGCATGGGTTGGATCCCTGAGTTGGGACGATCTCCCGGAGAACAAAATGGCAACCTACTCCAGTATGCTTGCCTGCAGAATCCCACGGACAGAGGATCCACAGTGTCAGACAGACAGTCCATCATGTCACAAAGAGTTGGACACTACTGAAGTGATTGATACATGCACACACATCTGCGGTGAGACCCAAATATTTGAATTTCTAACGAATTTCTACGTGATGCTGAGAATGTGGGGATGTCACTCTGGGAACCATTGGCCTTGAAGCAGAAGCTAGCAGCACATAAGAGTAAGGAGAAGAGTATGGGATGAGTGCAGCAGAAAATCAAAATGAAGAAGTAGAGTGACTGTCAAATAGTAACAGCCAATTCTAGTGGCAATTTATTTTGAGACAGTACTGTGCAAAGCACTTGACACAAGTTATTTCTCTTAATCCTTGCCACAAACTGTAGATTCCATTATTTCCAGTTTACAAGCTGAGAAAACTTAAATATATTAGGAAAATTTCCAAGTCATATAACTAAATTCACATCCAGCCACTTCTAGGGTACAACCATGGGTTAATACCATCGATCCATAACTCTGAGAGGTGTTTCATTGTGATGTGCTAGGGGGTACATATTCTTTCAAAGTTTCCAATAGGATAAATTATTCTGGTAGAATTGTGCAATGTTTAAGGTCTGAGAGGATGGCTATCAACCTTTACAGAAACACAGGCATGATCAAAATTTCAGCACCAACACTTTGCATCATTTTCTACCTATTTGCAAAGTGAATGACATGTCAAATGCCACCATTGGGATTTTCATTAACACTAGATTTCTTTTCATTTCATACCTAATATTTAAAAACACAGATTTTTGAAATCAGAAGACTTTCATCTTGGATCTGTTGCTTACAATTTACTTATTTATTGAAAAATATTACCAAAATACTGCTAAAAATGGCGATCATTTTTTCCTTTTGCAAGCTTTAATTGGCTATCATTTTGTTTTGGGATGACTAACCAAATCCAAGTTAAACTTTTCTCACTGACTGCTTTTTAAATCTCTTTGTCTTTGGTGTCTACAATTCCTTTAGGATATGTCTAGGTGTGGATTACTTTGTAAACTACTTGCATCTGAGTTGGTTTCTTTCTGAAAATACCCTATTCTTATTTCTTCAAATAGTGCTTCTTGCTCATTCACACTTTTATTCTTATGGAATTCTAATTAGAGCATGTTGAATTTTTCCATTTTCTCTGCCTAGTTTATTAATCTCTTTCATATTTTCAACATGTCTACTTCAGAAGCATTCTGTGTAACTTATTTGAACTTATTTTTCTTTTACTAAGTTTCTCCTCACTTATTTCTAATCTGTTATTTAACCCATTCATTGTTAAATTTCATTAAATTTATTGCCACATTAATTTTCAAATTATATTTCTTTCAGATCTGTCTTTTTTAAATAGTCTTTTGTTTGTTACTTATGTTTTCAGATTTCACTCTTTGAAATATATCATGCATTCTAATTTTATATCCAAAATCTGTAATTCTAGTATCTGGAATTTGTTTGTATGATTCAGCAATGTTATTTTTTCAGGTTCTTACTCATGGTTCTTTGTTTACCTGTGCATTTGTAATTTTTGGCTTTTATCTCATATCCCTTGGATTATTATCTGAGAGAATTTTTTCAGGTCATGTTGAAATTAAAGGCCTTCATAGAGGACTTTATTTTGCTTTTTCTTATCACCTACAGGAAGGCAGTAAAATCCAGGACACTTTTATATAAAAATTTCTATTTGAATTTTTTTGTATCACCCACAAAATTTTAACTTGAGTCAAAAACCTGTTTTGGGGGCTGGCTTATGGTTCCACAATTTTTAAAAAATATAAATTTATTTATTTTAATTGTAGGCTAATTACTTTATAATATTGTCTTGGTTTTGCCATACATCAACATGAATCCACATTCTTAAGAGGGATTTTTTTTTTTCTTTACACTTAGAGCCAGAGTGAAGAAAAATGTTTTCTTGCTGTTTACTTCTAAGAGGAAACTGCATTCCAATAAAGTCTCAACTTTAGATGAAGCCCTACCATTAGACGTCTTGCTTTAGCTGTGTCCTAGGGTTCATCTCCTTTCCTCTGTGCCATGTATGATCTAAAAACATATGTTCAAGTTCACCAGTGTTCAACAGATTCTCTTAGGGCCAAAGCTGGATTTTGCACTTACTTGTCTTCTATCTTTCCATATACTTTGCTGTCTTGCCAGTATAGTGAGGCAATTAAAATGTGCTAAATGCACACACACACACAAACACACACACCCCAACATCTTGGCCATTTTTGTCAGAGAAGTTGTTCAGGATATCTGATTATCTACTCTAATACATTGCAGAAAATGTAAACCTCAAGTTAAACTGAAAAAATGTTGCAAATTTTATCAAAAAAGTAGAGAAAAAAGCAATGATTTTCTCTGGAAGATATCATTAGGTAAAAATGGTAAGTGAACTCTCTGAAAATGGAAAAAATATATATATGTATGTATATATATATTTATATCTTTAGTGCTTACTTTTATGTCCAAGACATAATATTTATTGTTTAGTTGCTAAGTTGTGTCTGACTTTTTCAAGCCTATGGACTGTAGCCACCAAGCTCTTTTATTCTTTTATTTTATTCTTTTATTCATGATTTTCCAGGCCAGAATACTGGAGTGGGTAGCCATTTCCTTCTCCAGGGGATCTTCCTGACTCAGGAATTGAAACCACATCTCCTGCATAACAGGCAGATTCTTTTCCTCTGAACCACCAGAGGAGCCCAAGACATAATGAGTTTCATAAATAGCAAATGAATTTAATAAACATTTATGTTGCATCACTTCAGTTCAGTTCAGTCGCTCAGTGGTGTCTGACTCTTTGTGATCCATTACATAGGAGGCTTCAAATAATTCAATCAGTATAACACATTATTAAATGTTTTTGTACATGTACTTAACTGGTTCCTAAATATTCAGACACCAATATATACATATATTGCATATGTTATATGTATATATTATATATTATATGTACATAAATATACAAATTCATATACATCTATACATAAATCTCTCTATATATATACATATATCTCACGTGTACTTTACTAAGTGGTTCTACCATTCTAACATAGTCACAGTTATTGGTAAGCCTGGCACACCTCTGATAAGTTAGCTGGCAGTTCATATTAACAGGCAGGAACATATTTCAGCAACCTTGATAAGAGCTAACTCATTTCAGATTTTGAATTCAAAACATGTCCATCTAACTTAACTCTAGGTGGTGATCCATTTACATGTGTAAAAACTGTACATGGAACTTTCCCATGGCTCTGGTTCTGAGGTCAGGGAAGAGTGGCTATTGAATACAGAATCAGTAGTAGAACTGGGACAAGGAGGATCCCTGCCAAAGCTATTCCTCTTATAACTAGGAGCTCTTCAAAACCCGACAGAAAAGAGAGATATGGAAACAGTAAGGATTTTACATTTCTGTCAGCTCAGGTTCTGAAGTATATAGCTAATTCTGACTGGCTGGCAATATGTGGTGTAGCTAACTAACATTGCTTTGCGATCAAGAACTGTTTTGTTTTTTTTTTTTTTTTCAGAAGGCAGGTTTGTTTGCTGACATTTCACATCTCTCTCCAGGGCCAATGTTAGGCAGGTTTGCTTATAGCCTCTTTATTTTTTATTTATTTATTTATTTATTTTTATTAAATTTTTATTTTTTAGTTTGTTTTGCTTTACAATACTGTACTCATTTTGCCATACATTGACATAAATCAGCCATAAGTGTACCTTATCTCTTTAAAAGGAGTTAAAGAAAGTTAAAGAAAACTAGTTTCAAATCTGGCGTTGTCACTTTTTGTCAGCAAGCAAGCTATTAACCCTTTCGAGTCTCTGTTTCATCAACTGGGAAATGCAAATAATAACACTTATAAGATTTTAAAAAAGCTTTGCACAGTGCCTTATACATAAACATACAATAAAATTCAGCTGTTAGTAACTGGTGTTGCTTTCCTTCTCGATGAAGCCTAGTGTAGTGTGTTGTTTGTGCAGTAGGACAAATAACTTAAGTGTCTGCCCACATTTCTGTGCCTTTGGCTTTTAACATAGTAAAAAAAAAAAAAAAAACACCACAGGAATCAGGGTGATTCTTTATTCAGTGAAAACAAAGCTATATAGAGACCTATTCACTTCCACTGTTAAAGAAACTCGTGAAGAGGTTTTTCAAAGGAGGAGGCAAGAGTTTGTTCCTTGCCAAAAGGTAGAAAACGTCCCCAGCACCTGACGCCAGCTTCAGCTTGGAACCAGCAGCCTCCGCCCCGTCTGCCCCGCTTTGGCAGCGCTTGTGTGCTTGAATTGACTCAGTATGCTGACACACATGCTGATGCCCCTGCAGCCGCTACCCACATAATCTCTCTCAAGGAGTACTATGTATTCTTGCCAACCTCTGAAAAGAGATTAGAGATAAAGACTGATTTTCTGGAAGACCTGTTTTGGGGCCTCGGTGAGGGTCCCTTCAACTATTTCCTTTGTTTGCTTGAGGAACTCCCACCTGGCCGCTAACAATTCAGCTTGCTCTCAGAAAGAAATACTGAGTCCTAAAAGGAGTCTTTCCTCCTGGTTCAAGGAAGCTCTGAAAAACTGGCACAGGTTGTCAAATAGCAAGCAGAGGGATGTTTCTATGGTGAGGGTTAGGGAGGGATAGAGGTTCTGTGGTCAGAACACAGAACCATTAATAGGGCTGCAGAATTTCTTTCAAAACCCACCAACTTCTTCTCTCTCCGATTTTAAAACTTGATTTGTGGCTGTAAGCTAATCACTTCAAGGTTCTCCTTCGTTGATTGAAAACAAGATACTTTGCAGAGGTATTTTTGATTTCCTGCTAGATACGTTCATGCCATGTACCTTGCTTAGTGTGTTGGGTGGGCTTTTGCCACATGCAATTTTAGAGCTTCCTTTGGACACAGCTGAGTGACTGAACAACAGCAAAACCCTTATATCCAAAATAGTGGGTATAGAGTGTGCTGCTTAATCAGAGTGTGTTGTGTGCTTAGTCACTTAGTTGTATTCAACTCTTTGTGATCCCATGGACTGCAGCCCGCCAGGTTCCTCTGTCCAAGGGGATTCTCCAGTCAAGGATACAGGAGTGGGTTGCCATGCCCTCCTCCAGGGGATCATCCCAACCCAGAGATCAAACCCAGGTTTCCAGCATTGCAAGCAGATTCTTTACCATCTGAGTCACCAGAGAAACTTACTTAATTAGAGGGGGATCTTTAAGTGTTGTGTAGAGAATAGTGTGGCATCCATGATTCTGCCCATGAAACAGAACAGAAACTGTTTTGAACTACATCTTGAACTACAATTATGAAATAACTCTTTCAGCAAGAATAGAATAAAATAAAAAATAGTCTTCTCATTATTTTACTGGAGTAGGAGGTGGTACTCAGAGGAAAAATCCAGGGCCACCAGGGCAAACTAGGGTCAAGGACGCTTGACTTGCCGACTTGTCCATTTTCTAGTTATGAGAAGTTGGATACTCAACTTTCCTAGTCCCATGCCCTTGTTTTTAAATGCCTTATTGTACTAGCTGGGACATCTAGTACAATGTTGAATAGAAATTGTGAAAGCAAATGTCTTTTGCCTTATTCCCAAATTTAGGAAGAAAGGATTTTGAATACATCTTTTATCATATTGGGCTGCCCTTGTGGTTCAGAAAGGAAAGAATCCACCTGCAATGTGGGAGACCTGGGTTTGATCCCTGGGTTGGGAAGACCACCTGAAGGAGGGCATGGCAACACACTCCAGTAGAGAATCCCCATGGACAGAGGAACCTGGCAGGCTACAGTCCTTGTGATATTTCCCTTCCATTTCTTGTTTCCTGAGAATGAATGATAAATTTTGTTAAATACTCTTTCTACATTTATTGATATGATTACCTAGTTTTTCTTTTTGGTTTATTAATAGGGAAACATGTTGATGAACATTGAGTATTAAGCAACTTTGCATTTCTAGGATACACTTCAGCTGGTCAAATGTATTTCTTTTTGTATATTGGTAGATTTGATTTGCTACCATTTTTGCTAAGGATGTTTGTATTTATGTTCACTGATTTGTTTCCTCTTCTTATAGTTTCTATGGTTGATATCAATGTAATGCTTTCATTTTCTGAGAAAGTGTGTATAGAGGTGGTATTATTTCTTCCTTAAATGTTTGGTAGAATTTATTATCTCCAGTGCTTCCACCTAGGACCTAATGTTTTCTTTGTTAGAAAAGTTATTAAATTGTATTTTTTAAATATATATGCTATTATTGAGATAATCTTCTTTATCTTGAATGAACTTTGGAAATTGTGACTTTCAAGAATTTTCCATTTCAGGGGCCAAATGTATTGGTGTAAAGCTATTCATAATATAATATCTATTTGTTTTAATTTTAATGCATCTAGATCTGTGGTGATGCCCCTGTTTCACTCCTGATTTTGATGGTTTATATTATTTCTTTTTTCTTCTGATAAATATCACTAGAAATTTACCAATATTACTGATCTATTCAAAGAACTAATTTTTGTGTTAATTTTCTCTTTTATTTCTTTAATATTTGCTTGTATCTTTAATCTCACTTTATGTTTTTTTTCTTTTTCAAATTTCTTACCATGGAAGCTTATATTAGTGATTTAAGATCATTCTTGGTTTCTAATATAAGTACTTAGAGTTACAAATTTCACTCTAAGCACCTTACTGATTTTTTTGTGGTGTTTTAATCTTAATTGAATTCAAGATATTGAAAAATTTCCTTTGTCATTTTTTGGTTGACCTGTAAGAGAATCCCAAGGACAGAGGAGCCTGGCAGGCTACAGTCTATAGGTTTATAAAGAGTCAGACATTACTGAAGCAACTTAGCATGTACGCATAGGTTATCTGGATGTGTGAAGTGAAAGAAGAGAGTGAAAACGTTGGCTAAAAACTCAACATTCAGAAAACTAAGATAATGGATTCTGGTCCTATCACTTCGTGGCAAACAAATGGGGAAACAATGGAAACAGTGACAGACTTTATTTTTGGGGGGCTCCAAAATCACTGCAGATGGTCACTGCAGCCATGAAATTAAAAGATGCTTGCTCCTTGGAAGAAAAGTTATGACCAACCTTCAGTTCAGTTCAGTCCCTCAGTCATGTCCAACTCTTTGTGACCCCATGAATCGCATCACGCCAGGCCTCCCTGTCCATCACCAACTCCCGCAGTTCACTCAAACTCATGTCCATCGAGTCGGTGATGCCATCCAGCCATCTCATCCTCTGTCGTCCCCTTTTCCTCCTGCCGCCAATTCCTCCCAGCATCAGAGTCTTTTCCAATGAGTCAACTCTTCGCATGAGGTGGCCAAAGTACTGGAGTTTCAGCTTTAACATCAGTCCTTCCAATGAACACTCAGAACTGATCTCCTTTAGAATGGACTGGTTGGATTTAAACAGCAGATTAAAAAGCAGAGACATTGCTTTGCCAACAAAGGTATGTCTAGTCAAAGCTATGGTTTTTCCAGTAGTTATGTATGGATGTGAGAGGTGGACTATAAACAAAGCTGAGAACTGAAGAATTGATGCTTTTGAATTGTGGTGCTGGAGAAGACTCTTGAGAGTCCCTTAGACTGCAAGGAGATCCAACCAGTCCATCCTAAAGGAAATCAGTCCTGAATATTCATTGGAACGACTGTTGCTGAAGCTGAAACTCCAATACTTTGGCCACCTGATGTGAAGAACTGACTCTTTTGAAAAGAACCCAATGCTTCGATATATTGAAGGCAGGAGGAGAAGAGGTTGACAGAGGATGAGATGGTTGGATGGCATCACCGACTCCGTGGGCATGAATTTGAGCAAGTGTCAGGAGTTGGTGATGGATTGGAAAGCCTGGTGTGCTGCAGGCCACGGAGTCTCAAAGAGTCTGACACAACTGAGCAACTGAACCTACTGACTAATGATTCTATGACAAATTGACACTTCAACACTATAAAATATACTTCATAATGACCTTATATTTCTTTTTCTGAATTCTACCTTAATGGCGAGTAGGAAATACAGTTACTCAAGCTTTGTCATATTTAGTGTTTTTATGATTTTTTCCCCATCTTTTTACAATTCTATTTTATACTTGAGATCAATTTATTGCAACAGTATTTATTTGGGTCTTGCTTTTAAATCCACTATAACAATAAATTATTGTTACATTTTACAATTAAATTGTTTACAATGTAATTAAATTATTTACAATTTTGTAATTGTAAATTACAATTTTAATTTTGCAATTAAATTATTTAATATAATTATTAATTTCAATGTAACTATCACTAGGTCTAGGATTTAAATCTACAGTCTTGTTATTTGTTTTCCATTTATTCTGTTTTATTAGTTTTTTGGGTTAGGTAATATTTTATGACTACCTTCTAACTGCATGTATAACTTTCCCAGCCAAATCCTTTTGTTTTATTTATCTATTTATTTAATTTTAGTGGTTGCTCTATGGTTTGCAAAATATATCTCCAAATTACCAGAGTCTACTTTTAAGTAATATTATACCACTTTGCGTATAGTCTGAGACTCTAACAGCAATGTGCTTCCATTTTCATTGTCCCTTTCCTTTGTGCCGTTTTTGTCATACAGTTTACATATGTTATAAATTCAATAATTTATTACTATTATTGCTTCTATCTAAACAAATTTCTTAAATGGGAAGAAATACCACATATATACCCATAAATTTACCACTTCTGGTGTTCTTTTTATGTGAGGGTCAAAGTTAGCATCTAATATCAATTTCTTTATGCTTGAAAAACTTCCTTTAATGTTTCTTGTAATGCATATAAGAGCATCTATATCGTTTTTCTATATCAGACCACCTTACCTGCCTCCTGAGAAACCTGTATGCAGGTCAAGAAGCAATAATTAGAAGTGGACGTGGAGCAGCAGACTGCAAATTGTCAAGGAATATGTCGTCAGTACATTGTCACCCTGCTTATTTAACTTATATGCATAGTTATATAACATCATGCAAAATGCAAAGCTGGACAAAGCACAAACTGAAATCAAGATTGCCAGGAGAAACATCAACAACCTCAGATATGCAGATGATACCACTCTAATGCAGAAAGTGAAGAACTATAGAGCCCCTTGATGAAGGTCAAAGTGGACACTGAACAAGCTGGCTTAAAACTCAACATTCAAAAAACAAAGATCATAGCATCTGGTTCCATCACTTCATGGCAAATTGGGTAAAAAGTGAAAACAGTGTCAGACTTCACTTTTTTGGACTCCAAAATCACTGTGGATGGTGATTGCAGCCATGGAATTAAAAGATGCTTGGGCTTCTCTGATAGTTCAGTTGGTATAGATTACCCACTCCAGGGCTTCTCTTGTGGCTCAGCTGGAAAAGAATCCGTATGCAATTCAGGAAACCCAAGTGTGATCCCTGGGTTCGCAAGATCTGCTGTAGAAGGGAAAGGCTCCCCACTCCAATATTCTGGCCTGGAGAATTCCATGGACTGTATAGGCTGTAGGGTCACAAAAAGTTGGACATGACTGAGTGGCTTTCACTTCACTACTGCTTGGAAGAAAAGCTATGAGAAACCTAGACAGCATGTTAAAAAACAGAGATATTACTTTACCAACAAAGGTCTATATAGTTAGAGCTGTGGTTTTTCCAGTAGTCATATATGGATATGAGAGGTGGACTATAAAGAAAGCTGAGCACCAAAGAATTGATGCTTTTCAACTGTGGTGCTGGAGAAGATTCTTGAGAGTCCCTTGGACTGCAGGGAGACGAAACCTGTCAATCCTAGAGGAAATCAACCCTGAATATTCATTGGAAGGACTGATACTGAAGCTGAAGCTCCAATACTTTGGCCACCTGGTATGAAGAGATGACTCATTGGAAACAACCCTGATGCTGGGAAAGATTGAGGGCAGGAGGAAAAGGGGACAGAGAATGAGATCGTTGGATGACATCACCGACTCAATGGACATGAGTTTGAGCAGCTCCTTCCTCTATCATATGAATGAATGAATGAAGTCAGTCAGCCGTGTCCAACTCTTGGCGACCCCATGGACTGTAACCTGTGAGGCTCCTCTGTCCATGGGAGTTACCAGGCAAGAGTACTGGAATGGGTTGCCATTTCCTTCTCCAGGGGATCTTCCCCACCCAGGGATCGAACCCAGGTCTCCCACATTGCAGGCAGACGCTTCACCGTCTAAGCCTCCAGGGAAGGCTTGATGAGAATTGATTTCACCTAAACTGTGTGAGTCTTCAAAGCTCTGGGTTCTTCTTTCCTTGAACTATAGCCTAATAATCTCCTCCAGTGGCAACCTGGGGGTTTGTAGGGCTCAGTTCGCTTCTTTGACTTTTCTCAAGGATCATAGTCTTCCACTACTTTTGACCAATGTCTGAGAGCCACTGTTTCATGTATTTTGTCCATATGGCCTGCTCCCTATGGTTTATGAATATTTGTTTCACAGTTCCCTTGTTAGTCTCTGATCAAAGGAATCACAAAGGGTCAGACACAACTGAGTGACTAACACTTTCATACCTTGAAACTTGTTTTATCCTGAAAGCCCCAAATGGATCTTTATTATTCATTTATTCTTTGCATGATTGCTGAAAAGCTGGGTGAGGCACAGGGGAATGTGTGAGTGAGACACCATTACTATCCCAGAGAGATACCTGAGCATGTGGAAAACACAATTTTAAATAATAATTTGTCTATAGGGTTTCAGTATGCACAAGATGGCTATTATAAGGAGAAGAATGAAGTTTCATGGGAAGAAACTAATAATAACTGGGATGGATTAGAAGGGACGAATAGGTAGATTTTTCTTAGGAGTTGACTCAACTGTGGTACAATTCAGCAATCTGTGTCCCGTTAAAAACTGAAAAAGAGGAAGACAATTTTCTGAGACACAGGTTATAACTCTGTTGGTACTCTTTGTGAACTTAACAGACGTGAATACTGAAAATTCATATGGTATTAATAGAAAGGTTTAACCTCACTACATTAAGATGGGAGAACAAAGAAGCTGAGAGATGAAGTATTATGGAAGAATTTAAAACTACAATTCAACAGTAATTAATAACTTTTGCTTTTTTATTATTCACACAATTATTCCACTGAATCTTTATAACAGTTCTATGAGATAGTGCCATTACTATCAGCTCTCTTTTTTGATGAAGAAATTGATATATAAACAGGTTAAATAAATTGCCATAAGCCATAAGAATTGATGCTTTCAAAGTGTGGTGCTGGAGAAGACTCTTAATAGTCCCTTGAAGATGAAACCTGTCAATCCTAAAGGAAATCAATACTGAATATTCATTGGAAGGACTGATGCTGAAGCTCCAATACTTTGGTCACCTGATGCAAAGAGATGACACATTAGAAAAGACCCTGATCCTCGGAAAGATTGAGGGCAGGAGGAAAAGGGGATGACAGAGGATGAGATGATTGGATGGCATCACCAACTCAGTGGACATGAGTTTGAGCAAACTCCAGGAGATAGCAAAGGACAGGGAGGCTTGGCATGCTGCAGTCCATGGGGTTGCAAAGAGTTGGACACAACTTAGTGACTGAAAAACAACAACAGCAATGTGTACTATGTGATAGAACTTGTATTCAAGCTGAAGATATCAGGAACTAGAGCTGTGTTCTTAACTGCTACAGTAGCGGTTTTTGCTCTCCAAATCAATAACTGTTCAAGTCAGTTACATGTTCATGTCTCACAGACATCTGATAAAAATTCTTAAAAGGAATAAACTCAAATAATATTTAACATTTGTAGCCATATAATTATCTATTATATGAATTCTATGAATAATCTTATTCATTTATACTTTATAGAGTAGATTTTTGGAAATTAGACACAGGATAAATGAGTAGTCAAAGAAATTAAAATTGGATCAGTATGACACACTATTTTTCCATTTGTCAATCTGATGAATATCAGAAGCAATATGGATAACTAATGCTAAAAGGGTAGAAAGGGTACGAAGAGATATTTTTTTAAAATTCATGCTGAGATACTAATCTAGGAAAGAGAGACTTGAAAAAGTTTCACTTTCAAGTCATGTCGGCTCAGTTTAAGCATAATCACTATGCTCTATGCTTTTTATGAAATTGTTGATTTTTTTATATTTAAGTTTTCAAAAAATATGATATTATTTACATAATTTCATTGGTTTTTAAATTGTCTAGTCCATAGTTTTCTAAGGATAACCAAAAATTGAGCCAAAAATATATCTTTCGTCAGGTTTCATTTCCAGCTGAAGTTTTACACATTTTGAAATATATCAAGTCCCCAGAGGACTATTGTTTAAAAACTATGGATTGGCAAATTATAAACATAGAGCTTTCTTTGTGAATGTTTTTGAAAATAAATTCAATTCATTTAATGGAAATAGGGCTATTCAGATGTTTGCTCCATTTTATGTCAGTTTGATAAATCCTATTATGTAACAATATGCCCATTTCAGTTAGATTGTCAAATTTATTGACCTTAAACTCTTCAAATAGTCTTCTATTTTCCTTTTAATGTGTGAATAATCTGTAGTGATATATTTTCATTCAGTCCTGCTGTTAATAAATTGCATTTTCTATTTTTTGTTAGTCTTGCTGGACCCTTAGTCATTGTGTTAATTTCTTTTGCCTTTACTAATTTTCTCCATTGTTAAACTATTTTTCATTTCATTGATTAATGTTGTTATCTTTATTATTTACTTCCTTCCACTAACTTTGAGTTTACTTTGCTTTTCTTTTTCTACTTTTGCTGGATGAGATCATAAAGCATTAATAAAGAAAAGAGAAGGAAAACAGAAGGCAAAGAAAGATGTAATACTAAGGGAGAAATGCAATTGTTTCTGTTCACAGAAGACAGGATTGTTTTCATAGAAATTCTTATATTAAAACAATAATAAAAATTTAAAAGAATAAGAGTGCTAAAACATACATAAAAAGGTTAGAAAATAAGATTGATGGACTCTTCCAGGAAATTTCAATACAAAGATTAAAAAATGGAAACTAAGTGAGGAAAGAAAAATTAAAAGATCAGTTCAGGGGATCTTTCAACCATCTGTAGTTTGAAGAAGAGAGAATAAATAAAGGAAAAATGATATTATTATGGAAATAATACAAAAATCTAGCCCAAGAAATGTTGTGTGTAAGTCTTCAGAAAGGTTCTACTGAATGCCCAGCACTGTTATAATTGAAAAAATATAAAAAACCAAATATATATATATTCAACTAGACTTATAATACTTTTCAACTAATTTTATGAAAATAAAATCCAACTTTTTCTCTTTTCCATTAATTTTAAAGAGCTTATATATGTGTGTGATATTTAAACAAGCATAAAAGCATATTTATATTAAAATATATTTGATTTAAAATTTTTTATACTCTTCCAATTAACTTGAAAGACTATATATTTGCATTTATGTGTCTGTTAAAGAAGGAGACATTATTGCCTGATGAAAGACCAGACAAATTTAGGAGAAAGCTTATTAATCAGAGCATGGAAGGAGGGAACATAGTAATGCTTAATGAGCAGTAGGAATTATATATATAAATATAAATATATGTGTGTATCTTATATTACCTTCTCAATAATTGTATGAGGCAGGCATTATTATCATCATTTTAGAAATATTAACACACATGTTAGTGGGACAATGGAACAATGGAAATAGTGAGAGACTTTATTTTTTTGGACTCCAAAATGACTGCAGATGGTGACTGCAGCTATGAAATTAAAATACGCTTGCTCCTTGGAAGAAAAGCTATGACCAACCTAGACAGCATATTAAAAAGCAGAGACATTACTATGTCCATCTAGTCAAAGCTATGGTTTTTCCAGTAGTCATGTATGGATGTGAGAGGTGGACTATAAAGAAAGCTAAGCACCAAAGAATTGTTGCTTTTGAACTGTGGCATTGAAGAATCTTGAGAGTCTCTTGGACTGCAAGGAAATCTAACCAGTCCATCCTAAAGGAAATCATTCCTGAATATTCATTGGAAGGACAGATGCTGAAACTGAAACTCCAACACTTTGGCCACCTGATGTGAAGAACTGACTCATCTGAAAAAACCCTGGTGCTGGGAAAGATTGAAAACAGGAGGAGAAGGAGATGACAGAGGATGAGATGGTTGGATGGCATCACTGACTCCATGGACATGAGTTTGAGTAAGCCTCGGGAGTTGGTGATGGACAGGGAAGCCTAGTGTGCTGCAGTCCATGGAGTTGCAAAGAGTTGGACATGACTGAGTGACTGAACTGAACTGAACAGTCATTTGGTTAACAATCACCTGGACATTATATAAATTCAGATCTATATGATTCCAAACCACTTTCTCATCCTACTTTAGCAAGACTTGAGAAGTACCTTTAAGAATGGTTAGATGTAAGCACTATTTAAATACTTTTGGGTATTATTTGGTGTAACTTAAGGTATTTCAGGCTTCCCTGGTGGCACAGATGGTAAAGAGTCTGCCTGCAATGCAGGAGACCTAGGTTTAATCGCTGGATTGGGAAGATTTCCTGGAGAAAGGAATGGCTACCCACTCTCGTGTTCTTGCCTGGAGAATCCCATGGACAGAGGAGTCTGGAGGGCTCACAAAGAGTTGGACATGACTGAGTGACTAACACACACACTACAAGATTTTTCATATATAAGAGGCGAATGGGAATTTCCTTCAGTAATCCATTCACCCAGCAAATAGACATTGAATTTCTACTTTATGCCAGGCAGAGATGTGATAGGATTCAGTTCTGCCCTTGTACCTAAGCTGGTGCTTCCAGGACTGTGGGTTGGGGAGAGAGGGTGCAGGGCATGGCAGCATTGTGTGGTAAGTACTGTGAAGAGAGAGTTTGGTATACAAAAAATGCACCCAGAACAGATACCTAAAGGAGGCCTTCGAGAACAACTTGCTGATACAGGAAGGATGAGTCTTGTGGGGTTAGACAAGTGATTGGAGGTGAGGAGCCAGAGAGGGGAGTGGGGAGGGGGTGTGGGTGATGAAAGTATTTAGTCAGAGGGATCTGGTTGTAGGGACACAGCTGAAGTTGCAGAAGCCTCAAATGGCCTGCTATGTTGTCCAATACTTGTTGGAACATGGTGGGTAGGCCGAGAAGCAGTTAGTGGATGGAGGAATAATTGGGGAACATAATCCAGCAATTACTGTAGGAGCATGAGAGGAGAGTTATTGACCCAGAAATTCCCTGTAAAAGGGCTTTCTCTGTCCTTTCAATTCCCAGAGACAGATTGTGCTGATGTCGGAGGGGAAAATGTGTGCTTTTATCCCTCCTATCTAAGTAGGTCAGTATTTGCTAACACTCAAGGAGTCTGTATTATTTCTCCGTCGGCTAGAACATTGTGCTAATGAGGAGTGGGTCACAGGTTTAATCCCCTTACGGGCCTCTTAGCTTGGCTCTGTTCCGCAGCCACAGACAACACCCTTCACCCTGGGCTGTGTTTTCTCAAATGCCAGTCGCTGGCAGGAGAAGCCTGGTAAGACCTTCTGGACAGATTAGAGAAAACTCATCACCACTCAGGGCCCCAGAGGGGGACTGCTTCCAGTGAATGTTTCACTGACAGCACATAATCAATGTAATTGTGGTTTTCTAAGAATTCAGAAAGCATTTCACGTTACTCCCACTAAATCTCTAAGCTCAGCTCCTGTGGAAAATTTGCAGCCAAAGAGCTGCAATCAGCTAATATTCTCCTCTCTCCCCTCTTCTGAGTAAACTAAGAATATTTATTAAATGCCTAGTGAATTTTGGAGTTTCAATGATCCCGTCACAAGAGGAACAAAAAGATACAGTCCCTCATGCCCAGAAGTTTAAGCCCCAAATATCACAATATTCTTTCAGCAATGACTTTAGAGTAAAATCCATAGATCCAACACTGTGCCAGACATTTAGAAGAAAAGACGCACTAATTAACAGCTTTTACATATGGTCTGTGTGCCAAGCACATAGCTAAGTACTTTACAGTGATTATTTCATTTAGTGTTCAAAAATAGCATGTCAAAACTCAAGTGGGCCAAGTCCTTCCCCACCTATCTCCTTCCTCGTTCCTGGGAGAAGAGGTGATAAAATAGGAAAAATGTGTCGTCATAGGAAAAACCACTGTGGCTGGAAATTCTGCCCAAAGGAATTTTCAGGCAGAAAGGTCTGAATAAGTACAACAACTGTAACTAATGTTTATTGTATACTTCCTAGGGGGTGGTTTAGTCGCTAAGTCATGTTCCGACTCTTGCGACCCCATGGACTATAGCCCGCCAGGCTCCTCTGTCCATGGGATTTTCCAGACACGAATACAGGAGTGGGTTGCCATCTCCTTCTCCAACACTTTCTAGGTGGCAGGCATTTTTCTGAGCACACCATATCATTCAAGCTCTTTAACCCTCAACTCAACCTATGAAGTTAGGCTCTATTATTACTGATGTTTTGTCTGTGAGGAAATGAACACAAAGTAGGACAAAGAAGTAAGCCTGTCCAAGTTGACATAGGAAGTAAGTAACTTCTTAGAGTCAGGTTGTACTCGAGGCTTTACCTTAGTTATGTTGAGCGTGTTTTGTTGTGCTGATTTTCCATTACATACATTCTTCAGTGATGTATCTTCGCAAGCTTTTCCCCCCTCCCCACTGCTTTTAAATCAGGTTGAGGTCTTACTATTGAGTTGTAGGGTCTTCTCTGGTAGCTCATTTGGTAAAGCATCCACCTGCAATGCGGGAGACCGTGGTTTGATTCCTGGGTCTGGAAGTAACCCTGGAGACGGGATATGTTATCCTCTCCAGTATTCTTGGGCTTCCCTGGTGGCTCAGCTGGTAAAGAACCTGCCTACAATGCAGGAGACCTGGATTTGGTCCCTGGGTTGGGAAGATCCCCTGGTAGAGGGCTTGGCAACCCACTGCAGTATTCTTGCTTGGAGAATTCCCATGGACAGAGGAGCCTGGTGGGCTACAATCCACGGTGTCACAAAGAGTCAGATATGACTGAGAGACTAAGCACAGCACATTGAGTAGTAGAGGTTTTTTTAAAAGAAATATTTTATTCTGGATGTAATTAATTTATCAGAAAAATAATTTGCAGATATTTTCTCCAAGTCTCTTTAGTATCGTTGAAGGGCAAAACTTTTAAATTTTGTTGAAAGCTAATTAATCAAAATTTTCTTTTATTGTTCATGCTTTTCTATATGTCCTAGCTAAATAATCTGTATTGAGATCACAAAGATGTCCCTTCATTTTTCTTTTTGGGGTTTTATAATTTTTACTCTTATGTTTAGGTTTCTATTTCATTATCAGTTAATTCTGGTAATATGTGCGAAAAAAGTTAAAGGTTTTTTTCCCCTATAGATACCCAGTTTTTCCAGCATCATTTGTTTCAAATGGCAGATTTGTTGACAATCAAAGTGTGAAGGATACATGTGTATACAATAATATTTTTATTTTAATTGCCAAATAATTTTTCTGCTAAGATATAGAAACACAGTGGACTTTGATTTCCATGACCATCTTCAAATTGCTTGGTATCTCTGTTGAAAAATAATTGCCAAGTCAGAAAAGAATCATTTCCCACTACATATGTGAGTCTAGATTTGAAATGATCATTCTGTTCTTACCAAGCTGTCTTGATAGAGTTTTGTAGTAAATTTTGAAATCAGGCCGGGTAAGACTTCAAACTTTGTTCCCTTTAAAAAAAGTTGCTTTGGTTATTCTAGATCATTTGTTTCTCCCCATGAAGTTTAGGTCAATATGCAAACTTGTACAAAAAAATCCTTGCTGAAATATTTTGATTGGAATTGTCTTGAATCTATATATCATTTTGGCCAGATATAGAGATTCAAGATATATTATTATTTTTAATAGTCCATTATCTGATTTATCCCATTACGTTTCTAATGTCTATAAAACCTGTGGTGATAATATCATTCTGATTCCTGATACTTGCAATATGTATTTTCCTTTTCTTTCTTCCCTTCCCTTAATTCCTTCCTTCTTTTATTTCCTCTCTCCTTCCTTCCTTCCATCCATCCATCTAACTAGATGTTTGACAATTTTACTGATGTTTTAAAAGAACAGCTTTTGATGTTGTTAATTTTCTACAATGTTCAGTTCGGTTCAGTTCAGTTCAGTCGCTCAGTCATGTCCGACTCTTTGCGACCCCATGAATCACAGCAGGCCAGGCCTCCCTGTCCATCACCAACTCCCAGAGTTCACTCAGACTCACGCCCATCAAGTCCGTGATGCCATCCAGCCATCTCATCCTCTGGTGTCCCCTTCTCCTCCTGCCCCCAATCCTTCCCAGCATCAGAGTCTTTTCCAATGAGTCAACTCTTTGCATGAGGTGGCCAAAGTACTGGAGCTTCAGCTTTAGCATCATTCCTTCCAAAGAAATCCCAGGGCTGATCTCCTTCAGAATGGACTGGTTGGATCTCCTTGCAGTCCAAGGAACTCTCAGGAGTCCTCTCCAACACCACAGTTCAAAAGCATCTATTCTTCAGCACTCAGCTTTCTTTACAGTCCAACTCTCGCATTCATACATGACTACTGGAAAAACCATAGCCTTGACTAGACAGACCTTTGTTGGAAAAGTAATGTCTGCTTTTTAATATGCTGTCTAGTTTTGTCATAGCTTTTCTTCCAAGGAGCAATGTCTTTTAATTTCAAGGCTGCAGTCACCATCTGCAGTGATTTTGGAGCCAAAAAAAATAAAGTTTCTCNGGCAAAGTAATGTCTCTGCTTTTGAATATGCTATCTAGGTTGGTCATAACTTTTCTTCCAAGGAGTAAGCATCTTTTAATTTCATGGCTGTGATCACCATCTGCAGTGATTTTGGAGCCCAAAAAAATAAAGTCTGACACCGTTAAAACAATACAATTACTTAAGAAAAAAATTGGAATTTTTAATAAAGATTAAAAACAAACAAACACTGACCCCCCATGACTCAACCATTCCACTCTTAGGCATTTACTAGAGAGAAGTGAAAATGTATGTCCACAAAAAGTCTTGCCCAGAAGTATTTTGTGCGTGTGTATACATATATATACATATATCTTTAAAAATTGGACACAATCCAAAATATACATCAACAAGAGAATGGATAACCAAATTATGGTGCATTTGGACAATGGAATACTATTCGGCAGTAAAAAGGAACAGAGACCTGATTTTCACAACATGAAAAACATGATGGTAACAGAATGAGGAAAAAGAAAAATCAGACACAAGAACATATATGGTATGATTCCATCTTGGAAAGTTCCGTTATAGGCAAAAAATTATCTATAATCATCGAAATCAGAACAGTTGTCTCTAGGATGAAGTGGGAAGGGGCTGGAAATAGGGCCTCAGGGAACTTTCATGAGTAATGGGAAATCTAGATTTGAGTGATGTTTACATGGGTGTACACATTTGTCAAAATTCACAGACGTGTACCCTTAAAAATCTTAGGAATATATCTACCTAAAGAAAATAAGACCTATATATAGAAAACTATAAAACACTGGTGAAGGAAATCAAAGAGGACACTAATAGATGGAGAANGAACTCCATCACCTCCACTAGCTTTGTTCCTAGTGATGCTTTCTAAGGGCCACTTGACTTCACATTCCAGGATGTCTGGCTCTAGGTGAGTGATCACACCATCGTGATTATCCAGGTCATGAAGATCTTTTTTGTACAGTTCCTCTGTGTATTCTTGCCACCTATTCTTTTTGTATTGTATTTTATTTATTTATAGCTTTACCTTCCTTTTCTTCTATTTCTTTTGCTCTTTCTCTGTAGTTTCCTCAGGTAAAAACTAGTTCACTGATTTTATTTTTATTGAGGTACAAAGGATTTATAATGTTACATTAGTTTCAGATGTGCAGCAGTGAATCCCCACTCTTCTTTTTTTGTGGGGGGGATACTTTTCCTATATAGGCCACTGTGGAGTATTGACTAGAGTTTCCTGTGCTATAAAGTAGGTCCTTAATTAGTTACTCATTTTATATATAGTGGTGTGTACATGTCAGTCTTCCAGTTGGAAGATCCCAGTCTTCCAACTTATTCCTGTTCCCCTTACATCCCAGTAACCATAAGATTATTTTTTACACCTGTAACTCTATTTCTCTTTTGTAATTAAGTTCACTTGTAGCTTTTCTTTAATATTCCACATATAAGTGACACATGATATTTGTCTTTTGCTGTCTGACTTACTTCATCAATATGGGATCTCTAGGTCCATATATGTTGCTTCAAATGGCATTATTTTGTTCTTTTTAATGGCTGAGTAATATTCCTTAAAGAAAGCTCAGTGCTGAAGAATTGATACTTTTGAACTGTGGTGTTGGAGAAGACTCCTGAGAGTCCCTTGAACTGCAATGAGATCAAGCCAGTCAATCCTAAAGGAAATCAGTCCTGAATATTCATTGGAAGGACTGATGCTGAAGCTGAAACTCCAACACTTTGGCCACTTGGTGTGAAGAACCGACTGCTTGGAAAAGACCCTGATGCTTGGAAAGATTGAAGGCAGGAGGAGAAGGGGATGACAGAGGATAAGATGGTTGGATGGTGTCACCAACTCGATGGACATGAGTTTGAATAAACTCCAGGAGTTGGTGATGGACAGGGAAGCCTGGTGTGCTGCAGTCCATAGTGTCACAAAGAGTCAGACACAACTGAGCGACTAAACTAAACTGAATATTCCACTGTATATCTGTACCACAACTTCTTTACCCATTCCTCTGTTGATGGACATTTAGGCTGCTTCTGCATCCTGGCTATTGTAAATAGTTGCTACTGTAAACATTGGGGTGCATGTATCTTTTTGAATTATGGATTTCTCCAGATACATGTCCAGGAGTCTGATTTCTGGATCATATGGTAGCTCTATTTTCAGCTTTTTAAACCTCCATACGGTTTTCCATAGTGGCTAATTTGTTGTTCAGTCACTAAGTCATGTCCAGCTCTTTGTGACCCCATGGACTATAGCAGGCCAAGGTTCTTTGTCCTCTCCTATCTCCCGGAGTTTGCTTAAATTCATGTCCACTGGGTCAGTGATGCTATCCAACCATCTCATCTTCTGTTGTCCCCCTTTCCTCCTGCCCTGGATCTTTCCCAGAATCTATATCTTTTCCAGTTAGTCAGCTCTTCACATCAGGTGGCCAAAATATTGGAGGTGCAACTTCAGCATCAGTCAGTGAATATTCAAAATTGATTTTCTTTAGAATTTACTGGCTGATCTCCTTGCTGTCCAAGGGACTCACAAGAGTCTTCTCCAGCACCACAATTTGAAAGCAACAGTTCTTCAGCTGTTAGTTTTCATTCCCACCAACAATGTAGGAAGTTTCCCTTTACACCGTCTCCAGCATTTATTGTTTCTGACTGGTATGAAGTGATATCTCATTGTGGCTTTGATTTTTATTTCTCTAATAATTAGTGATTTTGAGCATCTTTTCATGTGCTTTAAATAATCTGTATATCTTCTTTGGAGAAATGCCTATCTATATCTTTTGCCCATTTTATTTTGATTGAGCTGTTCGTTTTTTGATAATGAGGTCAATGAGCTGTTTATATATTTTCAAGATTAATCTCTTGTCTGTTGTTTCATTTGCAAATATTTTCTCCCATTCTTCAGGCTGTTTTTTCATCTTGTTTCTGATTTCCTTCACTGCTCAAAAGCTTTTAAGTTTAATTGGGTCCTATTTTTGTTTTATCTTCATTACCCTAGGATGTGGATTGAAAAAAATCTTGCTGTGATTTATGTCAAAGAGTGTTTGCCTGTTTTCCTCTCTGAGTTTTGTAGTATCTGGCCTTACATTTATCTCTTTAATCCATTTTGAGTTTATTTTTGTATATGGTATTAGAGTGTATTCTAATTTCACTCTTTTACATGTAGCTGTCCAGTTTTCTCTACAGCCCTTATTGAAGAGACTCTTTTCTCCATTGTATATTCTTTCCTCCTTGTTATAGATTTTATGACCATAAGTGTAATAGTTATTCTCTGGACTTTCTACCCTGTTCCATTGGTCTATATTTTTTTTTTTTTATGCTAATACATACTGTTTTGATGACTGTAGCTTTGTGGTATGGTAAGTTCCCTACCTACGAACCTTCAAGTTGTGAACTTTCAAAGATGCAAACATGAGTTCACAGTCCAATCATATAAGTCAGTGCAAATGTCTGGGATGAACTACTGTATTTTAAAGGTACTGTACTATAAAACTAAAAATTGGTTTTGCTTTTTGTGTTTGTTTTTTATGTATTATTTGTGTGAAAACTATTATAAGCCTATTTTAGTACATTACTACATAGGCAATTGTATTAGTTTGGTACCTGGGCTAACTTTGTAGGACTTAGGAACAAATTAAACTTAGGAACACACTCTCAGGATGCAACTCATTTGTATGTAGGAGACTTACATATAGTCTGAGTTCAGGGAGCCTGATTCCTCCAGCTCCATTTTTCTTTTTTGCTTTGGCTGTTCGTGATCTTTTGTGTTTCCATATGATTTAAAATTTTTTCTGTTCTAGTTTTGTGAAATTGCCATTGGTAATTTGATCAGATTGCATTGAGTCTGTAGATTGCTTTGGGCAGTAGAGTCATTTTTACAATATTGATTCTTCCAAGCCAAGAACATTGTATATCTCTCCATCTGTGTCATCTTTTATTTCTTTCATCAGCATCTTACAGCTTTCTGAGTACAGATCTTTTGCCTCCTTAGGTAGGTTTATTCCTAGGGATTTATTCTCTTTCATGCAATGTGGTTGTTTCCTTAATCTCTCTTTCTGATCTTTCTTTATTAGTGTATAGAAATGGCAAGTGATTTTTGTGTACTAATTTTGTTTCCTGGAACTTTACCAAATTCACTGATAGCCTCTAGTAGTTTTCTAGTAGCATCTTTAGCATTTACTATATATAGTATAATGTCATTTACAAACAGTAACAGTTTTGCTTGTTTTTCAATTTGGATCCCTTTTCTTTCTTTTCCTACTCTGATCACAGTGGCTAGGACTTCCCAAACTATGTTGAATGAAAGTGGCAAGAGGGGACATCTTTGTCTTGATCTTGATCTTAAAGAAAATGTTGTCAGCTTTTCAACATTAAGCATGATGTTAGCTGCTAAAACATTTCATTTGTCATGCATGATCTTTATTATGTTGGGGTAGGTTCCTCTCTAAGCCTACTTTCTGGAGAGGTCTTTTTTTTTTTTTTTAAATCATAGATGAGTGTTGAATCCTGTGAGGTTTTTTCTGCATCTATTGAGATGATCATATGATTTTTATCTTTCATTTTGTTCATGTGATGTATTACATTGATTTATTTGCATGTAACAAAGAATCCTTGTGTTCCTAGTATAAATCCCACTTGATCAGTGTGTGTGATCCTTTTAATGTGGTGTTGGATTTTGTTTGCTAATTAAGGATTTTTTTTATCTATATTTATCAGTGATATTGGTCTGTAATTGTCTTAGTTCACTGATTTTAGATATTGTTTTTTAATATAAACATTTAAAGCTATATATTTTCTTCCATATACTGCTTTAACTACATCCCACAGATTTTGGTGTGTTTTGCTTTTATTGCTATTCACTTAAAAATACTTGATAATTTCTTTCGTGATTTTTTTTCCTGTCATCAAGACTTTGAACTGTTTTAATTTCCAGATATTTAGGGTTTCCTAGGAGAAGGCAATGGCAACCCATTCCAGTACTCTTGGCTGGAAAATCCCATGGGTAGAGGAGCCTGGTAGGCTGCAGTCCATTGGGGCGCTAAGAGTCGAGCACGACTGAGTGACTTCACTTTCACTTTTCACTTTCATGCACTGGAGAGGGAAATGGCAACCCACTCCAGTATTCTTGCCTGGAGAGTCCCAGGGACAGGGGAGCCTGGTGGGCTGCTGTCTATGGGGTTGCACAGAGTCGGACACAACTGAAGCGACTTAGCAGCAGCAGCAGCAGCAGACGTCTTATTGGGCTTCCCTGGTGGCACTATAGCTAGCTAGCTAGTAAACAACTTGCCTGCCAATGCAGGAGACAAGAGATGTGTGTGCAATCCCTGGGTCAGGAAGATTCCCTGGAGGAAGGCACAGCAACTCACTCCAGTATCCTTGCCTGGAGAATCCTATGGACAGAGGAGCCAGGGGGGCTGTAGTCCTTAGAGTTGCAAAGAGTCAGACACAACTGAAGCAACTTTTCGCACACACACAGATGTCTTATTAATTACTATTGCTTTCCCATTCAACTGTTGTTTATTGTGACGGCTAATTTTATATGTCACTTGGCTACACTGCCCTACCCAGAACATCATTCTAAGCGTTGCTGTAAGTATTTCTTAGATGTGATTAGCATTTAAATTAGTAAACTCTGAGTAAAGCATGTTACCCTTATAATGTGGGTAGAACTTGTCTAAATATTTGAAGGTCTTGAGAGAAAACAGGTCCCCTGAGTAAGAAGGATTCTGCTTCCAAGAAGCCGTAAGACTTGACCCTATAACTAACTCTTCCCTTGTCTCCAGGCTATTGGACTGTCCTGTAGATTCTGGATTTGCCAGCCCCCACAGTTATGTGAACTGATTCCTTAAAATCTCTCTCTCTCTAATGTGCTACCTAGCTAGCTAGCTAGGTGTATATGTATATGCTTATATATGTATGTGCGTGCATGCTCAGTGGCTTCAGTTGTGTGTGACTCTTTGCAATCCTAGGGACTGTAGCCTGCCAGGCTCCTTTGTCCATGGGATTCTCCAGGCAAGAGTACTGGAGTGGGTTGCCATTTCCTCCTCCAGGGGATCTTCCCAACCCAGTGACTGAACTCGCTTCTCCTTCATTGCAGGCAGATTCTTTACTGCTGAGTCACAGGGGAAGCCTATATATATATGTATATATATATGTGTGTATATATATATATGTGTGTGTGTATATATATATATATACACACACATATATGTATATATATACCATTAGATATAGATTTGCATACACATTCTGTTGGTTCTGTTTCTTTGGAAAATTCTAATACATAGATAGAAAACACACTGTTTTAAATTTTAATCCATATTCAATTTATTGAGATTTGTTTTATGACACCAAATAAGACCTGTCTTGGTGAATGGCCATCTACTCCTTAAATTCATATATATTCAGCTGTTGCTTGAGGAAGTGTTCTATAAATGTTAATTTGGTAGAGGTAGTTTACAGTGATGTTCACATCTTCTTGATCATTACAAATTATTTTATCTAGCTGTTATAAAAATTTCTGTGACAAAGATGTTAACAGTATCTTATTGTGACTATGTCTGTCTGTCTATGAATCCTCCAAATTCTGTGAAAATTCACATATTTTGAGTTTCCATTGTTAAGTATGTATTTGTTATACTTTTTATGTCATCCTCAGGATTCTTCTTTTTTATCATTTTGAAATATCTCTTTATTTCCAGTAATTCTCTTTGCCTTAAAACCTGTACTGTATATAACATTACTATAGCCACTTCAAGCTTGGTAGGCTTGTGTGTCATGTGGTATATAATTTTCCATGTATTTACTTTCCGTTTATCTGTGTTTTATATTTAAAATGTCTGTTGTAGGAAGCATATAGTGAGTCTCAGTTATGAACTCTGTCGTAATTAGACTGCTTACACCATTAACATTTAATATGCATTTATGTGGTTTAAGTCTACCATCTTAGCTTTTTTTCTCTGATTGCCATTTCGTTTTTTGCTCCTCTGTTCCATGTTTTCTTACTTCTATTGGCTTATTTAATTTTTTACTGCTTCTTTTTAATTTATATCTTGATTCTTAGACATTTTTCAAGTGTAAATTTTTATTGGTTTGCTCTAGGGATATACATTCCTAAACTTTCACATCTGCTTAGAGTTAATATTATATTACATCATATAAAGTATAGAAACTTGGCAATCATATATATCCCTTTATAACCCCCCACTGGTCTTCATGTTACAGTAGTCGTATGTATTTCTCCTACATAAACCGAACACTCCAACAGGTAGTGTTGTAACTTTTGCCTTAAACACGTGTATTTTAAAGGACTAAGAGGAAAACGGTCTTTTCTGAAGACTGTATTTTTGAGCAGTTTTAGGCCCGCAGGAAACTGAGGAGAACGTGTGGAGCTTCTCCATCTCGCTCCTGCCCCGCTTGCACAACCTCCCCGTTTACCGACATCTGCCGTCTGCGTGGCGGATCTGCCAAAACTGATGAATACACAGTGACACATGGTACCTGCCCAAAGCCCATGGTTGATGTTGCAGTTCACTCTTGGCGGTGTATTTTCATTACGCACTCTTAGATCAGTGCATAATGACGTATGGGGCTTCCCTGGTGGCTCACAGGGTAGAGAATCTGCCCGCAATACAGGAGACATAGGTTCAGTCCCTCAGTCAGGAAGATCCCCTGGAGAAGAGAATGACTCCCTGCTCCAGTATTCTTGCCTGGAGAATTCCATGGATAGAGGAGCCTGGTGGGCTACAGTTCATGGGGTCCCAACGAGTCAGATAACGACTGACGGACTAACATTTTCATTTTCATAATGGATACATAATAACATGTATCCATCATTATTGTGCCCTGCAGAGTGTTTTCCTTGCCCTAAAAATCCTCTGGGTTCCAACTGTTCATCCTTCCTTTCTCAACCTGGATATTTTTACTGTCTCAGTTTTGCCTTTTCTAGAGTGTCATCTAGTTGGAATCATTTAGTATGTAGCCTGTTCAGATTTCTGTATTTCACTTAATTAGTTATTTCACTTAGTTATTTCATTTAAGTTACCTCTATGTCCTTTCATGACTCAATTACCCACTGCTTTTTAACACCACATCATGTTCTATTGTTTGGATATACNAACGAGTCAGATAACGACTGACGGACTAACATTTTCATTTTCATAATGGATACATAATAACATGTATCCATCATTATTGTGCCCTGCAGAGTGTTTTCCTTGCCCTAAAAATCCTCTGGGTTCCAACTGTTCATCCTTCCTTTCTCAACCTGGATATTTTTACTGTCTCAGTTTTGCCTTTTCTAGAGTGTCATCTAGTTGGAATCATTTAGTATGTAGCCTGTTCAGATTTCTGTATTTCACTTAATTAGTTATTTCACTTAGTTATTTCATTTAAGTTACCTCTATGTCCTTTCATGACTCAATTACCCACTGCTTTTTAACACCACATCATGTTCTATTGTTTGGATATACACTGTTTATTTATCTATTGGGCTTCCCTGGTGGTTCAGAGGTTAAAGCGTCTGCCCGCAATGCGGGAGACCTGGGTTCGATCCCTAGGTCGGGTAACTTACTGAAGTGTATTTGGCACTTATGAACAACACTGCTATAAGCATGTAGGTGCAGATTTTGGTATGGACCTGAGTTTTCAGCTCCTTTGGGTAAATATCAAAGAGTGCAATTGCTGGATTGCAACTGCATGATAAAATATGTTAAATTTTGTAAGTAATTACCACAGTGTCTTTCAAAGTTTCTGTACCATTTCACATTCCCACAGCAATATATTAAAATTCCATTGCTCTACACTTTCACCAGTATTTGATGTTATCAGTGCTCTGCATTTTGGCCATCCTAAAAGGTGGGTAGTGATATCTCATTGTTTCTTAATTTATGTTTTCTGATAACATATGATATGAAGTATCTTTTCGCATGTTTGTTTGTCATCCATCTATCTTCTTTGGTCAGGTTTCTGTTAAAATCTGGCCCATTTTAAAATCAAGTTGTTTCTTTTCTTATTATTGACTTTTAAGAGTTCTTTGTATATTTTTGGATATTTTGTATATATATTTGTATATTTTGGATAACAGATATATATTTAATAAATATTTTCTTCCAGTGTGTGGTTCTTATCTCATTCACTTGACATTGTCTTTCACAGAGCAGAAGTTTTATATTTTAATGAAGTCCAGCTTATCAGTTCTTTCTTGGATGATGCCTTTGATGCTTTATCTAAAAAGCCTCTCCATATAAACTCTAGAATTAGTTTGAAATCAATATACACAAAATAAATTTGCCTTGAATCTATCAGTCAACTTGAAAATAACTAACATCTTGTCAATATTGAGACTTCCTTATCCCTATGCATGGAGTGTCTCTACATTCATTTAGTTCTTCGATTATAATCATCAAAATTTTGCAGTTCCTCATATAGATCTTAAGCACATTTTGTTAGATTTTTATCTATTTCATATTTATACCTAAGTTTTTCATATTTTGGAACACTAATGTAAATGATGCTGTGTTTGCTATTTGAAATTCCACTTGTTCATTGCAGGTATATAGAAAAGTGATTGACTTGTATATATATCCTGTATCCTACAGCCTTGCTATAATTACTTACTGGTTCAGGGTTGAGGAGGCAGGTATTTGTTTTTTGTCTGTTCTTTCAGGCTTTCTATGTAGATGATCATATCATCTGTGAACAAAGATAGTCTTCCCCTGCTATCTGATTTTTCACGATTCAGTTCAGTTCAGTCACTCAGTCATGTCCAACTCTTTGCTACCCCATGAATCACAGCACACCAGGCCTCCCTGTCCATCACCAACNCTAGTCCTGTGGCCACTGCTGAATTTTCCAAATTTGCTGGCATATTGAGTGCAGCACTTTCACAGCATCATCTTTCAGGATTTGTAATAGTTCAACTGGGATTCCATCACCTCCACTAGCTTTGTTCATAGTGATGTTTTCTAAGGCCCACTTGACTTCACATTCCAGGTTCTCTGGCTCTAGGTGAGTGATCACACCATTGTGATTATCTGGGGTCATGAAGATCTTTTTTTGTACAATTCTTCTGTGTATTCCTCCCACCTCCTCTGAATATCTTCTGCTTCTGTTAGGTCCATACCATTTCTGTCCTTTATCGAGCCTATCTTTGTGTGAAATATTCCCTTGGTATCTCTAATTTTCTTGAAGAGTTCTCTAGTCTTTCCCATGCTGTTGTTTTCCTCTATTTCTTTGCATTCTCACCATTAAGTATGTTCAAAATGTTTTATATACCTGAGATAAATCCCACTTGGTCGTGTTATATAATTCTTTTTATATATTGTTGGATTTGGCTTGCTAAGATTTAATTGAGAATCTTTGCATCCATGCTTATGGGAGATATTGGTCTGTAGTTTCCTTATTTTATCTTTTTCTGGTTTTTGATATTGAAGTAATGCTGACCTCACAGGGTGAGTGTGAAATTATTCCTTGTACTTCTGTCCTCTGAAAGAAATTGCAGAGAATTAGTGTAAATATTTCCTAAGTGTTTGGGAAAATCCACTATTTAGCTCATCTAAACTGATGTTGTTTTGGAAGGTTATTAGTCATTGATTCAATTTCTCTAATAGGTATTGGGCTTACTCAGATTGTCTACTTCTTGTGTGAGTTTGACAAATTGTGCATTTTAAAAAGTTGGTCCATTTCATGTATACTATTAAATTATGGGCATAGAGCTGCTCATTATATTCCTTTATTATCCTTTGAATGACCATGGGATCTGTAGTGAGATTGAATTAAAAGAGATGTCCCTCCTTTCATTTCTAATGTCAGTAGCTAGAATCTGTTCCTTTTTGTTAGCTAGCCTGGTTGGATATTTATAGATTTTATTGACCTTTTCAAACAACTAGTTCTTGGTTTCATTATTTTTTTTCTATTGATTTCCTGTTTTCAGTTTCTGGTCTATTTTTTATTTCTTTTTATCTGCTTACTTTGGATTTAATTCGCTCTTCTATTTCTAGTTTTATAAGGTAGAAGCTTAGAATATTGGTTTCAAATCTTTCTTCTTTTCTAGTATGTACATTAAATACTATAAATTTCAAACTAAGCACTGCTTTTAATGCATCCCAGAGAGTTCGTTAAGTTGTATTTTAATTTTCACCTCGTTCAAAATGTTTTAAGGTGCTACTGGAATTCCTTTTTGATTCAAGCGTCTGTCTCTTCAAATTATGTTTTCTGGCTTTCAGTATGCCTTGTAATTTTTTCCTGATAGCTGAACATGACACACACTGTAAAATGAGCTTCTTTAAATAGACATTTAGTACTGAAGTGGTGAGGTGTAGTGGGCAAAGTGTTGTATAGTCCCATGATTAGGTCTCAGTCATTTAGTGAATCCATGCTTCTGCTCTGTGATCTTCACAAGTGTTTCTCCCCCTTTAGGTGGAACAGGGTTGCTAGAGATGGGTTAGGTATTTCCCCACCCCAGGTCAATTAGATTCTGGTAATACCCAAGCAAATCTCATCACTTCATGGCAAATAGATGGGGAAACAATGGAAACTGTGACAGACTTTATTTTCTTGGGCTCCAAAATCACTGCAGATGGTGACTACAGCCATGAAATTAAAAGATGCTTGCTCCTTGGGAGAAAAGCTATGAACAATCTAGATAGCATATTAAAAAACAGAGACATGACATTACTTTAACAAAAGTCCATCTAGTCAAAGCTATGGTTTTTCCAGTAGTCATGTATGGATGTGAGAGTTGGATTATAAAGAAAGCTGAGCACTGAAGAATTAATGCTTTTAAACTGTGGTGTTGGAGAAGACTCTTGAGAATTTCTTGGACTGCAAGGAGAGCCCACCAGTAAATCCTGAAGGAAATTAGTCCTGAATATTCACTGGAAGGACTGATGTTGAAGCTGAAACTCCAATACTTTGGCCACCTGATGCAAAAAAAACTGACTTATTTGAAAAGACCATGATGCTGGGAAAGACGGAGGGTGGGAGGAGAAGGGGATGACAGAGGATGAGATGGTTGGATGGACATGAATTTGAGTCAGCTCTACGAGTTGGTGATGGACAGGGAAGCCTAGTGTGCTGCAGTCCATGGGGTCACAAAGAGTTGCACACGACTGAGCAACTGAACTGAACCTAATATCCAAGCAGGTAAGGCTCTGGTTAACTAGTTTCGCCTGAGGACAGGCCTTGTTAAGAAAAACAGAGCGCTCTGTCTTATTTCAAAATAGTTCCTTTTTCTCTCCCCCTGCCAGAAGCTGGAGGGGATTTTTCTCGGATATTTACTGTAGGAAGCCGATTGAGCACATGAAAATGAATCTCACAGCACAGTTTTTGATTTTTCATTCTGTTTAGCTTTTTATTTGTTGTTAGGACAGAGTGGTGACTTCCAAGCTCCTTATCTAAAGATCCAAATTTCCCTCTGGTAACATTTTTTTTTTTTTCAACTAGAAGAGCTTCCTTTAGCACTTAAAAAAAATAGTACAATGTGTGGTGACAAATTCTTTTTGTTTATTAATAACTCATGTGAAAATGTCTGTTTTATTTCTGAAGAATCATTTTGCTGAATTTAGAATTACAAGTTTATGGATTTTCTTCCTCCAGTACCTTAAAGATGTGGGTCCTCTGCTTTTTCTTCCTAATGAAAACATGCAGTCATGGATATTGTTGTTCCTCTATTTTTTATGTGTTTTTTTTTTTTTTCTAGCTGCCCTCAGGTTTTTTTTTTTTCCTTTATCTTTGATTTTTAAAAGTTCAAATTACGATGTAACAAGGCATGTTTTTCTTGAATTATTCTGTTTAGATTTTACCAAGTTTCTAGAATATGTAAGTTTTTGTCTTACGTCTTGAATCAAATTGGGAAATTGTTGTGGGCTGCATTATCTTCTCCCAGAGAATTTGCTGAAGTCCTAACCCCGGTACCTGTGAATGTGACCTTAGCTGGAAATAGGGTTGATATAATTAAGGTGAGATGTGGGCATTTGAGTAGGTCCTACTCCTGTGTGAGCAGTGTCCTTATAATAAAGAAATTTGTGTGCAAACGCATACAGGGAAAGCACCAGCTGATGACAGCGTCTGAGAGTAGAGTCATGCAGTTGCAAGCCAAGAACACCTAGAATCTATGAAGACCACCGGAAACTAGAGCAAGGCAGGAAAAGATTCTACCCAGTCTCAGAGAAAGCATGGCCCTGCTAATGCCTTGATTTCATATTTCTAACCTCCAGAGTTGTGAGAGGATATATCTTTGTTGTTTTAAGTCACTCAGTTTGTAGTACACTATTACAACAGCTCTGGGAAAGCAACACAGAAAGTTTTCAGCAGTTATTCTTTAATTCTTTTTTCTTTCTAAACTCTTTTTCTTCTTTTTCTGGGACTCTAATTCTATCTGCGTTAGACCATATGATATATAGATCTTAGAAGTTCTGTTCTTTAAAATAAGTTTTCTCTTTAGTTTTCAGATTGTATAGTCTTACTGATCTATTTTAAATTTTATTCTGTTTACTCTGTAATCTCTATCTTGGTACCGAGTCCATACAGTGTCATTTTATTTCAGAATTTGTAGTTTGGGGTTCTACAATTTCCATTTGGTTATGTTTGTATAGTTTTTATTTCTCTTCTTATGTTTTCTACATTTGTATTTATTTCAAATAAGTATTCCTTTTGTCTGGCTTCTTGCCTCTTGGGAGGAAAGCTATGACAGACCTAGACAGCATATAAAAAAGCAAAGACATCACTTTGCTGACAAAGGTCCAAATAGTTAAAGCTGTGTTTTTTCCAGTAGTCATATACAGATGTGAGAGTTGGCCCATAAAAAAGGATGAGTGTTGAATAACTGATGCTTTTGAACTGTGGTTCTGGAAAAGGCTTGAGAGTCCCTTGGACAGCAAGGAGATCAACCAGTCAATCCTAAAGGAAATCAACCCTAAACATTCAATAGAAGGACTGATGCTAAAGCTGAAGCTCCAATACTTTGGCCTCCTGATGCAAGCAGCTGGCTCATTGCAAAAGACCCTGATGCTGGGAAACATTGAAGGCAAAAGGAGACGAGGGTGGCAGAGGATGAGGTGATTAGATAGCATCACCATCTCAACAGACATGAACTTAAGCAAACTCTGGGAGATAGTGGAGGACAGGGAAACCTGGTGTGCTGTAGTCTATAGGGTCGCAAAGAGTTAGACACACTTGGTGAATGAACAACAATTAAATATCCCCTTAGCACATTAAACATAACTATAGCTTCTACTTTATAGTCTGTTAATTCCAATTTCTGGATCATCTCAGGGTTGATTATTGATTGTCTTTCCTTTAAATTATACTTTTCTGGGTCTTTACCTATTGGTATATTATGAATGCAACATTTTTTTTTAGATTCTGGTCTTTATAATATTCCTCTGGAGAGTGTCAATAGTTTTGTTTTAGCTGGCAATTAACCTAGTTGGAATAAGACCATCAAGCCTATATCACCTTCAGTGCTTGATATTCAATTCTCAATTCAGTTCTCATAGCCTTTCTAAGTTGGTTTCAGTTTGTTCCACACAAGCACAGTTCAGGGATTAAGCTGAGACTTGCAGAGGTGGTTCGAATATCAGTTCAATTCTCAAAGCCCTTTTTATGCTGGTTTTCTTCTGCCCCACCTATGTGCTGTTTAGGAGAGAAGCTGAGATGTGATTTCTTTAACAGCGTTAGGGGGTAGCATTTTCCTGACCTCTCCTTTCTCAGATTCCCCCTTTCACTCTGGCATGCATAGCCTGCTTTCCCTGGTTCCTCTAGCTAAAAAGACACTAGGGTTCCTTTTAGATTTTAGTTGCCATTGCTATTCTGCTTGGTGACTGATTCTGACCCTCAAAGAAAAGAATCAGGAGAAACTAAAAGCAGGAAACACACCACCATGCTCATTCTTCTCCAAGTTCTGATTTTCCTTTATACTTGTTCTGCTTTTAATTTTCTTCCACTTTTTATTTTAAAATAATTATGATTTCATAGGAAGTTGACAAAATCATACAGAGCAGCCCCAAGTACCCGTCATCCAACTTCTCCCTCAAAGTTACATTTTACATAATTATAGTATAATATCAAAGCCAGGAATTTCATATTGGGACAGTGTGTATGTATAGTTCTATCATTTTAACAAAGGTATAAGATCACATAACCATGAACACAAGATAAAGAGCTATTCAGTCAGCACAAAGATGTTCCTAATGCTACCCCTTTATAGTCACATTCAAACCCTCTCTCCATCATCCTTAATTAGGGGCAACCATTAACCGACTTTCCATATCTATAATTTTGTCTCTTCAATAACCTTATGTAAATACAGTTCGTGAACTTTGACTTTTACCACTCAGCATAGTAATCTTGAGATCAATTCAAACTGTTGCATGCATCAATAATTCATTTTTTTTGGTTGTTGGGTAGTATTCCATGGTATGTATATACACAACATTTTTTTTCATTTACAATCACAGAAAACTAACCAATCTAATCACATGGATCACAGCCTTGTTTAACTCAATGAAACTATGAGCCATGCTATGTGGGTCCACCCAAGATGGATGGGTCATGGTGGAGAGTTCTGACAAAATGTGGTCCACTGGAGAAGGGAATGGCAAACCACTTCAGTATTTTTGCCTTGAGAACCCCATGAACAGTATGAAAAGGCAAAAAGATAGGACACTGAAATAAACTCCCCAGGTCAGTAGGTGCCCAATATGCCACTGGAGATGAGTGGAGAAATAACTCCAGAAAGAAAAAATAGATGGATCCAAAGCAAAAACAACACCCGGTAGTGGATGTGACTGGTGATAGAAGCAAGGTCCAATGCTGTAAAGAGCAATATTGCGTAGGAGGAACCTGGAATGTTAGGTCCATGAACCAAGGTAAATTGGAAGTGGTCAAACAAGAGATAGCAAGAGTGAATGTTGACATTTTAGGAATCAGTGAACTAAAATGGACTGGAATAGGTGAATTTAACTCAGATGACCTTTATATCTACTACTGTTGGCAAGAATCCCTTAGAAGAAATGGAGTAGCCATCACTGTCAACAAGAGAGTCTGAAATGCAATATTTGGATGAAATCACAAAAATGACAGAATGATCTATGTTCATTTCCAAGGCAAACCATTCAGTATCACGATAATCCAAGTCTATTCCTTGACCAGTAATGCTGAACAAACTGACGTTGAATGGTCCTATGAAGACCTACAAGAACTCCTAGAACTAACACCCCCAAAAGATGTCTTTTTCATTATGCAAAAGTAGAAAGTCAAGAAACACCTGGAATAACAGGCGAATTTGGCCTTGGAATATGGAATGAAGCAGGGCAAAGTCTAATAGAGTTTTACCAAATGAATGCACTAGTCATAGCAAACACCCTCTTCCAAAAGCACAAGAGAAGACTCTACACATGGACATCACCGGATGGTCAACACCAAAAGCAGATTGATTATATTCCTTGGAGCCAAAGACAGAGAAGCTCTATAGAGTCAGCAAAAACAAGACTAGGAGCTGACTGTGGCTCAGATCATGAACTCCTTATTTCCAAATCCAGACTTAAATTGAAGAAAGTAGGGAAAACTACTAGACTATTTAGTTCAGTTCAGTACACTTCAATTGTTCAGTTGTGTCCGACTCTTTGCAACCCCATGAACCACAGCAGGCCAGGCCTCCCTGTCCATCACCAACTCCTGGAGTCCACCCAAACCCATGTCCATTGAATCAGTGATGCCATCCAGCCATCTCATCCTCTGTTGTCCCCTTCTCCTCCTGCCCCAAATCTTTGCCAGCATCAGGGTCTTTTCAAGTGAGTCAGCTCTTTGCATCAGTTGGCCAAAGTATTGGAGTTTCAGCTTCAACATCAGTCCTTCCAATGAGCATCCAGGACTGATCTCCTTTAGAATGGACTGGTTGGATCTCCTTGCAGTCCAAGGGACTCTCAAGAGTCTTCTCCAACACCACAGTTCAAAAGCATCAATTCTTCGATGCTCAGCTTTCTTAACAATCCAACTCTCACATCCATACATGACCACTCCACATGATAGTGGAGGTGATGGAATTCCAGTTAAGCTATTTCAAATCCTAAAAGATGATGCTGTGAAAGTGTTGCACTCAATATGCCAGCAAGTTTGGAAAATTCAATAGTGGCCATTAATCTGGAAAAGGTCAGTTTTCATTACAATCCCAAAGAAAGGCAATGCCAAAGAATGCTCAAACGACTGCACAATTGAACTCATCTCACATACTAGTAAAGTAAAGCTCAAAATTCTCCAAGCCAGGCTTCAGTATGTGAACTTTGAAATTCCAGATGTCCAAGCTGGATTTAGAAAGGGCAGAGGAATCAGAGATCAAATTGCCACATCTGCTGGATCATGGAAAAAGCAAGAGAGTTCCAGAGAAAAATCTACGTCTGCTTTATTGACTCTGCCAAAGCCTTTGACTGTGTGGATCACAACAAACTGTGGAAAATTCTTCAAAGGATGGGAATCCAAGACATCCTGACCTGTCTCCTGAGAAATCTGTATGCAGGTCAGGAAGCAACAGTTAGAACTGGACATGGAACAACAGACTGGTTCCAAATAGGAAAAGGAGGTCGTCAAGGCTATATATTGTCACCCTGCTTATTTAACTTCTATGCAGAGTACATCATGAGAAACGCTGGGCTGGAAGAAGCACAAGCTGGAATCAAGATCACCGGGAGAAATATAAATAACCTCAGATATGCAGATGACACCACCCTCATGGCAGAAAGTGAGAAAGAACTAAAGAACCTCTTGATGAAAGTGAAAGTGAAGAGTGAAAAAGTTGACTTAAAGCTCAATGTTCAGAAAACAAAGATCATGGCATCCGGTCCCATCATTTTATGGCAGAAAAAAATGGAGAAACAGTAGAAACAGTGTCAGACTTTATTTTGGGGGGCTCCAAAATCACTGCAGATGGTGATTGCAGCCATGTAATTAAAAGACATTTGCTGCTTGGAAAAAAGGTTATGACCAACCTAGTAGCATATTAAAAAGCAGAGACGTTACTTTGCCAACAACGGTCATTCTAGTCAAGGCTATGGCTTTTCCAGTAGTCATGTATGGATGTGAGAGCTGGATTATAAAGAAAGCTGAGTGCCGAAGAACTGATGCTTTTGAACTGTGTTGTTGGAGAAGACTCTTGAGAGTTACTGTAAGGAAATCCAACCAGACCATCCAAGAAGAAATCATTCCTGAATACTCGTTGAAAGGACTGATATTGAAGCTGAAACGCCAATATTTTGGCCACCTTATGCAAAGAGCTGACTCATTTGAGAAGACCCCGTTGCTGGGAAAGATTGAGGGCAGGAGGAGAAGGGGATGACAGAGGACGAGATGGCTGCATGGCATCGCTGACTCTATGGACATGAGTTTGAGTGAACTCCAGGAGTTGGTGATGGACATGGAGGCTTGGCGTGCTGTGGTCCATGTGTTCACAAAGAGTCAGATACGACTGAGCAACTGAACTGAACTGAATTTGTTTATTTTAGTTGGAGGCTAAATACTTTACAATATTGTTTTAACACAATTTGTTAAACTATTTATGTGTGAGAAACACTTTGATTGTTTCCAGCTTTAGGCTATTACAAATAAAACTGTTGTGAACAATCATATCTGGAGTTTTGTGCAAATGAGAGTTTTCATTTCTATGAGGTAAATGACCTTAAGCTCATGGGTCATGTGGTAAGTGTATATTTAGTTTTGTAAGAAATTGCCAAAATATTTCTCAGATTCAATATACCATTTGTCTTTCCCCCATCAATAAGTGAGAGACCCAGTTTTTCCCACATCCTAACCATCATTTTAGCTGTTTTAATAACAGTGAGTGATAGCTCACTGCAATCTTAATTTGCATTTCCCTGAGATGTTGAACATCTTTTCATTAGCTTATTTGACATCTGTACATGCGTTTCAGTGAAATACTTCTGCATGTCCTTTGCCCGTTTGCTAATTGCATCATTTTTAGTTTGGATAATGCTTTATATACTCTGAAAGAAAAGTGAAAAGTGAAAGTTAAGTGTCTTAGTCATGTTCAACTCTTTGCCACCCCGTGGAATGTAACCTGCCAGGCTCCTCCATCCAAGGGATTTTCCAGGCAAGAATACTGGAGTGGGTTGCCATTTCCTTCTCCAGGGGCTCTTCCCAACCCAGGCATCGAGCCCAGGTCGCCTGCATTCCAGGCAGACTCTTTACCATCGGAGCCAGCAGGGAATACTTTATGTACTCTAGATTTGTCAGATATGTGCTTTGTAAATATTTTTCCCATTCTGTAGCTTGTATTTTGATCCTTCTAACTGAGTCTTTTTCAAAACAAATGTTTTAAACTGGTAAAGTCAAATATTTGATTTTTCTATTATGGACAGTGCTTTGGGTAATAGTCTAGGAAGTCTTTACCAAGTCCTGAGTCCTGAAGATTTTCTCTTATGTAATTTGCTAAAAGTTTTATAGTTGCATGTTTTACATGTAAGTCTATAATCTAGTCTGAGTTAATTTTGGTGAAGATGTCAGGTTTATATTAAGGTTCTTTTTTTTTTTTTTTGCCTATGGATAAAATGTCAATTGATTCAGCATCATCCTTTGAAAATACTGTCCTTCCTCCATTGAGTTTTTTCCCATAGTTTTGTCAAAAGTCACTTGGCTTTAATTGTGTGGGAGCTATTTCTGGTTTCCCTATTGTATTCCATTGATCTATCTGTCTATTCTTCCATCAATATCACACATTCTTGTTATATAACTATATAATAAATCTTGAATTCAAGAAAAGAGATACTTCCCACTTTATTCTTTTCAGAATGATATTTAGCAAATCTAGATCACTTGCCTTTTTGTAAATTTTAAAATAAACTTGTTTATGCTTAACAAAAAATATTGTTGGAATTTTGATAGGAATTGCACTAAACCTGTGTGTCAATGTGGGGAGAATTAACCCTAAACTGTAGTGAATCTTCTAATATTTACATGAAGACAGATGAGTGTTCCATTTATTTGGGTACTTTTTGATTTCTTTCAACATTTTGTAGTTTTCAGCATAGAAATCCTATGTGTTTTTGTTAAATTTACTCTGACAACCAAATATTTATTTTAGAGTGACTATATATGCCGTTGTGTTTTTGATTTCTGTTTTTACAGGCTTGTTTCTATTTCTGTAGAAATACAATTGCTATTTGTATTTTTTATTTTTTAACCTGCACCCTTACTGAACTCACTCATTAGTTCTCAAAATTTTTAGTAGATTCCTTGGTATTTTTCTCTTTAGACCATCAATCTGTATCATTCTTCCTTTTCTGATGTTCCAAGATGCCTTATTCTGTAATTTCCAATATGCTCAGATAACATTCTTAAGCTATGCTTTGAGGTTTGCTGGTGAGAAATTTTGTTAGTTTTCTGCATGCTTTTTTCCAGTCTGGTGAGGATGAAAAACTCACATGCCCACTTGGCCCTCTCAGACATCACTAAATTGGGGGGTTCTGTGCCTCTTTACAGCCTGATATGTGTGGAAGTTTAAGCTTTTCATTTAGCCATTGCTGGCAAAGATAAGGTAGGGTCATAGTCTTTTCTGTAATATTTGGCTTAAGTAAAATTTTGATCTAAAATGTTCTGTTTTCCTTAACTTCCCTATACCTGATCTTTTGACTTTTAAAGACTATAGGCTTTCCTGAGCTTTTTTGTTTATGTCTCCTGGCTTTCCAAATTTCCAGTTTCTACAATATTCAATCTGGGCTGTTTGAGGCAAAAGAAAAACCAAAGAACTTCTCTCTGTGTCATTCTTGGAGCCCCAGATTCTCTAGTCAGTCTGCATTTTTCTGTCCGCTTTTCAGTCTTATATTTGCTTTATATGCAATGTCCAGGGATCTTTCAATGTACTCAGCAAGAAGAATAGGGTAGATATGCCCACTCCATATTCCCAGAAATAGAAGAGTTCTTAAGAGTTCTCAGATAGTTGATTTTGTATAGTTGTAACAAGTGCAAAGGATGGACTATAAGGATTTTACTCTGCCAGGGAATTTGGAATTCTCCATTTTTGTTTTTTTAAAGAGTTTGAAACATGTAAAAGGAACATGTTTTATATTACTAATACACTTACCATTTGCAACATTCTTTATTCATCTTAATCCAAATTTCTCTCTGATATCATTTCTTTCTGCCTATAGAATTTCAGACTTTAAGATTTTGCACAGTGAAGATCAACTGCCAATAAATTATCTCAGTGCTGGTGTCATAAAGTTTTTATTTTGGCTTCACTTTTGAAAGATATTCCTATTAAGCATAGAGTTTCAGATTGACAAATTTTTCTATCGCTACTTTCAATGATGTGGTTCTATTATCTTCAAATTATGTAGTTTCTTGTAAGAAACCTGCTCAGATTCTTACTTTTGTTCTACTCTAAGTAAGGTATGTGTGTATTTTTTTCCTCTAGATGCTTTTGTGAGTTTCACTTTGTCATTGGTTTTCAGCAACCAAATTATGATGTGCCTTGGTGTGAATTTCTTTATTTGATTTGGTGTTTGATGACCTTTGTAGATGTATGGATTTGTAGTTTTCTTCACATTTGAACATTCATTATTATTATTATTTCTTCAAGTATATCTCCTTTTCTGGAACCACAGTTACATGTAGTATATTGTATGATTGCTTGATACTGGCCCCCAGCTTATTGAGGATCTTTTCACTCATTTCAGGTTATTTTTCTCTGTTTGATGTAGTATAACTTTTATGGCTTTGTTCTCAAATTGCTATTCATTTTTTCTTCAGTTTCCAATCCTCTGTTAATCCCATCATCTGGTGTATATTTTGTTTTACATACTGTATTTTTCATTTCTAGAAGTTTCATTTACATTTCCCATATCTATCATTTCTCTGCCCATTGTATTCATGTTTTCTTTAAATTCTTGAACTTATTTAGGATTTAGAATAGCTCTTTTGAGGTACTTCCTTAATAATTTGGGTAGCTGTTTTATATAAGTCACTGATTAATTTTTACTTCAATGGACATTATTATTTCTACTTTGTAATTAAGAAAACTAAAGCTCAGGGAGACAAATTAATTCCCCCAAGTAATTTAGCTAATAAGTAGAAAATTAGAGCCCGAGATCATTTAATTCTCATCTTCATCCTCATAGCTACCATGCTATGCAGTATTAACTCTCTTAACTGGTTGTTCAAACAAGTATTCTACTTTTGTAAACTGCAGTTTCCCTGTCTATAGAACTAGAGATCGCAAAGATACCTACTTCACAGCATTGTATGTTAAAGACACTTTTCCTCTTAAGTTGTATTTGCTTCAGTTGGAATAAGAAACTTGTTTCATTTCAGAGGACAGAACGACAATAACAGAGCTAAGCGTGCATTTGGATAGGTGGGGAGGGGGGCAACACTTTGTGGAAGGCTCATATACGTAAGGAAACTTGAGGCCAGAGGATCATTCCCTGTAGAGGTCCCTGATAGGAAACAAAAAGCATTAGTGCTCCACTCCTTCATAAATATTTCTGGTACTGCCTCAATATGTCAAAGAAGCCATAGTTTTAACTGTAAACTTACTGTGAACTGTGAACTTAAAAAACTGTGAACAATTTTTTAAATGTGAGCTTACCATTCTGACATAAATACAGTGTGGAAAACAAAGATTGTTATATATTGGCCATCTGAATAACCTCTCCCAACAATCCAGGTGGTGATAATGATCAAGATGGCATCTACTGGAAGACATTTTTATTGTTTTAGATATTTACTTCTTCATAGATTTATATCCCTTTTCAGAACCTTATCTATGACTGGAGAGCTCAGTTTATTTGCCCTATGTATCCAGGGTACATTAATGAGTTCCATGATAGATATGTTTCTTTTTTTTATTAATTTTTTATTTTGTTGTTGTTCTTTGAGCTACTACTAAACAGAACCTTTTCTAGGCAACAATCNCTTCTTCATAGATTTATATCCCTTTTCAGAACCTTATCTATGACTGGAGAGCTCAGTTTATTTGCCCTATGTATCCAGGGTACATTAATGAGTTCCATGATAGATATGTTTCTTTTTTTTATTAATTTTTTATTTTGTTGTTGTTCTTTGAGCTACTACTAAACAGAACCTTTTCTAGGCAACAATCTTGAAAATTCATGCAGGATTTCCTATTGATTCTTCTGAATCAATGTTTTCAAATTGGGGTGTTGGAGAAGACTCTCAAGAGCCCCTTGGACTGCAAGGAGATCAAACCAGTCAATCTCAGTATTCATTGGAAAGGCTGCTGCTGAAGCTGAAACTCATTGGAAAAGATCCTGGTGCTGGGAAAGATTGAAGGGAAAAGGAGAAGGGGATGACAGAGGATGAGATGGTTGGATGGCACCACTGACTCAATGGAGTTGAGTTTGAGCAAGTTCTGGGAGATGGTGATGGACAGGGGAGGCCTGGCATGCTGCAGTCCATGGGATCACAAAGAGTCAGACATGACTGAGTGACTGAACAATAACAACAGTGCACTCTGTACTAGGGATACAGAGTTACATGACATGAAATATCTGCTGCTTTGGAATTTATAGACTAGCGAGGAAAATAAAATATGAGTTAAAACTAAGCTATGCCATGTGGGGCCACCCAAGACAGGCAGGTCATGGTGGAGAGGTCTGACAGAACGTGGTCCACTGGAGAAGGGAATGGCAAACCACTTCAGTNCTCAACATTCAGAAAACGAAGATCATGGCATCTGGTCCCATCACTTCATGGCAAATAGATGGGGAAACAGAGGAAACAGTGTCAGACTTGATTTTTCTGGGCTCCAAAATCCCTGCAGATGGTGATTGCAGCCATGAAATTAAAAGACACTTACTCCTTGGAAGGAAAGGTATGACCGACCTAGATAGCATATTGAAAAGCAGAGACAGTATTTTGCCAACAAAAGTCCGTCTAGTCAAGGCTATGGTTTATCCAGTAGTCATGTATGGACATGTGAGTTTGACAGTGAAGAAAGCTGAGCACGGAAAAATTGATGCTTTTGAACTGTAATATTGGAGAAGACTCTTGAGAGTCCCTTGGACTGCAAGGAGATCCAACCAGTCTATTCTAAAGGAGATCAATCCTGGGTGTTCTTTGGAAGAAATGATGCTAAAGCTGAAACTCCAGTACTTTGGCCACCTCATGTGAAGAGTTGACTCATTGGAAAAGACTCTGGTGGTGAGAGGGATTGGGGGCAGGAGGAGAAGGGGACGACCGAGGATGAGATGGCGGGATGGCATCACCAACTCGATGGACCTGAGTTTGAGTGAACTCCGGAGTTGGTGATGGACAGGGAGGCCTGGCGTGTTGCAATTCATGGAGTCGCAGAGTCGGAGATGACTGAGCGACTGAACTGAACTGAATCATAGGTCTATCCCAGAAGGTGTGGGAAAACCCCAAACTGAGTATCTCTTAGCCATCTGGCAAATGGACAGACAAGACTCTGAAGGGAAGGTTAGGCTTGACTAAATTCTGAAAGGTGAGGATGAGTTTGTCAGGAGTGGAAGTCACAGCAGGGAAGGCGGTTCTCAGCAGAGGGAGGGAAGCGTGTCTGAAGGCTTGCTAGACTGGGAGTGTAGCGTCTCTCTTATCTGTAATTTGTTTTGACTGGGGTTCGGGGGAGATAAGACAAGACAGGTAGCCAGGGCTCAGACCATGAAGGGGCCATTATGTTTCTTGGTCACAAGGGAGTCTGAATGTGAGAGCGTGGGTGAGGAGGTATTAATTCGTATCCACACTGGAAAAACAACTCAAAGTACAAGGCTGGTTGCTGACAAATCAGTTGCCTCAGATTTGTGTCTGATCCCACACGGGGGTTGACACAGAAATACCGACGACTGACTGGCTCTAAGCTCCCAGACAGCGAGGAAATCTGCTGAGTGGAAGCCTTTGGGGTCTGACTATGGGATAAACAGCTTTGCTCAGAGCTCTGCCCTCTGGGTAAACAGTGGCTTGTTTCTGAGGGGAGGCAACTCCACTGGGGGTGGGTGGTGTTGGCTCTTGAGGCAGAAATAGTGCTGTCTGGGCTTGTGCGGGCTTTTGAGTTCGCAGGCAGACCGCAGGAAGCTGACAAACCCAAAGAGGCATAGACGTGTTGAAAAGAGCACTGTCAAAAGACCAAGAAAATGTTGAAAACCAAGTGGGGAGTAAGGAGAGGGGTGCCCACTGTTAATACCATCCTTACCGCAGAGACCTAGGACTTGCTGTTCCCTCCTCAGCTCTATAACTAAGGCTACCTGGTACCAGGTTTCACCTAAGTGCTTTCTTTACAGAATAATAACAATAGCTGATATATTTTGAGTGCTTGCTTTGTCACCGTGTACTGTTCTAGATATTTTCCATACTGTGACTCAGTTAATTCTTACATCTACACAATGGAAGTTAATAATACGATCTCATGTTACAGATGAGGAAACTGAGTCTCAGAGGTGAGGTATGCCTCATATCACACATGCAGGAACTAACTGTGGACCTGTGGACCTCCCAGGTGGCTCAGCAATAAAGAATCCACCTGCAATGCAGGAGCTGCAGGAAATGCAGGGTTCAGTGCCTGAGTCAGGAAGATCTGCTGGAGAAGCAACTGGCAGGCTCCACTGGCAGCCCACTTCAGTATTCTTGCTGGAGAATCCCATGGACAGAGGAGGCTGGCAGGCAACAGTTCATGGGGTCTCAAAGAGTCAGACATGACTTAGAGGGTAAACAACAAGGGAATAAATAGTGAATCTGGGGTTTGGGCCCATGCAGTGGGACTTCACAAACCCCTGGTTCATTTCTCTATCTCTCTACCATCGTTTTTCCTTATGTATGGATGGGAAAACTGAGAGTAAGAATAGGTAAGAAAATAGTGGAGCTGGAATGGATCTCAGTCCCTGACTTCAGGTCTAGTTGCTTTCACCACTGCACTCCATTGGGAACAGGTGTGCTTTCTGTCTCTCTGAGACTCTTGCCTGATTGGAGCAATATCTGGACCTGAATTCAGGAAACAGGTCTATGGGGAGGTCCAGCCAGACCCTCTTGCATAAAAGTGGCCCCCAGAAAGCAAAAGGTGTTAACCAAAGAATCGGCAACATCCACCAGGCAGGGACCATCACCAAAGGTCCTACCTCCCCCCTCTCACAATCTCAAAAAGCAGAGAGCTTAAGACTTGGAAAGAGAAGTTGGGAAAATATTCCAGACTCAGACATGGACCACACTCTCCTTCACTCTCCAAGGAGCTGTAGTAGAAAAGGACATAGGAGAAAAGCCCTTCTCCCCACCCCCAACAGCTGTCTTACTCTAACCCCCCCCCCCCAGACACACAGGAGATGTAGGGAGGAGTAAATTGGTGTGAGCTGGAAATTTTCACATAGACTTTCAAATTAAAGAACAATTATGTAACCTGGGAAGTTTTGGAATCTGCTCAAGGCATCATTTAAAGAAAGGAAGGGAAGAATCCCAAAGAATCCAGGGAGCACAGGCAGTGACAGAAAGATATAAAACTGTTTTATGAGACTGTTTAATCAACTGGATACATCAGCCACCTACCAACACAGGCATTCCAACACAGGCTGCCCTTCCTTCCTCATTTCACTCCTTATTTTCCTTTTTTCCTCCTTAGAAGACCTCTCACTACAATCCCAGTGCTTGCTACCTCGGTAGTGCTCTTTCAGTTCATGGTTACAAGCTGACAGTTGTTTATTCTCTAGGATAAACTACACTCCCTTCCCAAACCAGATGTTGAAGCCATCTAAGGCCAAGGTACAGTGGTTGTGCAAAGTTTAGACCAAGTTTGAATAAAGCATCAATGGTATCATGAATCAGGCTCTGAACACATCCAGTAAATGGATTCTATAACCCTGTTAAGCTCACTGCCTAAGACCTTTCAAACTCATCATTGACACTGCAGAGACAAAGTGTGAGCTTTAGGTCTATTGGGGAAAATAGGCTATATGTCCTTCTACAGTAAGTCTGGAAGTCCCATGGATAAAAATCTGCATCTTAGAGGGCTGGGGAGGTGGTCTAAGGCACCTAAAAGGTACAGCCCTGGTGAAGATAGAGTTGACCTGTCTGAGGTCATCCTGCCTCAGTGGTTGAAGCCTAAATACTTGGGAAGACCATGGGATATGGAAAGGGAAGAGCATAGATCTAAGTTTTCAAACTGAGATGTTAATGGTAAGTTTAATTTTTCTGAGAAAGTTTGACTCCTGTCAGACCTCAGATGTCTCCCTGAGAAGAGAAAACTTAGCTTACAAGGTCAGGCCAATGCTCAGGGGATGTCAGAAACTCCTAAAAGAAGAGTGAAGGTCAGAGAGTAGGTATGGTCAAGGCAGCCTCTAGGATGCTCCCCGCACCATAAACACACTTACGAGTTTCTTTTCATGGCCTAGAATTTTTTTTCTATTTTATTTTAACTTTTTAAATCTTTTTTTTTTTCTTGGAGTATAGTTACAAGGAGATCAAACCAGTCAATCCTAAAGGATCAGTTCAGTTCGGTCACTCAGTCATGTCCAATTCTTTGTGACCCCACGGACTGTAGCATGTCAAGCCTCTCTGTCTATCATCAACTCTGTCTATCATTTACTCAAACTCATGTCCATTGAGTCGGTGATGCCATCCAACCATCTCATCTTCTGTCATCCCCTTTTCCTCCTGCCGTCAGTCTTTCCCAGCATCAGAGTCTTTTCCAATGAGTCAGTTTTTCTCACCAGGTGGCCAAAGTATTGGAGTTTCAGCTTCAACATCCGTCTTTCCAATGAATACTCAGGATTGATTTACTTTAAGATGGACTAGTTGGATCTCCTTGCAGTCCAAGGGACTCTCAAGAGACTTCTCCAACACCACAGTTCAACAGCCTCAATTCTTTGGCCTGAATATATATTGGAAGGACTGATGCTGAAGCTGAAGCTCCAATACTATGGCCACCTGATGTGAACAGCAAACTCATTGGAAAAAGACCCTGGTGCTGGGAAAGATTGAAGGCAGAAGGAGAAGAGGCAACAGAGGATGAGATGGTTGGATGGCATCACTGATGCCATGGACATGAACTTGAGCACGCTCTAGAAGATGGTGAGGGACAAAGAAGCCTGGTGAGCTGCAGTCCATGGGGTCACAAAGAGTCGAAAACAACTTGGTAACTGAACAATAGCAACAATATTTGCTTTACAATGCTGTGTTAATTTCTGCTGCATCTTCAAGCCAAGAATGGATCTATCACCTTTAGGATACTTCTAAGACCACCTTTATATTATTCTAAATTTTATCTATACCTCATCCCAGGGAAAGCAAACTTCATATAATTATGGCTTGTCATTATCTTGAAATATTCCAGATGGTTAATTCAGGCATTCATGCATTCATTTGTTGAATAAATAATTGTGGAATACCAACATATGCCAGGTACCTGGCTTAACTCTCCAAGTTATCAATGTTTCTGGGCCACTTGGAGGCCCAGAAAAAAGATATCTCAGGAAAGCAGAGGCCTTTACTCAAACTGAAAAAAGGTGGGTGTGAGAAGGATGATGGGAAAAGTCACAAATTTTAGGACAACCAAAGGTTTCCTGGAGAAAAGAATATGAAAAAAGACAAGATTTTCACTTTGTGCTCTTAGTTTTCTGGATCCTGCAATCACAGAAGCATGTCAGGTTTTGATGGGGGGATCTTGACATGAAGCAGGTACCATCCACTCCTTTTAACCCTTGTTGGGAATTAGTACATCTCAGTGGCACTTTCCACATGCTTGATGGAACTGAACAAGCTACTTGTATTTTATAGCGATAGTTGTCTGTATTTTCTGTCCAGATGAAAAATTTGTCATCTCCGTGTTGTTTCAGTATAAGATAGAAGTGGGATTTGAGAAGCAATTACAGCTTTAAGGAGGGAATTGCTTCCTCTCATGCTTTCTCAGCCTGTTTAGTGAAGCAATTTGGATTGCATTTTGCTTTTAGCTCCACTCTTGTGTAGGTAAAGAAATTACTGCATGAGCTCACCCTTGGCCCCTAGCCCTGGGCTATCATGCCAGTAAATCTATGATAGCAGAGTCAGCATACCAAATGCCCATATCTTTATTCTAATCACAACATGAACTGGACTCAGAAAAATTCCTTTTCCCTTATCATTTTTATCCTGAATCTTTCAAGCCATGAGGCCTTGCTCTGAGGCATTTATTTTGTTGGGAAGGGTTGGGAAAGAAATTTAAAATCTGCCCTAAGACACTCACACTGCCTTTTTCACGTGGTGTGGGAGGCAGGCAGGATACTTGGGTGGCCGCTGGATGATACTGTATGGATGTGGGTGGACCTTTCTAAGGATGTTTTATGGTATTATTCCCTGGTGGCTTAGATGGTAAAGAATCTGCCTGCAATGTAGGACACCTGGATTCGATTTCTAGGTCAGGAAGATCCCCTGGAGAAGAGAATGGCAACCCACTTCTGTACTCTTGCCTGGAGAATCCCAAGGACAGAGGAATTCCATGGAATTACAAAGAGTCAGACACAATTGAGCAACACACACACACACACACACACACACACTCACACACATTCACACATCCATAAACGGGCACAGCAAAGATTTGCTAGGGCTTTGAGCAAAACACAAACCAAAGCCTCTTCTCATTTTTTCAAAATGAGATTTGAAATTCTTTTTTTGCATTGCTCTACTCTTTTGTGACCAAAGAATCCTATGCTCACGATATAACATATGGAAACTACAAATAAATTTTATTTTATTTTTTTATTTTTTCAAATCTTTGCTTTTACTGTATAATGGAACTTTGTACTGTACTCAATTAAGTTCTTTAGGTCACATATTTAAGTGAAATTTTCATTCCTGCAGAATCATCACAACAAAAAGCACAAAAAAAAAAACACCTCGACATTTTTGACAAAAGAAATTCCAACTTTTCCAACTATTCCAATTTTAAATAAATTTTAAAAAGCCAAAAAGTGGCATTTACAGTCCCATATCTTACTGCTAAGCTACACTGAAATCAATATTCCCAGTGATAAACAGAAGCCCTTTTAATGATGCTCCCTTTGCTTTGGGACCTTGGCAGAGTCTCTGGCCTGCTATTCCACTTGCTGAAGTTGGCGGTTGATTCTGCAAAACAGCCCTACAACCCTCGTCCTTGTTCTCCCTCAAGCAAAAGTGCCAGGCAGCATGTTTGCTTTGCCCACGGCCTCCCCACAGGTCAGCAGCTCCGGTTCTTTGCTCAGTTCAAGCATCTTAAATGAAACTTGAGCACTCAGCAGGGCCCCACAGAGTCGCACAGGAGGAATCTGGACGGGGTCCTAGCCTGACCCCTCCCTCATCCCCCCACGCTTACCCCTCCCTATTGGCAGCAGCAATGGAAAGGCCGGGTGGGAACCACGAACTCTCTTTTATCCACAGTCTTGGCTTGGAATCAGGTGGCTGACACCAGGGACAACTCTCCTGGGAGGAGCACTTGGGAGCCGCTGGCCTTGGCCTGCAGCAGACACCATTCCAGTGCCCTTTTAAAATCAGGATAGTGCAAGATCACTTCTAATTGTGGAGGTGAGACTTGAGAAGAGCATGAAAAGTGAGGCCTGATTAAGATGACTGGAGAAGATAAAAGAAGAGAAACTTGGATAGTGCTGGAGACTCAGGACAGGANACACACACACACACACACACACACACTCACACACATTCACACATCCATAAACGGGCACAGCAAAGATTTGCTAGGGCTTTGAGCAAAACACAAACCAAAGCCTCTTCTCATTTTTTCAAAATGAGATTTGAAATTCTTTTTTTGCATTGCTCTACTCTTTTGTGACCAAAGAATCCTATGCTCACGATATAACATATGGAAACTACAAATAAATTTTATTTTATTTTTTTATTTTTTCAAATCTTTGCTTTTACTGTATAATGGAACTTTGTACTGTACTCAATTAAGTTCTTTAGGTCACATATTTAAGTGAAATTTTCATTCCTGCAGAATCATCACAACAAAAAGCACAAAAAAAAAAACACCTCGACATTTTTGACAAAAGAAATTCCAACTTTTCCAACTATTCCAATTTTAAATAAATTTTAAAAAGCCAAAAAGTGGCATTTACAGTCCCATATCTTACTGCTAAGCTACACTGAAATCAATATTCCCAGTGATAAACAGAAGCCCTTTTAATGATGCTCCCTTTGCTTTGGGACCTTGGCAGAGTCTCTGGCCTGCTATTCCACTTGCTGAAGTTGGCGGTTGATTCTGCAAAACAGCCCTACAACCCTCGTCCTTGTTCTCCCTCAAGCAAAAGTGCCAGGCAGCATGTTTGCTTTGCCCACGGCCTCCCCACAGGTCAGCAGCTCCGGTTCTTTGCTCAGTTCAAGCATCTTAAATGAAACTTGAGCACTCAGCAGGGCCCCACAGAGTCGCACAGGAGGAATCTGGACGGGGTCCTAGCCTGACCCCTCCCTCATCCCCCCACGCTTACCCCTCCCTATTGGCAGCAGCAATGGAAAGGCCGGGTGGGAACCACGAACTCTCTTTTATCCACAGTCTTGGCTTGGAATCAGGTGGCTGACACCAGGGACAACTCTCCTGGGAGGAGCACTTGGGAGCCGCTGGCCTTGGCCTGCAGCAGACACCATTCCAGTGCCCTTTTAAAATCAGGATAGTGCAAGATCACTTCTAATTGTGGAGGTGAGACTTGAGAAGAGCATGAAAAGTGAGGCCTGATTAAGATGACTGGAGAAGATAAAAGAAGAGAAACTTGGATAGTGCTGGAGACTCAGGACAGGAATAATCCCCTGAGACACTCCAAATGGCTGAGGCCCCTCTCCTGAGGACTTTTGTCAAAGTGCTTATCTGCAGGACTGGAATTTATTATAAACTCTTTGGACATAAGACAAGAGAGTTAAGTCCTCATCCTTATCTGTTCAGCTGCATATGGTCAGCTGTAGCACAGGTGTATCACTGAGTTCTTCACTTACTCAGTTGTGTCTGACTCTTTGCAACCCCCTGGACTGCAGCATGCCATGCTTCCCTGTCCTTCACCATCTTCTGGAGTTGGCTCAGACTCATGTCCATCAAGTTGCTGATGCTATCCAACCATCTCATCCTCTGTTTCCCCTCTTCTCCTTCTGGCTTTAATCTTTCCTAGCATCAGGGTCGTTTCCAAATGAGTCAGCTCTTTAAATCCGATGGCCAAAGCATCAGAGCTTAGCTTCATCATCAGTCCTTCCAATGAATATTCAGGGTTGATTTCCTTTAGGATGGACTGGTTTGATCTCCTTCCTGTCCAAGGGACTTTCAAGAGTCTTCTTCAGCACCACAGTTTGAAAGCACCAATTCTTCAGCGCTGAGAAAAGCCACTGAGAGAGCACTTAATAAACGCTTATTGGCCTGAACTGAAATGTCAGTGTGAGCAAAGCTCGGCAGGTGCAAGAAAGAGTAAGGCAGGGGAGAGGTAGAAATACCGCTGGAGGGGAAGTGGGCATTTTCTCTCCCCACAGGTCTTGCTGCTGAACTCTTTTGTGTAGTCAACCGAGATTTCTGAGAATGTTTGCGTAGGCTCTGCTCAGGGGTGAGAAGTAAGATGGCAAATGAGACCCTACTGTCTCCTCCCTCTCAGGACATCTTATTTCCTGAGCAGATGGAAGCCAGGGGACCTCTCTCATCACCCCATCACCATCACCCACCCTGCCTGCATTCAGACCCACATATTCTGCCCACCTTCCTGTTCTGCACAGAAGTGGGTCCTGCTGCTCCCAGGCCCCAGCCCTCCCCTGGGTGCTGCTTCCTTTCTTCATTCATTTACTCAGGGATTTTGCTTTATCCCCCTCTTTCTCCAGCATTGACAATTCCCCTCTCTTTGCAGAATCATTCTCATCTGCATAACAGTTTGCTTTATTATCTCCCATCTTAGTTGTTGACCCATTTCTCTGCCCTCATTGATGGCAAAACTCTTCAAAAGTGTTATAATGTGTAACATCAGTCATACCACGTTGTTGTTCAGTCGCTCAGTTGTGTCTGACTGTTGGAGATCCCATGCACTGCGGCACTCCAGGCTTCCCAGTCCTTCACCAACTCCCAGAGTGTCCTCAAACTTATGTCCATTGAGCCAGTGATGCCATCCAACCATCCCATCCTCTGTCTCCTCCTTCTCTGTCCCTCAATCTTTCCCAGCATCAGGATTTTTTCAATGAGTTGGTTCTTCACATTTCTGGCCAAAGTATTGGAACTTTAGCATCAATCCTTCCCATGAATATTCAGGGTTGATTTCCTTTAGAATTAACTGATTTGATCTTCTTTCTCTCCAAGGGACTCTCAAGAGTCTTCTCCAACACCATACTTCCAAAGCATCAGTTCTTCAGTGCTCAGCCTTCTTTAGGGTCCAGCTCTCACATCCATACATGACTACTGGAAAAACCATAGTTTTCACTAGATGGAACTTTGTTGGCAAAGTAATGTCTCTGTTTTTTAATATGCTGTCTAGATTTGTCATAACTTTTCTTCCAAGAGCAAGCATCCTTTAATTTTATATCATATCATATCATATTATTTGTCTCTAAGCCTCTTATATTCTCTTTAACCCACTCAAGTCACATTTGTATCTCTGAACTGTATTGAAAAATGCTCTGGTTAAGATCACTAATGATTTCCATCTTGCCAGAACTAACAATCTGCTCAAATAATACCTTGTCCAAAGTTTTCAACCCCTCTGTTAAATCTTACTGTTCTTCAAAACCCCATGCTCTTTCCTCTACAAACTTTGCTGTTTCCTTTCCCTGGAATGTGTTTCCTTCAGACTTTCACCAATTTCCATCCCTAAATTCAATAAAATCTTTGCTCAGGGAAGTCACCTTGACACCCTAGCTGAAAATCCCCTGTTCTACCCTCTATGCCCTTACCTTTTGTCTTCCCTCTTAGCATTTATCATGCTGAAAAAATATATATTTGCAAAGCAGTTTAGGTATGATTTCTTGTGGAATTATAAACCTCCACAGAGCTTAGGAACTTTGTCGGTCTTCTCCTTTTCAAATCTCCAGAACCCAGAAGAGGGCTGGTGCACAGGTCAGCCCTGAATGGATAGTTGTTGAAGATGAATAGATAAAGGCACAACCCTGTCCCTAAGGAACTCATAGTCTAGCGAAGGGTAGCAGTGATTATCATGATGACAATAATGGTACATGATACTAAGTGCCATATATATACGTGGGCTTCCCAGGTAGCTTTGGTGGTAGAGAATCTACCTGCCAATGAAGGTGATGCAAGAGATGTGGGTTTGATCCCTGGATCAGGAAGATAAATATATACAACTATATATAATCATTGCATCTTTATAATAAATGAAGTTGTGAAACTACTGAAGTAGGTGGTATCATGCCTACTATATAGATAAGGAGACGGAGGCTTTGGAAGCCACCTGGATAGCCTGCACGGGGCTGGTCATCAGGAGAAGCCATGTCTCAAACAACCTTTGAGTGCAGAGCCATGGTCTTCAACTTTCAGCTCTTGGATCTTGCAGTCTGACAGTCTGTGAAAAGTTCACCCCGTCTGCTCAGGTTGTCTGAATGTGGATAAGGCGGTTCCGCCTACTCGTGAACAGCGAACATCCATTTACGCTTGCTTAGTAGAAAAGAGTGCTGACTACTCATTTTGCTATGAAAGCACTCTCTATGCCAGAAGCCAAAATACACAGAGTTGGTAAATATTTTGTACTTGGTTACAAGCAAAGACCCAAATCCAATTAATGTTGGCTTGGTGTGATATGGTTGTTCACTAGTTTTAGGAAATATGTAGGTAGGTTTGATTCCAATTTGAAGACATTCCTTGGTCATATTTCAGCTGAGTGTTTTAGGAAATTAAAACCTTTTGATCCACGGAGCTTGTTTCTGAGTTCAGTACAGTTTGTTCCCCATCATGGTTTATAGTCCCTTTTGGTGCAAGGCCCTGGCTATTGGGTTTCCTGTAGGCCTACAACCTGTCCTAATGAATATGGAGAAGCCAAAGTAAAGCTCTGCCCAAAGACTATGTGTGTGGATCTTAACTTGCATCAAGCCAGGATTGACAGCCTTCTTCTTGGCCAGCCACATATGCAATTTTAAGTTGCTAGTCATCACACACACCCAAAAGAAATCAGTGAAATTAATTTCAATAATAGATTTTATTTAACAAAGTATATCTAAAATACTATTTCAACATGAAATCTGTATAAAGAATTATTAAATCTACTCTATATTTTGGGCTTCCCCAGTGGCTCAGTGGTAAAAGATTTGCCTGCCGTGCAGGAGATATGGATTCAATCCTGGGTCAGTAAGATCCCCTAGAGGAGGGCATGGCAACCCACCCTAGTATTCTTGCCAGAAAAATCCCATGGACAAAGGCGCCTGGAGGACTACAGTCCATAGGGTTGCAAAGAGTGGGACACGACTGAAGCAACTGAGCGCAAGCACAAGCACGAGTCTGTATTTTACACTTACAGCACATCTCAAATTAAAGCAGCTACATTTCAAGTGCTCATTAGCCACATGTGGCTAGATTGTCTATCATATTGAATAGTGTATCTCCAGAGTGTAAGAATAGATTTTGATTTTGTTGCTGTTTAAAATAATGGTAATGATGCAATTATTATTAACTTTGAATGTGCCAGACATAAAGCATCATTACCTGTTAAGACAACTTAGAGTTTGTATAATCTAAGTTATCCATTCGATGCTTGACTCTTTTCTAAAGTATCACCTACAAGAGGTCATTCAATTTCTACTTACATAGGAATAGGGAACCCATTCCCCTTTGAAGTAACTTATTACATCTCCACCCAGCTTTATTTATGGCAGTATACCTTTGATAGAGCTGGAAAATGGCCCATTAGTATTTCTGTACTTTGTGGTTCTGCACTTTGAAGCCAGAGAGAGTACACCTGATTCCACTTACATGACTTTTTATATTTGAAGATAACTAGCCTGTCTTGTTGAGTCAACCTTTTCTAAATAAACTGTTAATTGCTCCCATCATTACTTCTGCTATTTTCAAGTATTCTCCACATTCTGTCCTGTGAACAGTTTCCAGGTTATCAATGTCCATCTTTAAGTTTGATGCCTAGAGCTGAATATATTGTTCACAGATGGCCCCACTACCCTTTAATATAGGGAGGCTATGAACACTTGGCCTTATACATTATTACACTTCTACTGTACCATGGTCACAAATTGCTGTTGACTATACTGAGCTTCTTGGCTCCAAAACACCTAAACATGACCCCCGTGCACAACTTCCTTCTGTTTATATGTGTACACTTATATATGGACCCAAGACAATGACATCAGCTGGGCATGGTTCATGTGTCATCCAACTCTGGAGATTTAGAGAGAACAAAATTAAGGAAAATTATCTAGGTGATAACACGAGAGATTTAAAAACATTATTATTTGCATTGTGGTTGTTTAGTCGCTGAGCCGTGTCCGACTCTTTGTGACCCCATGGACTGTAGCCCACAAGACTCCTCTCTGCATGGGATTTCCCAGGCAAGAATAGTGGGGCAGGTTGCCATTTCCTTCTCCAGTTATTTACACAATACATATGAATTACTATACAGGAAATATTGTATTCCTTTAGATATAAATTATGTGCATTTTCAATTTTCAATGTGAAAAAAAGTCAAAAGTTAGTTGCTTAGTCGTGTCTGACTCTTTATGATCCCATGGACTGTAGCCCACCATGCTCCTCTGTCCATAGAATTCTCCAGGCAAGAATATTGGAGTGTGTAGCCATTACCTTCTCCAGGGGATCTTCCCAACCTAGGGACTGAACTGGGTCTCCTGCTTTGCAGACAGAATCTTTACTGTAAGCACTGATTGTTTATTTACAGTAGGAAAAATTGTTATCATTATTTCTTATAATCCGAAATGCTAAGATATTTTTGTATACATTATTGTGTGTATTAGTGGGCACTTTCAACTAACTACCCATCATTAGCAAGTTTTGATGATGGGAGAACTCTTTGTATTTTTATATGTCATCAGTAAAAATTATTGAGTATGTTTTATTCTAACAAAAAGGCTTACAGCATGAGGTCTACACTAAGTAGTACACTTTAGGTGAATGTGTTCAACCAATTTTAAACTACCCAATTTTCATTAAACTGGTTGCTATTTCTCAATTTTAGAAATATTTTGGCTACACTTCTAGGCCTTAGAACATATTTTCTGGCCCTCTTGGGACTATCTTATCCTCATTTCTGCCTGGAAAATTTCTGCTTGACCTTTGTGTTTTATTTTTGTTATCCCCATTTGTTCTGCTTTAGGTACCATTCTTATGAGCCTCCACAGCGTTATATACTGCCCTGTTATAGCAATCACCACACTCCTTTGTAATTTTCTGTGTATCTGCTTCTATCTCTACTGGACTGTAAACAGTGTTAGAAGAGGAGTTGGCACTCATTTCTTAAATGTCTAGCGACGTACAAAATACATGCTCATTAAATACTTTTGGGTTAAATCCTCGTGATCACATGTGGAGGTAGTTATTATCCTTGTTTTATAAACGAAGCAATTGAAACTCAGAGAGTGCGCTTATTAAGGCAGAGAGTAGCTGGCAAAGCTGTGGACAACGCCCAGGATTCTGAACCTGGACTTTAGGCTCTCATCATAAAACCAGTTACACATGCCTTTGATACCCTCCTGGAGATCTGAAGTTCCTTAACAGATGGCAGTGCCTTTATGCTTTTACTGAAGATAAGGCTTATAATGAAAGCATCAGACGGAGGAAGAGCACAACAGACTGACTTCTGATAACACTAGAATATTCCATACTGAGGCCAGATCATCTCCTTGATGCAGGTTCTGACTTGAAGGGAGAGTGAACCTAGGGTTCTTGTCAGGCAAGTCTGTGGAATTACTCTCTGTCAGCCTCTCAGTTTCTCAGAGTAAATGCTTGCTAATTATTTGGCTTGTTAGCAGTTAGCTAAGAACAGGCCTCCATGTCTCATTTCTTTTCATGTGGACAACTATAATCAAAACTGATTTATTAGAAAAGTGCTGTTTTGTTGCTTATAAAATTAGACATGTTTTTTTTTATTAAAACATTGAAAAGATAGTTTTAAATATACCTAATGACATGCTTTTTCTTGCTCCTTTTACAAATATATATGTGCCTTCTCTAATTTGGGGTCAATCATTATGTATTCTCTTTTCCCTAACACATTAAGAATTTCCCTATATAAAAAGTTCCCTGCCACCTGATTGCATAGATTCACTCTGTGCACAGTCCACAAAGATATCTAACCAATCCTTACTGTAGATATTTTGAGTTATTTCAAGTTTCAAATTCGATAAATAATATGTCAATACTCATCCTTGAATGTTAATCTTTATACACATGGCCGATTAAGGAGAGATTTTTTTTTCTCTCATCTAATTGGTCATATGCTATTCTGAGTATTAGGATACATATTTCCCAGAACTGGGCCCTCACCTTAAAGTGCTTATAAGATTTGGACCCTCAGCAGTAATCAGATTGAATCAAGGATTAGAATTCCTGCTCCCTAGTACCTAGACTGGGAGGCTTGAGGCCCTCCATTGCACTCCCATTTTGTTGTGGCGTCCCGTGTGCTGATTTCCAGGGTGGGGCTAGAGGCCTCCTTGTTTGCAGTCTGGGCTCCTTATCTCTGTCCCTGTGTCTCAATGCCAAGCTAGAGAAGGAGAGTTAGCATGGAGAATGAGGACAGCAGGAAGCGTCTCTGCCCAAAGGCAGGAGAGAGAAAGAGAGAGACAGAGAGCCCAACTGAGCAAAGGAATGAGATGAACACGTATTCTTTTTCCTTTTTTTCTAGTCTTTCTTTCTTTCTCCCTCTCTTTCTTTCTTGTTTTTCTTTTTAACCCAGGGAAGTAAAGAAAAATAACTGCCTAAATGAATACTGCCCTGAGGGCAGCCTGAATGGGCCTGACTTGAACAGAGTAGCTTGTTACCCTGCTGCCATAATGACCCTTACAGGGTCCAAGAAAATGCATGGATGAACTCACTGGGTTGAACAACACACTCAGTGTCTTGAGAACAAACAGACTTTTCTTTGGTGTTAGTTACAAACATCTTTTCTTTCTGCTCGTTCAGTTCAGTTCTCCAAGAAGCAAGAGCTAATCTGTGAAAGTTCAGCGAAAGGCATGTGACGCAGCTCCAGGGTGCCTTAGTCACATGTTGGGGGAAGGCCCCTGATTGGCTCTGGGGGGGCTCTGCCTTCTGTCCCAGCCGTCCTACCCTGTGTCTAAGGGAAGAATCATCATGCAGAGCCTGAGCCTTAGTTTTCTCATCTTCAGAATGGAAACAGGAGTAGTCCATCCAACTGACCACACTAATTTATAGATTTTTTATTTTATGGATTCATTCATCTATATAGCACTGAACTGCTGTGCACCAAGCCAGAGACTGAGGACACAAAGGCACAATTTCTGCCTTTGAAGAACTCAGAGTTAATGGGAATCCTAGACAATAATTGGTCAACTACTGTGCAATATTAAAGGGACAGGAGAAGTAATAGTATCGCTTAGAATGGTCAATAACCCAAGCTCAAACAAGAGACCATTCAGAAAAGGCATCCTTATAGAATTGGTATTGACACTGAATCTGAGCGGATGAGTGAGTTAACCAGTCAAGAAGCGGGGGCAGAAGAGTTACAAAGAACTTACAATCAAGAGAAAGCCTGTTTCCTCTGGAAAGCAAGATGGGTAAGTATGAATGAATGAAACCTTCTGGGAAGAGTAAGAGATGATGCTGAGAAGGGTCAAAAGAGGCAGGGCTATTTTAGACTGAGCTGATTTCAATTTATGCATAATGCTTTGGAAAATTTTTACTTACTGGTAAAGTCTATGTCATAACACACTGTCAAATGTTGCAACGAAGATCTTAGGCCAAAATCCATATGCTCCATCTTTCTCATATGTTTCCTTTTCTTGAATCCCAAACATAAAATCTCTACCACTGTATGATTTAATGTGTTGTTGCAATAGTATTTAAGACGTTGATCACTGGAAACCCAAATACAGACCATTTCAAAATATAAGTGATTTTGGAGATTTTCTATTTTCCAGAGGCAGTTTAACCCCCAGAGATATGGTATATAATATAGTGTATAGTTCTGTTGGCAACTTAGTTATGTTTGGAACTACATTTCCCAGAATCCCTTTTCTTACATGGCCTGAGTTAGAGTTGCCAAAAGTGAAATTCCACACTACTCCAGAACAGAAATTCCATGACAAACCTGGACAGTGTTTTAAAAAGCAGAGACATTACTTTGCCAACAAAAGTCCGTCTAGTCAAAGCTATGGTTTTTCCAGTAGTCATGTATGGATGTGAGAGTTGGACTATAAAGAAAGCTAAGCCTCAAAGAATTTATGCTTTTGAAATGTGTTGAAGAAGACTCTTGAGAGTCCCTTGGACTGCAAAGAGATCAAACCAGTCAATTCTAAAGGAAATCAGTCCTGAATATTCATTGGAAGGACTGATGCTGAAGCTGAAGCTCCAATACTATGGCCATCTGATGCAGAGAGTCAACTCATTAGAAAAGACCCTGATGGTGGGAAAGATTGAAGGCAGGAGGAGAAGGGGATGACAGGGATGAGATGGTTGGATGGCATCACTGATTCAATGAACATGAGTTTGAGTAAGTTCCAGGAGATGATAAAGGACAGGGAAGCCTAGCATGCTGCAGTCCATGAGGTTGCAAAGTCAGACATGACTGAGCGACTGAACAAAAACAACTCAGAACATAACACACATTGCTTAGCTTTACCTAGGCAGTCAGTCCTCAGGCCTCTTGAAGGGCCCAGGCTAAGTTTATACTGATCTCTGTCTTCATCTCTGCCTTGAACATTTTTTCCCCTTCACTTCTATTCCCTTATTTTTAACTCTCAGATTATATCTCTTTTTCTGTGAAGATTTTTTCCTGTGGTTTTAAAGAAGTCTATGAAAACTTCTAAATCCTTTCCATTTAAATCTCAGTGTTTATCAACTACTTTGGCCACCAGAAAACAGTGGAAGTGACACTATGTGACTTGTGAGTTTAAGTCATAAAAAGCTATGCATTTCTGCATCATTTACTGGAATACCTTCTCTTGGAATCCCGGATTACATGCAAGAAATCTGGCTACTTTGAAGCCTCCATGATGGACACACCATGTGTAGATATTTGGGACAATAGCTACAGTTAATCCTTCAAGAAATTTCTACCAAGGCAATAGCAAGTGAATGAAGCTATGTGGGATCCTACATTCTAGGTCATCTCCTAAATGAATAGGGGATGTTACCTTGTGTCACGCCTCACATACCCTCTTAATTTAATAAAAAGTTCTCTAAGTATCTTAAGGATGTATCTCATAGGCCTTCTTAGTAAAAGTATTGTTTCCAAGACTCATAGAGGCATTTCCCCACAATAGCCTCAGAGGTGGCCCAAAGTTGAAAAGAACTCATCTTTAAGAGATTTATGACAGTGACTTTTTGTTTATTGAAATAAATTTTATTAATTGTGACATAAGCAACCCACAAACTTTTAAAAGAATTTATATCAATAGGGACTGAAAGGGACAGAAACAATACAGAAAGAAAAGATGTCTTTTCCATGAGCAAGAAGCACACTGAGAAAATTACTCAGCTGAAAACATAGGCAGGGAGTGGAATCAAGAGAACAGAGAATAGACCTGGGAGTCATGGAGAATTCCTAGGAGCATAATTCAGGCCTAATCATAGAATAGAAAACATATTCTTGATTCAGTTTCAGAATTGTTATGAATCAGTGACTGCTATGTGCCTTCTATTGCCCTCCTTTTGGAACAGGATGATATATTTCAGTTTTCCTGTTCCTTATCACTACTTTGGGGGTGAAGACAGAAAAATGCCTCTTTAGACTGAGAGGAGCTGTACCTAGAGAACTGGACCCGAGGAGACTCATCTGTTTCTTGATATAATTTAGACAATGACATGTTGGCTCTCAGGCCTGAACCCAATGCCATAAGATGAGTCTTTTAAAGGAGGAGGAAGTGAATGTGTTTTGCATATATGAGAAATTTAGATGACTTTTGGTAACAGAGATGACTGTGACAATTTTAGAATGTAGCTACAGATTCTTTAACACTCCTATTAAAAGAAGTTATCTAAATCCCCCCGACTTGAACCTACAAAGGCTTGTGACTATTTTGACCCACAGAGTCCTGTTATCCCCGGCAAGGTCACAGACAAGTTAGTGAAGTCATATTGCATTTTCCAGAATAATCTGACCCCAAAGCTGAATATCACCAGGTAACCTCCATCAATAACATGCAGAAGAAATGAATCACCTAGCTGACCCCTGCCTAAATTCCTAAATTATAAACAAATGAGCTCTAAATAAATGGCTATAGTTTTTAGTGACTAATTTTTTGGATAGTTATACAGCAGAAAATAACTGGAATATCACTCAAGGCCAGCTATAAATGCCCTGTATCTATGCCTCTATGAAGCTTTATCTTCTTTAAACTATGTAGTCTAATTATCTGTGAAAGACCTATATTCTGACAAATATAGAATACTGATAAAGGAAATTGAAGACGATATAAAATGAAAATATATACTGTTTTCTTGGATTGGAAGAATGTATGTTATTAAAAAAGCCATACTACCCAAAGGTATCTACAGATTTAATGCCATCCCTATCAAACACCCCTGAAATTTTTCAAAGAAATAGAGTAAATTATCCTAAATTTTAGACGGAATCACAAAAAAATCCAGAATTACCAAAGTGACCTTGAGGAAAAAAAGTTCAAAGTTGAAAGTATCGTCCACCTTGATTTCAGACTATACTACAAGGCTACAGTCATCAAAACAGCACCAAATATGCACAAAAACAGACACATAAATTAATGGAACAGAATAGAGAGCCGATAATTAAACCCAAGCATCTATGGTTAATTAATCTATGACAAATGAGACAAGAGTACATAATGGAGAAAAGACAGTCTCTTCTGTAAGTGATACCAGTAAAACTGGATAGCTACATGTAAAAGATTGGGTGTAGAACATTTCTCCGAGAAGGCAATGGCACCCCACTTCAGTACTCTTGCCTGGAAAATCCCATGGATGGAGGAGCCTGGTAGGCTGCAGTCCGTGGGGTCGCAAAGAGTTGGACACGACTGAGCGACTTCCCTTTCACTTTTCACTTTCATGCATTGAAGAAGGAAATGGCAACCCACTCCAGTGTTCTTACCTGGAGAATCCTAGGGACGGGGGAGCCTGGTGGGCTGCTGTCTGTGGGGTCACACAGAGTCGGACATGACTGAAGTGACTTAGCAGCAGCAGCAGCAGAACATTTCTACACACCATATACAAAAATAAAGTCAAAATGGATTAAAGACTTAAATGTAAGACCTTAAATCATAAAATTCCTAGAAGAAAACATAGAACACTCTTTGACATAAATCACAGCATTGTTTTTGTGAATCTGTCTCCTAAGGCAAAAGAAATAAAAGCAAAAATGAACATATGGACCTAATTAAATTTAAAAGCATTTGCACAGCAAAAGAAACCATCAACAAAACAAAAAGACAATCTACAGAATAGGAGAAAGTATTTGCAAGTGATACAGCAGACAGGGGATTAATATTAAAAATATATAAACAGTCATAAAACTTGATATCAAAAAAAAAGCAACCCAAAATGTATCAAAATAAATTTTTTCTGTAGTCTTTGGAAAAAAAAAAAAAAAAGCAACCCAATCAAAAAATGGGCAGCTATGTTCCCCAAAAAGACATACAGGTGGCTAACAAGCACATGAAAAAATGCTCAATATCACTAATAATCATGGGAATGCAAATCAAAACTATAATGAGATATCACCCCATTCCTGTCAGGATGGCTATTATCAAAGAGTTCATAAGTAACAAATGTTGATGAAGGAGAAAAGGGAATCCTCCTACCTTGTTGGTGGGAATGTAAACTGATACAAACACAGTGGAAAACAGGGAGGTTCCTCAAAAAACTAAAAATAGAGCTATCATATGACCTAAAATCCAGGGTATATATTCAAAAAAAAAAAAGAAAAGTACTAATTTGAAATGATACACATATCCTCATTTTCATAGCAGCACTAATTACAATAACCAAGACATGGAATCAACCCAAATGTCCATCTAGATATTAATGGATAAAAAAGTTGTAATAGGTATATACAATGAACTATTGTTGTTACTTAGTCATTCAGTTGTGTCCAACTCTTTGCAACCCATGGACTGTAGCTTGCCAGGCTCCTCTGTCCATGGAATTTCCCAGGCAAAAATACTGAAGAAGTTTGCCATTTCCTTCTCCAGGGGATCTGACAGACCCAGGGGTCGAACCTGAGTCTCCTGCATTGGCAGGCAGTTTCTTTACCACTGAGCCACCAGGGAAGCCCAAACCACCATAAAAAAGAATGAAATTCCGCCATTTGTAGCAATGTGGATGAAACTACAGAACATTATTCTTAGTGAAATAAGTCAGAACAAAAAATACAAATGCTCTATGGTAATCACTTATATGTGGAATCTAAAAAGTGAAACAAATGAAAGTATATAGCAAAACAGAAATATGCTCACAGATACAGAAAACAAATGAGTGGTGCCCATTGGGGAGGGAAGGGAGGAGGGGCAAGGTAGGTGTATGGGATTAAGAGGTACAATCTGCTATGTATAAAATAGACACGAAGATTATACAGCACAGGGAGTTACAGCCATTATTTTATAATAACTTTAAGTGGAGTATAATCTATAAAAGTGCTAGGTCACTATGTCATATCCCTAAAACTAGTATAACATAAACCCACTACGTGTGTGTGCGTGTGTGCTAAGTCACTTCAGTTGTGTCCCACTCTTTATGTCCCCATGGACTGTAGCCCGCCAGGTTCCTCTGTCCATGGAATTCTCCAGGCAAGAATCCTGGAGTGGGTTGCCATATCCTTCTCCAAGGGGATCTTCCCAACCTTGGGATAAAACCTGAATCTCTCGCATTGCAGGCAGATTCTTTACTGTTTGCGTTACCTGGGAAGCTCCACCAGGCTCCTTAGATTAAAACAAAAAGCAAAAAAATGTAGAATAATTATTTATTTGCTGGTGAGTGCTTCTTGAGGATAAGGATGGTCACTAGCACCAAGAACATTAGATTTCATAGTAGGTATCCAACATATATATATTTTTCTTTTTCTCATTCTTAATATATAATATATATTAAGAATGTTGGAGTGGGTTGCCATTTCCTTCTCTAAAGCTTGAAAGTAAAAAGTGAATAAAAGTGAAGTCGCTCAGTTGTGTCTGATTCTTCGCGACCCCACGGACTGCAGCTTACCAGGTTCCTCTGTCCATGGGAGTTTCCAGGCAAGAGTACTGGAGTGGGCTGCCATTGCCTTCTCCGATATATATATATATATATTTATATATATATTTATCTATTATTTCTCTATGGTTAGAGTGTGGATGGAGAGTTTTAAACATATTCCTTTGTTGTTGCTCTGGTCTCACTAGACTGAGTTTGGGTCTTCTGACTTCCACCATGTCCTATAGGACTATGGGCTTGGTCTGTTTGTGGATATTTCTATGAGGGGCATCCAGTAAAATAAGAAAAACAAAAAACAGGCCCAGAGTAGTTAGTTCCTCTGGAAATATACGTGGATTTGAAACCAAAAGGGGATAATTGCTGTGCAGGAACATGTTTTGAGTTTTGCCTCTCCCAGAACCTTTGAGAAATAGAACATAATGTGTAGCCAAACCTCAAACACCCCTGGGTTTGCACATCTCTAGTAATCCCATCCAGATACAGTTACTTTCATATAATAGAGTTCTGATTCCGAGGTTTCTCCAGTATGAAAAACAACTCCTAGAGAATTGGTCTTCTGAGAACAGCAGCCTGCCTGATTCTCCCACAGCTGCATAGTCACCCCAGAAATTTCAGACCTGACTCTCAACCTTCCTGTTTCAGAAATAATCACTTTACTTCAATGTGTGAAGAGTTTAACACTGAAAAGAGTTGGGATCCAAGCCAGGCTTGAATCCCAGCTCTGTCTCTCACCAGCCATGTGACTGTCAGCAAGTTACTTAATCTCTCTGAGCCTGTTACCATATTAGCAAAAGGAAGGAATACTAGTGTTTGCTTATAGGGTGATTGCAAGCAATGACTTGTTGGTACTATTCTTCCCTTCCTTTCTCTGATTTTTCAATAAAAAATTATCTGACTCCATTCAGAGATACTGGATTGGTCACAGTCACCCTGAAAACCTATTATGCTTCCTCTTTTCTTGAGAGAAATGTGCCAAACCAGTGCTTGGCATAAACTGTGAGGGAATCAATATCACAAAGGAATGTGTGTGTGTGTGTGTGTGTGTGTGTGTGTGTGTGTGTGTACATATATATTTCAGTTTATTTTTCTTTAGCTCATGACCTGCCCCATTTTCCTGTGATTTCTACTCTTAAGCTGTCAAGGACAGACTTCTATTGTTACATGACTGTATTTTCTGAACTACAAATAAGGATTCACGGGTTCACAAATACAAATGTTCTTAAGGGGGCAACATGACTCAACATTTTAAATAGAGACTGCCTTTTAAAAATGTAAGACATATGGTGACCATACCCATAGTTCTCAAAGCCAGATGCTGACTGGCTCCAAGAGAAGAAAAACAAAACAATCAGAAATCTCTTCTATTTGCCAAAACAAATCTTGTGTCTCTCCCAGTGTTATTTCTGTGGATATCTTTGTTTGAATTGGGCCTGTTCACCAGTTCCATTTCTAGTACCATCTCTGGTGATGGGGGAAAGAAAACACCTTCATGTTCACTCATGTTAGCAAGGAATAGATTTTTGGGTGGATTTTAGAAGCAAAGAAAATTGGAAAATTGGTTTGTGTGTGTACAAAGCTAGTGGAGGTGATGAAATTCTAGTTGAGCTCTTTCAAATCCTAAAAGATGATGCTGTTAAGTTGTCGCTCTCAATACGCCAGCAAATTTGGAAAACTCAACAGTGGCCACAGGACTGGAAAAGGTCAGTTTTCATTCCAATCCCAAAGAAAGGCAATGCCAAAGAATACTCATACTACTGCACAATTGCACTCATCTCACACGCTAGCAAAGTAATGCTCAAAATTCTCCAAGCCAGGCTTCAATAGTACATGAACCGTGAACTTCCAGATGTTCAAGCAGGATTTAGAAAAGGCAGAGGAACAAGAGATCAAATTGCCAACATCCATTGGATCACTGAAAAAGCAAGAGAGTTCCAGAAAAACATCTATTCTGTTTTATTGACTCTGTCAAAGCCTTTGACTGTGTGGATCACAACAAACTGTGGAAAATTATTCAAGTGATGGGAATCCCAGACCACTTGACCCATCTCCTGAGAAATCCATATGAAGGTCAAGAAGCAACAGTTAGAACTGGACATGGAACAACAGACTGGTTCCAAATCGGGAAAGGAGTACGTCAAGGCTCTATATTGTCACCCTGCTTATTTAACTTATATGCAGAGTACATCATGAGAAATGCTGGGCTGAGTAAACCACAAGTTGGAATCAAGATTGCAGGAGAAATATCAATAACCTCAGATATGCAGATGACACCACCCTTAAGGCAGATAGTGAAGAAGAACTAAAGAGCCTCTTGATGAAAGTGAAAGAGAAGAGTGAAAAAGTTGGCTTAAAGCTCGATGTTCAGAAAATGAAGATCATGTCATCCAGTCTCATCACTTCATGGTAAATAGATGGGGAAACAATGGAAACAGTGACAGACTTTATTTTGGAGGCTCCAAAATGACTGTAGATGGTGACTGCAACCATGAAATTACAAGGCCCTTGCTCCTTGGAAGAAAAGCTATGACAAACCTAAGCAGCATATTTAAAAAGCAGAGACATTACTTTGCCAACAAAGATCTGTCTAGTCAAAGCTATGGTTTTTCCAGTGGTCATGTATGGATGTGAGAGGTGGACTATAAAGAAAGCTGAGCACTGAAGAATTGATGCTTTTGAACTGTGATTTGGAGAGGACTCTTGAGAGTCCCTTGGACTGCAAGGAGATCCAACTGGTCCATCCTAAAGGAAATCAGTCCTGAATATTCATTGGAAGAACTGATGCTGAAGCTGAAACTCCAATACTTTGGCCATCTGATGGAAAGAACTGACTCATCTGAAAAGACCCCAATGTTGGGAAAAATTGAAAGTGAGAGGAGAAGGGGATGACAGAGGATGAGAGGGTTTGATAGCTTCACTGACTCTATGGCCATGAGTTTGAGTAAGCTCTGGGTGTTGGTGATGGACAGGGAGGCCTGGCGTGCTGCAATCCATGGGGTGGCAGAGTCGGACATGACTGAGTGACTGAACTGAACTGATGTGATTTCTTTTCCTTTTATCCCCCTATATGGAGAGTCTTCTGCTATAGCTTTTCCTTCTGGTGTCTCACTAATTAATAATAATTATTTTAAAAGTATAACAAAATGATTATTATTATTACTAATAACATTCTATATGATGCGCATTTGTCATGCATTTTCTCCTAGGTATATTTAATGGACTTTCAAGGTAGGTATCACTGTCTCCAGTGATTAGAGTGATTAAGAAATTGGTCCAAGTTCATAGAATTAGTAAGTGATAGAATAGGGATTTGAACCCAGAAATATCTGACTTTTATCCCCAAAATGTCAATTAAACACATTGAAAATGTACCCAGTGCTGCACTAAAATATTTAATAAATTACTTTATCTGATCCTCACAGCTGCCAAGATTAAGAAAATTTCCCACGGTCATTGAATTTGTAATTAAAGTCAAATTCACATTCTTCTTTTTCTTCTTCTTCTTTTTTTTTTTTTTGAGTATATTTTCAGAACTTTTTCTAAGCCCCCACATGGCATCTGGTAGCAGAAGGGCAAAAAACAAAACAAAACACCTCAACCTTGTGTTTAGAAACTTGAGTCCTAGGAGAATATTGAATGAAGAGAACATGCATGGAAGTTGGGTCTATTACCATCACAGAGTCCTAACCCCTAGTATGAATGAGTTTATTGATGCTAAGTAGTGGGAGGCTCAGGTGGTAAAGAGTCTACTTGCAATGCAGGAGACCTGGGTTCAATTCCTGGGACAGGAAGATCCCCTGGAGCAGGAAATGGCAACCCACTCCAGTATTCTTGCCTGGAGAATCCCATGGACAGAGGCACCTGGTGTGCTACAGTCCATGGGGTTGCAAAGAGTCGGACACGACTTAGTGACTAAATCCCCACCAAGTAGTAGGAACAAAGCTGGTGAGTACAGAGAGTTTAGGAAGTGAAGTTACAAAAAGGAACATCAGAAGTTGAGTCTCAACACTGTGTAGGGCTAGATTTTGTCATTTTAAATCATCTTCATTTCGACCAAAACTATTTATTAGAAAAGGCTTCAAATTACAGAGTAGAATCAAGAAGCAGAAAAAATTGGTGTCTAAAGGGTAAATGTCGGAGAATAAAATCATTGTGATTTTGGTCGAAGAAGCAGGATACTTCTTTAAAGTGATTCTGCTGTAAATGAGAAAAAGAGAAAACCATTTTAAGTTATCCTCTTAAATAACTTCCAGCTGAGATTATCAAGCTATTTCATTCACCCTTCTCATTTACCTCCTCCAACATTTAGCTGCCCAGACGAATTTGACTTGATGTGGAGAGAGCATAGGGGAAATGCTAACATTCTCTGTGTTCATTTTAATCTCAAGATAATTAATTGTTATTTTCTGAATGAATTCCCACTAATCCCAGTGATAGAATTCTTAATATTTGTGCTCATCAGAGTCAATATGGAGTATACAGAAAAATCTAAAGATCAAACTAAAATGTCCCACAATCCCACTATTTTGATATTGGTAGCATTTTGATATATTTCTTATTTATTTTTCTATTTTTTTTTATTTTTAAATGAGATTATAAAAAATACGCTTGTCTTACTCCAAGTATCTCTTAAGCATTTGCCCACGTCATTACTGTTTGAGGACATATATTTTAATCACAGTCTAAATGTGCGTCTACATATTGTAGTGTATGTAAGCCATCCTCTGTTGTTGGATATTTAGATTGATTTCAGATTTCCACCATTACAAATGTGGAATTAATTTTTGTACATAATCATTCCATGGCCCATACCTCTTTTAATACACCCTCTGCTCAGCATGTCTCAGCTTTTTTTCTTCCACAGACATTATTGATAGCATTCACATTTGAGACTTTTCCTACAGTTGTGTGTTAGACTTACCTAAGGTTATATCCAATTTCTTGTGTTTTAATTAAATGTAATACCTATACATTTTTCTTTCCCTCCATGCAGGGGGTTGAGATGAGTAAAAAGTGATGTAAGAGATTTCCATGAGTCCACTATATTTTATAAATAAACACTGTATGAATTTCAGTACTGTATTACTAGTGATAATTTATTTCAAACATACCTTATAGCTGATTGTGCCACCTAACTGGAAAAGCACTGTTTAGCTGACCTAAGCAAGCCCTCTTGTATTCTTTGAGTGGATTGAGCATACATTCACATTGAAGACCATATCTAGCTATGATTTCTGCCTTTGGCAATAAATGCACTTGTATTTATTTACCTAGTATTACATAGGTGTAAATTACAAGCTGTAGACAGAATTAGATCTTCACATGAGAAGGGAGCAGTTTAGGTTTTAGGAAGGGCTAAGTAAGCATAAATGGATACTTCTTGTGTGCCTCCCCATCCCACACCGGTCCAAAGGTTCTGATGAAACTTTCCTGAAGGCTATGGCACCCTACTCCAGTATTCTTGCCTGGAAAATCCCATGGATGGAGGAGCCTGGTAGGCTGCAGTCCATGCTAAGGGTCGGACACAACTGAGTGACTTCCCTTTCACTTTTCACTTTCATGCATTGGAGAAGGAAATGGCAACCCACTCCAGTGTTCTTGCCTGGAGAATCCCAGGGATGGGGGAGCCTGGTGGGCTGCCATCTATGGGGTTGCACAGAGTTGGACACAACTGAAGTGACTTAGCAGCAGCAGCCGCCCTTCCCCATGCAACCGACTCTGAATCACTGCTTCAGAGAGAGCATAACTAAGCCTTTCTGTTGTCCCGGGACAACATCTGTGGTCTGAAATCCTAGCTAATTCGGCTGCCTATTTCTTCATCTTTGAGTAAGGTAAGGTCAAGACAATTTTTTTGTTGTTGTTTTTTAGATTGGGAGATGCATGAAGATTTACAAGAACTGAAAAGCACATGGGTTGAGGCATGTGGGTGGTAACTTGATATTATCTCCTCCAGGGACAGTGTTCTACTTGAAACTTTTGTAGGATGTGACCTTTTCACAGCTGAGAAGGGCAAGCCACCTCGGTTTGGTATTGACAGAGTGGCCCAACTTGATGGGTCTGAATGTTGCATCTTAGAATAATCTAATCATAGGTAAAAGACATTTACTTACTGGAAGAATTTTAATGCTGTATTAGTTGACCTTTTGTCTGCGATGAAAGCACTAAAACTAGAACTAGTTGTTTTTTTTTTTTTAAAGGGAATTAATTTTGTTCATTACAACTAAGAAATTGTTTAACAACCAAATTATGGGAAGAACAAGGATGTTTTCCGGTAAAGAAACAAGAAACTCTCTCTCCTCTCCACTCCCCGCCTTTCCAACTCTGGCATGGTCTTCTTTCCTCATAGGAAATTCATTCTGTGCCACTGCAAATTAGTTTTGTCCACGTTGCTGAAAATGTGGGGTGGGGTGGGAGTGATAGCTCCAAGCTTTTTTAAAATTTCTTTTAGTCTTAGAGTTTCTATCCCTTGGGAGGACCAACAGACTTTTCTACCACCTCCAGTCCAAAACTATACCAAAAGATTCCTTGGCTGGTTTGGATTAATGGAACAAAGAGGTGTCCTGAGGAAAACAGAGACATTAACAAGGAGAGTTTCTCCTAAAAAAAAAGTGCTTACTCCATCAGGCTGCCTGAAAGCCTTCGGTTTTGGATGACTTGCTGAAGAAGGGAGTGAAAAGGGAGGGAGAAGACAAGGAAGAAGCTGTGTGTGTGTGTGTGTGTGTGTGAGCATGCGTGCTCAATCATGACTGACTCTTCGCAACCCCATGGACTGTAGCCCGCCAGGCTCCTCTGTCCATGGAATTTTCCAGCAAGAATACTGGAGTGGGTCGCCATTTCCTTCTCCAGGGGATCTTCCTGAGCCAGGGTTTGAACCTGCATCTCCTGCATCGGCAGGCACATTCTCTACCAGCTCAGCCACCGGGGAATCCTGAGTGTTACAGGACACATACCCAAGTCGCTTATTTTTCCTGTTGCTCACGATTCTGTTTCTCCCCTCAATTCTTGGCACTAAGGTTCACAAAGGGAGGCTGGAAGTCATGAGGCTGGAAGACTCATCTGGAGCAGGAGCTGGGTGTTTTTTGCAGGGTGTCAATTCCCCTGGTGATTTCTAGCTGCAAAACAGTAGAGGTGTGTGTCTTTCCCACACCCTGGCATTCAGCTGCTTTCCTCTGTGGCCAACTGAAAACTGTATGTTAATGGGAAATGCATATGGTAAACCCAGAAAAGCCACAATGTCAAAAGCAATAGGCAGTGGGCCAGGCAAGTATGACATAGGTCTCTACTGGCCTCTACCACCATTTCTACCTGAAGTTTCAACATGAAACTAATGTTTGACATCCATGACTTTTCCTTCAAAATTTCCCTGCCCAAGTCCATGCAAAGGACAGGTGGTATGATACAGGTACATGGCCTTGAGCAGCTGACTTTGGATCTGTGCCTAATTACAAATGTAATTATATATATAACATTATAACTTTTACCTTTGCTGGAGATATCAAACTTAAAAGCCTAGATGCCAGGCAAGTTATATTTTAAAAAATGTTGTAGAAAAGATGAAATGAGGGATTATATTTTCTTCTAGTAGGTTATTGTTATAGGGCTTACTACTGTCCAAACATCTCTCTTTTTTTCTTTTAAGAGAACATGTAAATCCAGCCTTTTCAAGAATGATTGAACATAGCCCACCCAAATGCATAAATGGACTGTTTTCAGGCCCTTTCACTCTGTAGGACTCAAACTTTCAGCTCTGTCTTCCCGTTTTTAGAGATCTGGCTTTTAGACCCTCTTTGGCATTGTGTGTTTCTGTTCTTTATTTGGTGGTCAGAGAAGTCATCTTGTTTTTGAGCAAGGCTATGTCTTTTTATCTTTCACTTCTCATTTTACCTTACTTGTCTGTCTTTGAGTGGGGAAGGAACTCACAGCAAATTTTGACAGGAAACTGGCCCATGCTCTTTCAACTATACCATATACACTTGGTTAGGATGCTTTATTCTGTTATAATTCACTCCATCTCAACTAAAAGAATTGGATTTATTAAATTCCCTGCTGAAATTCACATAGCATATATCTGTAGCACCATGAAAGGAAAAATCAAATTAGTTTGGTATATTTTTTCTTGGTAGACTTGTGCTGTTTTCAAGCAGTTAGTTCTTTCTTTGCTCAGTGCTATCCAAACATCTATTTAATAATTTATTTTAGCATTTTTCCAGGAATGAATAGGCAATCTCAATGATCTAGCTTTCCTGAGACATTTCTTTCTCCTCCTTTTCAAAGTTAGGACAGCATGTGCCTATAAGTTTTGGAAACCTTACTTATTCTCATAATTATTAAACTACAGCCTTGTATCAATGGCCCGAAACTGGAGGAGAAGCCAAAGTATTTAAGAATAGTATCCAAACTCAGAAGATCTTGACAAGTTACAGCAGTGAACTCAATTTCATGAAATACCTATTAAAAAGTAGCAGCTATACTTAAGGAAACAAAACAACAAAACCCCCAAGAAATATGAGAAGAAATCAAAGATTTTGGTTGACTGCCAACTCAGTGGGAGTCCTAAGGGTGATGTGGTTAACAAGGTCAGAAACAAAACACAAGCAAAAGCAAAAACAGGAAAACACGAATTGGGGAGCAGCACAATGGTACCCAACTCCAGTACCCTTGCCTGGAAAATCCCATGGGTGGAGGAGCCTGGTAGGCTGCAGTCCATGGGGTTGCAAAGAGTCGGACACAACTGAGTGACTTCACTTTCACTTTTCCCTTTCATGCATTGGAGAGGGACATAACAACCCACTCCAGTGTTCTTGCCTGGAGAATCCCAGGGATGGGGGAGCCTGTTGGGCTGCTGTCTATGGGGTCGCACAGAGTCGGACACGACTGAAGCGACTTAGCAGCAGCAGCAGCACAATGTTCAGAAACATGGACAGCAGGGAGATGTTTTTCAAAACTGAAGCTTGGACTTCCCTGGTGGAGCAGGGGACGGGAGTCTCCCTGCCGGTGCAGGGGACACGGATTTGACCCCTGCCCCAGGAAAAGTCTTCGTTCCATGGAGCAGCTGCACCCACGTGCCACAACTTCTGAGCCCGAATGCAACTCCTGACACCCGTGCGCTTAGTGCCTGTGCTCTGCAACGCGAGAAGCTGCTGCAGCGAAGCCTGCGCACCGCAAGGAAGAGGAGCCCTGCTCACCGCAACTAGAGAGAGCCCACGGGTAGCAATGAAGACCCAACACAGCCAAAATTAAGGAGTAAGAAATAAATATGAAGCTCATAGAAGAGCATCTACCTTAGTTGATGGAAATAAGGTTACCACTGGCTGGAATTACAGAGCTTACCCATATTATAAAATATATGAACAAAGCATCTTTAAGGTCCTATATCTGCTGTCCCCCATAAACTGCACATAAACACTAAGGAGAGTAGTTTATATGAAGTCCCAAAGCAACTTAGTTTAATTTCCAAATGAAACTACCTTTTTTCCCATTCCTCTTCTTGAGTGTCCTCTCCCTCTCTGAAGGCACCTCAGTACCCAGGTGTTCTGCCACACACACACACACACACATCTACAAGGTNTGTTCAGTTCTAACTATTGCTTCCTGAACTGCATACACATTTCTCAAGAGGCAGGTCAGGTGGTCTGGTATTCCCATCTCTTTCAGAATTTTCCAGTTTATTGTGATCCACACAGTCAAAGGCTTTGGCATAGTCAATAAAGCAGAAGTAGATGCTTTTCTAGAACTCTTTTCCATTTTTGATGATCCAGCAGATGTTGGCAATTTGATCTCTGGTTCCTCTGCCTTTTATAAATCCTGCTTGAACATCTGGAAGTTCACAGTTCATATATTGTTGAAGCCTGGTTTGGAGAATTTTGAGAATTACTTTGCTAGCATGTGAGATGAGTGCAATTGTGCAGTAGTTTGAGCATTCTTTGGCATTGCCTTTCTTTGGGACTAGAATGAAAACTGAACTTTTCCAGTCCTGTGGCTACTGCTGAGTTTTCCAAATTTGCTGGCATGTTGAGTGCAACACTTTCACAGCATATCTTTTAGGATCTGAAATAGCTCAGCTGGAATTCCATCACCTCCACTAGCTTTGTCCATAGTGTTGCTTCTTAAAGGCCACTTGTGTAAAGCAAGGTTTACACAAAAGTAATTTATTGAGGACTATTCTCAAAGAACAGGAGTGTAGGCCAGTGAAGGTTAAAATGAAGGAGAAAAAAACTTCCATCCTGCTAGAAACCTTTTGAGAAGCTATGTAGAGTGCATCTTGAAATGGAATAGAAGAGGCTGTATTAATCCATGGACTTGTGTCCTCAGTGGTCAAGGACTGTCCATAGTGTAAGTCTCTTTCACCTCCTATTTGCACCTTCATCAGAATAGCTGGGGCTTCCCAGGTGGTGCTAGTGGTAAAGAAACCACCTGCCAATGCATGAGACAGAGGAGATGTGGGTTTGATCCCTTTGTTGAAAAGATCCCCTGGATGAGGAAATGGCAACCCACTCCAATATTCTTGCCTGAGAACCTAATGGACAGAGGAACCTTGCAGGCTACAGTCTACAGGGTTGCAAAGAGTCAGACATGACTGAAGTGACTTAGCACACACACCCACACAGAACAGCTGAGTAAACCTTACCAGCGGAGAAAAAGAGGTTTTAGGAAAGACTAATGTATGCTTTGTATATATAACAATGTAATGTATTATATAAAGAGATACATAATGTAAGATATATATGTATATATACATATATAAAAATATACACATAGTTTTATATGTATACACACACACACATCCATTCATATATATATATATATATATATATATATATGGATTTCTCTCCTAGCTCAGTTGGTAAAGAATCTGCCTGCAATGCAGGAGACCCGGGTTCAATCCCTAGGTCAGGAAGATCCCCTGGAAAGGAAAATTGCAACCCACTCCAGTATTCTTGCCTGGAGAATCCATGGCAAAGAGCCTGGCAGGCTACAGTCCATGCGGTTGCAAGAGTCGGACACGATTTAGTGACTAAACCACTATATATGTAAATGGTGGTTCATATATATATATATATAAATATATATAAATAATATTATACATATATATATATAAACCATCATATATATGTGTGTATACATATATGCATATATAATATACAGGGCTTATATATATATACAAGGCTTATATATATACAGGTATACACACACACACACACACACACATATATATATACACATGCATACAGAGCTTCCCAAGTGGGGAAGTGGTAAAGAATCTGCCTGCCAATGCAGGAGATGCAAGAAACATGGGTTCAGTCCCTGGGTCAGGAAGATCCCCTGCAGCAGGAAATAGCAAAATACGTATGCATACTTCCTCTATATTATACACACACATACAAGGCACATTGCACCTAAGGCAACATGCTGTCATTTATGCCTGGGTGCTGCAAGTGGCTGGAATAAACAAGGAAGCAGAGAGGATGTGAGGTGGGCATAAGGAACGGTGGGCATAAGAGGTCCTGTCTCTGTGGTAGAGATAAACTGATTCGGCTCCCAGGAGTGGGGACATGGCTCAGCCTGACCAATCAGAGTTCTCCACCCTCCTGCCACAGATATAATTTCATGAATGGATATGCAAGCCTGGGCTGTTTTATTGCTAAAAGAGAACATATCTGTCCTTGCCCAGAAATGCAAAGTTGCTGAGCATCATATAGTCATATTCTTTGCAAGACTGGAAATCTGAATTCTCTACCTCAGACAAATGTTGGTGGGAGCAAGACAGGGAGGTGGGGAAATAGTATGTGATAGTATGAGGACCCAGGAGGATCCAGTGAATATACAAACACTTCCTGCTGTGTATTTCACTGAAAGTACCTGTGCTTTACCTCTTGCTGTTATAGTCTATTGTTTCGAGGTGCCCTGAGGCATAGTTCATGGCATCTGGTCCCATCATTTCATGGGAAATAGATGGGGAAACAGGGGAAACAGTGGCTGACTTCATTTTGGGGGGCTCCAAAATCACTGCAGATGGTGACTGTAGGCATGAAATTAAAAGACGCTTACTCCTTGGAAGGAAAGTTATGACCAATCTAGATAGCATATTAAAAAGCAGAGACATTACTTTGCCAACAAAGATCTGTCTAGTCAAGGCTATGGTTTTTCCAGTGGTCATGTATGGATGTGAGAGTTTGACTGTGAAGAAAGCTGAGCGCCAAAGAATTGATGCTTTTGAACTGTGGTATTGGAGAAGACTCTTGAGAGTCCCTTGGACTGCAAGGAGATCCAACCAGTCCATTCTGAAGGAGATCAGTCCTGGATGTTCATTGGAAGGACTGATGCTAAAGCTGAAACTCCAGTACTTTGGCCACCTCATGCGAAGAGTTGACGCATTGGAAAAGACTCTGATGCTGGGGGGGATTTGGGGACAGGAGGAGAAAGGGACAACAGAGGATGAGATGGTTGGATGGCATCACTGACCCAATGGAAATGAATTTGAGTGAACTCCGGGAGTTGGTGATGGACAGGGAGGCCTGGCGTGCTGGGATTCATGGGGTTGCAAAGAGTCAGACATGACTGAACGACTGAAATGAACTGAACTGAGGCATAGTTAAAATAGAAGCAGTTTTTTGAGAGCAAGAAGGATGATAAAGAGCCAGGCATATCCTAAGACACAGAAACTATGAAACAGGGTACATGTTCAGAGACCAAGATTCAGTAAGATATATGGTTGTGTTTATTAACAAGCTGGCCAGTTGCTGATTGAGTTTTTAAGGGAATTGTACTGCCAGAGAAACCCAAATCCTACAACTTCTCAACCCTAAAAAACTCCTAAAATTCCAAATCTGCATCCAGAGCCAATGCAGTTAGATTTAACAGATACAGGGCCATTCTCCAAAGAGGAATCATGTGACACTGGGCCCCTGGAGCAGAACCTGGAGTCAGCCAGGATGGCCATCCACTGTCTCACTGCATTGCAAGCAGGGATTCCGTGACAATTCTGTCCACCTGTGTGAGATCTGTTGTGATCTAGTAATCTTTGATATTGTCTTAATTTCTCTCCTTTTCCAACTGGGAATTTGAATTGCAAATATTTTCTTTCCCCTTCCATATTGCATGTTCTTTTTTTGAGGGAGACTGCTTTAATATATCACTTAGTAATGTATTATAAGTTCTACCTCTGGCCCTGCCCTAGAAGAATGCTTGTCAGTTGGACAACCTCAGTTTACAACTAGGTGCAGGACTTAGGAGTAACTGAACATATCTCTTGGTAGAGGAATGCCCTGTCTTTCCTGTTGTATATGAAGCAGTTAACATCATGTTGTAGTTGAGGGGTATTTGTTGAAGTTGTGAAATGATCTGTGCACCAAGAATGAGGTTTTGTCTATGCAGTATCATTCTTCACTCCTTCTTTTGCGTAATTCTCTTTATCTTGTTTTATGGGGATTCTGTTCAACCTATGTGGTTCAAGAGGGACTGATTCCTCTTCCCCCAGCCCTTGGTCCCAAGAGATAGATGTTTGACTTAAAACTGATGGACCAAGATCATCTAAGCTCACAACTACAGTTACTGGCACACAGATGAGTGGGAGACAATTCAATCAAGCTTCCCAGGGCTTTGGAACCTCTGGATTCAGCTAAGCCTGAACAACTCTGGGGGAATCTTCAATTAGTCCACTCTTAAAAACCAAAAGAATTTGAGTTAAGAGTTATGACTTGCAACTAAAAGATTTATGGCTAGTCCTCAGCTTCTTATATAGGAAATATTTCCTAACATTCAGACTTGGCCAAGAATGGAAAAGACTATTTTGAGTTCCCTTTCCCTGGAGGTTATCCATAAGCTCTAGATAATGTGTTGGTCTATCAAGGCTCGATGTGACTTCTCTTAGTGCTGAGATGTATTCCCAAGGGTTAATGAAAGAGAAGGATGCTTGGGGATGGTTCTCGGGTAGACAGTCAATCCCATGTGCCTTACCACTCAGCAGAGACTTTTGTTGAGTATCTCATATCTTCTCCAGGGTCTCATCCAAATCTGATATGCCCTTATCCTATGAAATAAAAATAGGATAAAATCAACTTCAAAAAATTGCTTTTCCTAGTCTATTTTGTTTAAATTGTATCCTCTTATCTATTCCATCTCTAGTGTTAGTAGGTAGCTGCTCAACCCCCGTTTCTCATTAGGCATTAATTTAATTTGCCATCACTTTATAAGTGGGAAATGAGTGTTGAAATTTCTCAAGCCTGTATAACTTCACAGAGTTTGAGTTATCTAATTTTGATGAGGATTACTGCCATAGAGTACAGATTTTTGTTGTGAGGCATCTGTATAAAAGACATTGAAATTCTTGGAGCAACTTAGATTGCAAGAGGTTGAACATTTCCTTCTGTTACTGCTTTAAAATATAATAGTCATAGTGCCTGTGGCTTGCAAAGTTTTATGGGAAGCCATGAAAAGAAGCTGTTGTATGAAAGGATGCTTATTAAAATCCTACATACATTATGTATGAATCTGCACTTTTTTTGACCTCCTCTCTTGGAACTATCCCAATCCAGATTACACCAGGCTGAGCTGTAAAACTCAGAGAAAACTGAAAGTCTCTTTAATTGGGGGCATTAGGAAGTTTCAAAACAGCAGTTCAAGAAAGCCTCTCAAGGATTTAAGTTTATCAAAATATATAAGCCAAGTTCTTGTGTGAATGTCATGTTCTACCCTGAGAAAGATAGTTCCAGTCAACACTGGGCACAGCAGGTCGGCAGCTGGTCAAAAACAGGCATTGCAAGCCTTATAAATGGGGATACAGTAGGTGCATTACAGAAGGTTCTGCTTTTATATTTACAAACTAGAGATTCTCCACTTCTCAGCCTTAGCAGACATAAATGAATAGGTGTTTGGTGTCAAGGGAAGATAGAAGCCACACGGAAAGAGCAGATGCTTTTTTCAGGCACATTTAAAGTGCTCAGAACCAGCTGGTATGGAATTCTGGAAGGAACCTTAATCTTTTGATCTGGGGAAAGGCATCTTTGCAGCTTGAAAGGCAGAGGAACAAAAGGGACTGCACAGCTCCTCTAAGAGCTGAAAGCTCCCATTTGGTGAGGAGAAGGTGAAGTTGAAATAGCTCAGTTGTATCCAACTCTTTGCAACCCCATGTACTGTGGCCTACCAGGCTCCTCCATCCATGGGATTTTTCAGGCAAGAATACTGGAGTGGGTTGCCATTTCCTTCTTCAGGAGATTTTCCCGACCCCGGGATTGAACCTGGGTCTCCTGCATTGTAGGCAGACGCTTTACCATCTGAGCCACCAGGGAAGTCAGGGCATGAGGAGGGCATGGTTGAAATCAGGCATGCAAAAATAAATGACTGAACCTCCCACCTCTTCTCCTTCTCAACTGTCTGAGCTAGGAGTTCAGGAGTGCTGGCACCCTGACCCTCAGGGAACAGCTCAGAGGGGATGCAGCTATGGTCAGGATTAGTGGTGGTAGGAGAGGAAGGGCAGTGAGGGGGCCAAGACTTGTATATAAATATGCCCTATGCATGCATGCTAAGTCACTTCAGCCATACCTGACTCAGTATGACCCTATGGACTGTAGCCCACCAGGGTCCTCTGTCCATGGGATTCTCCAGGCAAGAATACTGGAGTGGAGTGCCACGCCCTCCTCCAGGGGATCTTCCTGACCCAGGGGTTGAACCCGTGTCTCTTATATCTCCTGAACTGGCAAGCGGGTTTTTTACCACTAGCACCACGTGGGAAGCTGCACACCTGGGCAATAGGAAAACTTTTCTTGGAAACCTGAATAATACATATGAAGCAAAGACAAGTATCAAATCTCTGAAAACACCACTTAGGAAAATGCATTTTGGCTTTTCTGTAGATCCCAACCTATGTTTGACCCATATTCTGGTATCATTATCTGCTCTGCAACCACTATCTGTTTAAACTTTTCGGTATAGCTTATATCTTGTTGTAGGCATGAGCATAGCAAAACAACTCTTGGAGACATTCATTCCGTCTTTTTCCCTTTTTTTCTTAAGCATGACTGAAAATGCCAACTCTTCATTGCGATAAGTAGTTGGGACAGAAATTAATAAACCCAGTTCTGCCTTGAAGGAATTTAGGGGTCTGGTTAAAAATTAGTGACTGACACTTGTGCTTTACCTTCTCTCCTTCTCCAGACCACAAAACATCATAGTAAAGGAATATAAGGATGTTTTGCCAAGAGAATGCACTGGTCATAGCAAACACCCTCTCCCAACAACACAAGAGAAGACTCTACACATGGACATCACCAGATAGTTAACATTGAAATCAGATTGACTATATTCTTTTCAGCCTAAAACAGAGAAGCTCTATACAGTCAGCAAAAATAAGACCTGGAACTATGGTTCAGATCATGAATTCCTTACTGCAAAATTCACACTTAAATTGAAGAAAGTAGGGANGAGAAGACTCTACACATGGACATCACCAGATAGTTAACATTGAAATCAGATTGACTATATTCTTTTCAGCCTAAAACAGAGAAGCTCTATACAGTCAGCAAAAATAAGACCTGGAACTATGGTTCAGATCATGAATTCCTTACTGCAAAATTCACACTTAAATTGAAGAAAGTAGGGAAAACCAGTAGGCCACTCAGGAATGACCTAAATCAAATCTCTTATGATTATACAGTGCAAGTGACATAGTAGATTCAAGGCTTTAGATCTGATACACAAGATGCCTGAAAGCTATGTATGGAGGGTGTTAACACTGTACAGGAGGCAGTGATGAAAACCATGCCANTGTTTCCATACTAATTTTCTGTTTTGATGATCTGTCCATTGGTGTGAGTGGGGTGTTAAAGACTCCTACTATTATTGTGTTACTGTCAATTTCTCCTTTTATGTCTGTTAGTGTTTGTCTTGTGTATTGAGGTGCCCCTATGTTGGGGGTATAGATATATACAATTGTTATGTCTTCATCTTGGATTGATCCTTGATCACTATGTAGTGTCCTTCCTTACCTCTTGTAATCTTCTTTATTTTAAGGTCTATTTGTCTGATATGAAAATTGCTACTCCAACTTGCTTCCCATTTGCCTGGAATGTATATTTTTCATCCTCTCACTTTCAGTATATATGTGTCTTTAGGTCTGAAGTGCACTTGTTGTAGACAGCATATATATGGGCCTTGTTTTTGAATTCATTCAGCCAGTTTGTCTCTTTTGGTTGGAGCATTTAATCCATTTACATTTGACATAATTATCGATATGTATGTTCCTATTGTCACTTTCTTAATTGTTTAGGGTTGATTTTGTAGATCTTTTATCTTCTCTTGTATTTCTTAACTATATAAGTCCCTTTAACATTTATTGTAAAACTGGTTTGGTGGTACTGAATTCGCTTAGCTTTCGCTTGTCTGAAAAGCTTTTAATTTCTCCATCAATTTTGAATGAGATCCTTGCCGAGTAAAGTAATCTTGGTTGTAGATTTTTCCCTTTCAGTACTTTAAATGTATTCTGCCATTCCCTTCTGGCCTGCAGAGTTTCTGCTGAAAGATCAGCTGTTAAGCATATGGAGTTTCCCTTGTATGTTACTTGCTGCTTTTCCCTTGCTGCTTTAAATATTCTTTTTTAGTGTTTAGTCTTTCGTAGTTTATTTAGTATGTGTCTTCGTGTGTTTCTCCTTGGATTTATCCTATATGAGACTCTTTGTGCCTCTTGGAGTTGATTATTTCCTTTTCCATGTTGGGGACATTTTCAGCAATAAATCTCTTCAAAAAATTTCTCATATCTTTTCTTTTTCTCTTCTTCTTCTGGGATCCCTATAATTTGAATGTTGGTGTGTTTGATATAGTCTCAGATCCTCAGTTCTTTTCATTCTTTTTACTTTATTCTCCTCTTCAGAAGTTATTCCCACCATGTTATCGTCTAGCTCACTGATTCTTTCTTCTGCTTCAGAGATTCTGCTATTAATTGCTTCTAGAGTATTTTTAATTTCAGTAATTGTGTTGTTTGTCTCCGTATGTTTATTCTTTAATTTCTCTGCTGCTGCTGATGCTAAGTTGCTTCAGTCATGTCTGACTGCGCAACCCTGTGGACAGCAGCCCATCAGGCGATTCTCCAGGAAAGAACACTGGAGTGGACTGCTATTTCCTTCTTCAATGTATGAAAGTGAAAAGTGAAAGTGAAGTCACTCAGTCATGTCGAACTCTTAGTGACCCCATGGACTGCAGCCTACCAGGCTCCTCTGTCCATGGGATTTTCCAGGCAAGAGTACTTAATTTCTCTAGGTCTTTATTAATTGATTCTTGGATTTTCTCCATTTATTTTCAAGGCTTTTGATCATCTTTACTATCATTGTTTTGAATTCTTTTTCAGGTAGTTTTCCTATTTCCTCTTCATTTATTTGGACTTTTGTGTTTCTACTTTGTTCCTTCATTTGTGCATTATTAGTCTGCCTTTTCTTTTTTTTTTTTTTTCAACTCACTGTGTTTAAGGTCTCCTTTTCACCAGGGCTTCCCTGGTGGCTCAGACAGTAAAGCATCTGCCTGCAATTCAGGAGACCTGGGTTTGATCCCTGAGTCAGGAAGATCCCCCGGAGAAGGAAATGGCAACCCGCTCCAGTACTCTTGTCTGGAAAATTCCATGGATGAAGGAGCCTGGTAGGCTACAGTCCATGGGATGGCAAAGAGTCAGATACGACTGAGCAACTTCACTGGTTCACTTCCCCAGGCTTCAAGGTTGAATTGTTTCTTCTTTTTGGCTTCTGCCCTTCTAAGTTTGGTCCAGTGGTTTGTGTAACCTTCATATAGGGTGAGATTTGTGCTGAGTTGTTGTTGTTGTTTGTTTGTTTGTTTTTCCTCTGATGGGCAAGGCTGAGTGAGGTGGTAATCTGTCTGCTCTTGATTGGGTTTGTATTTTTGTTTTGTTTGTTATTTAGATGAGATGTCCTGCACAGGGTGCTACTTGTGGTTGGGTAATGCTGGGTCTTGTCTTCAAGTGATTTCCTTCGTGTAAGTTCTCATTATTTGATACTCCCTAAGGTTAGTTATCTGGTAGTCTAGGGTCTTGGAGTCAGTGCTCCAACTCCAAAAGCTCAGGGCTTGATCGCTCCAGAGATTCAGTGGTGGCCTGCTTGCAAATCTTTCCTCCAAGATCTTTCTTCTGAGGACTATTCTGGATTCTGGGTGTTTGAATGATAAATTTATCCATTCCTAGGGGACTCCAACTACCTTCATGTGCTTGTACCATGTTCAGGAAAAGCAGCCCTGCCAAGCAGCTGAACCTCTCTGGAACACCCCCTCTGAGGGCCCAAGCCTGGGCCTTAGGGGTTCAGAACACCTTTCAGGGTGGCAGTTTCTCAGAAAAGGCTCTGCCAGCTGGCTAAACTCCCAGACCAGCCAGTGGAGTGGGGCTGCAATGGGCAACAGTGAATATCTTTTGGAGAGTGAGTAAGAACAATGAACAGGAATTTATATACATATATATTGGAGAAAGAAATGGCAACCCACTCCAGTGTTCTTGCCTAGAGAATCCCAGGGATGAGGGAACCTGGTGGGCTGCTGTCTATGGGGTCGCACAGAGTCGGACACGACTGAAGCGACTTAGCAGCAGCATATATAAATATATATATCTTGGAGAAGGCAATGGCACCCCACTCCAGCACTCTTGCCTGGAAAATCCCATGGATGGAGGAGCCTGGTGGGCTGCAGTCCATGGGGTCCCTAAGAGTCAGACACGACTGAGTGACTTCACTTTCACTTTGCACTTTCATGCATTGGAGAAGGACATGGCAACCCACTCCAGTATTCTTGCCTGGAGAATTGCAGGGATGGGGGAGCCTGGAGGGCTGCCGTCTATGGGGTCATACAGAGTCAGACATGACTGAAGTGACTTACCAGCTGCATATATATATCTTACATATGGAAACAACCTAAGTGTCTATGCATGAGTGAATCAATAAAGAAAATGTGCTATATGTACAATGGAACATTATTCAACTATGAAAAAGGAAATCCTGCCATTTGCAACAACAACAGTGAAACTGGGAGGCATTATGCTCTGGGGTATAAACCAGACAGAGAAAGACACATATTGTATGATTTCACTTACATGTGGAATCTGAAAGGAAAAAAGTCAAACTCATAGAAACAGTGAGTTGAATGGTATTTGCCAGAGCTGACAGGTGAGGAAAATGGGAAATGTTAGTCAAGCCTGCAAATTTTAAGTTACAAGATGAATAAGTTCTGAGGATCTGATGTACAGCATGTCACTGTATACAATGTATACTTCAAATTTGCTGAGTAAGTCTTAGTCATTCTCAGCAGACACATGTACACAAAGTAACTATGTTAGGTGGTGGATTGTTAATTAACTTGATTATGGCAATTATTCCACAGTGTATACATATGTCATATTATCACATTGTATACTTTAAATATGTATAATTTATTTGTCAATTATGTTTCCATGAATCTGGAAAAAAGAAGTCTTGTTGGTAAGAATAAAGTAATAAATATATTCTCATATATATATGTATATATATAATTCTTATATTCTTGAAGTTGCCACATTTTTTAAATTTTTCATGGTAATTCTGATTTAAATTATTCTCTTTTAATCCATTATCCTAATATGGAACTTATCAAATATATTGAACCTCAGAAAATATGATGTCTTATATATCTCAAGTTCTTTTGTGGGATTTCTCTAAGTACTTCCATTTTTTCTCAGTATCTTTATTACTGTGTGTGTGAGTGCTAAGTTGATCAGCTGTTTCTGACTGTTTGTGACCCTATGGACTGTAGCCCACAAGGTTCTTCTGTCCATGGAATGTTCCAGGCAAGAATACTGGAGTGGGTTGCCATGCCCTCCTCCAAGGGATCTTCCTGATCCAGGGATTGAGTCCCCTATGTCTCTTGTGTCTCCTGCTTTGGCAGGTGGATTATTTACCACTGCACTACATAATCAAGTCTGTAAGTCCTCTGAACGTTAGTTTCTGAGCCTGTAAAACAGAGATGATTACACTTACCTCAAAATTCTGCTTCAAGCATTAAATTAGATAAAGTATGTACAGCACTTACAGTGCCCAACACACAGCTATTGCTGTATAAATGTTATTTCCTCCCCCACATACTCAGCAGCTAAATTATTTGTCCCAAATTCATTTGCCAATCAGTGAGCAATTTTATTTCCTCTGGCTGGAACTGTGGAAGTTATGGATACAGAAGAACCCACTAAGATTCCTTATGATCTTACTGGAAAGCCTTAAGATAAATAGAGGGTAAGTGAATGCTAAACTGACTGGAATGATGAAGAATCTCAAATAGGATTTAGAGAGGAGAAATTTTAGAAAATCAGTAGAATTTGGCTAGAGTAGGAAAAGGTGTTACTAGAACTCACTGGGAAGCCATAGAAAAGTATACTAGAAAAGAATGAGTTTCATTTCAGGTGCCTCTTCTAAGGATTTGGTTGTGATGATGAAACAGAGCAAGACCCTGTAATCTTTGTCGCCCATGTCCTTTACCTGCTTTTCATCTGTGGATATATTTTAGCCAAAGAATAAGTTGAATCAGAGAAGTGAGAAAATGCAGAAACAAAGGAAAACAGACAAAGGAGACCAAATAATAATAATGTAGTCACTAACCTTTAGTTGCTTCTCAAGGGCTATAGATAATATCCTGAACCATATCCTGTGAGCTGTCTTATAGATACTGAAACCCCCAGTGGTGGTAGAAGTTAACTACGCGATGACCAGAGTGTAGCTATGACATAAACTGCATCAATTCGAAGAACTGGCCTCAAGGAAATGGGAACAAACCAACCCTGGAACCAAAGATTCACTGTGCTTAAAACAATCAAGATGACAGTAGTCGGACAACTGATGATGAATTACAAGATTACTTCCGGAGCTAACTGTACTGTTTCTGCCTGTAGCCCCCTCCTTAGCCTATAAAAGCTCTTGCCCACTCCCATTGATTGTGAGTGAGTGGAGGTGGGGGGCAGTCAATCTTTGGACGGGCATCTGCACTCCTTCTTTGTTGCCAGCTTGCAAAATAAAGCAAACTTTTCTTTCCAGCAATCCTGTCCCTTTTTTGGCTTTTGAGTGGCAAGCAGCTGGACCCCACTTTCAGTTACAAGAAGGACCAGCTCAGGTCCTGAGAGCGAGAATGCCCTGGTTGATCACTAATGTCTGCTGTGACTATGCAATGGACTTTCCCCAGACGGATGCAGCCGCCTACTTACCAAGACCATCATGGGAAGGTAAGGAGTGAAAACTATTCTTAGCTGCCCCTTTCAGAGGCTTTCCATTCTTTTTTTCCTTTTGGTGCCTCAGACTTTGGCTTATCAATCACCTCACTCTGACCGGGTTGGTTGGGCAGGACCTGCTGCATTCTGGAAACTTGGCAAGCTCACCGTCACAGTTCTCACAACTTAAAAAAGGTGAAAGTTCTGTCCTGTGAAGAATTAAGGTTTGCCAGCGGCCTCCAGGGAAGCACCATTATAAAATGTCTGACGATTTCTGTCCTAAATATGCCACATTGTGAAAAATGATGGCAAGAGTGTTAATTCCAAGTAGGCTTCCCTGGGGTTCCTCACATGGAATAAACTGGGTTACCTGAAGATGAATGGTGGCTCTGTCATCGAATATGGAATAATCTGCCATCTTTCATCTGTCCTAATGGTCTCTCAAGTCGTGATATCTGTTAGAAGCCTCTGTCGGAAGGATCAGGCCACATCACACATGACTAGAAGGGACCTCAAAGGTTTATCTAGCACTGAGTCACAGTGGTAAGGGAAGGATCTAAATTACACTTAGAAAGTTCTAGAAGATTTTGTATTTTGATATATCCTTAAAAGACATCTATGTTCTGTGAGGAAGGCAGAGTTAAAAGACCTTGCTTCATGTCTTTGCTAAGGGTTGATATTAAGTGACACATGATATTAAGACATACATGTCCTATGTGTAGCATCTATAACACATCAGCTGTGCGGAAAGGACTGGGTTCCCTTGCCCCCTCAAAGACAGCAATCAGCAAACAATTTATTCAGCAAACTCTTATCAAGGTGGCATACTATATGTCACTGTTCCCAAGGGAAGCTCATAACATGGAATGGCCACTGCCTACTCCCACTCCAGAAAAGTTGAATTGACATGGGAACAGACAGAAAAGAATGTCTGATGTGCTGCTGGGAGGTATGCTCAAGGATGTGAAAATACAGACTTATGAGGAGGATGTCGGGGTGCGTCTGCATTCCAGACAGACAACCAGTCCATGCAGAGGTCTGGATGCATGACGGGGCCCAGCTTGTTTGGCAAGTCCAGAGCAAAGGGTGTAGCGAAGAAGTTGTGAGAGACGGGAGGCACAGACTTCCCACAGAAAGTGGAAAACTGAGAAGCCAGTCTACTTCATCACAGTGGTAGATGGCTCTTTTCTCCTCTCCCTTTGGCTGTCTCCACTCCTTATATCAGTAGTACCTTCAACACTACTGTGAAGCTGCCCAGCAACCCTTGCTTATCTTTTAGTAAAGGCAACCCCATTCCCCCTGGAGAATCATCCATTTCCCAGTTTCATACCATGTGGTTTGGATGCAGCTAGGCCTCTTTCCTGACCATGGTGGAAGCTTTGTGAGCCAGGACTAGCCAATCAGTACATGGCATCTTCTGGCTGCTGTAATAGGTTAAGGAATGAGCGTGTGACTCAAGCTAGATCCTTAAGACCTAGTGCTAGGAATTTTGCTGCATTTTTGAAAAGAGAAACACTCCACTGTTACCCTTGGGCTTCCCAAGTGACACTAGTGGTAAAGTACCTGCCTGCCAATGCAGGAAACATAAGAGACCTGGATTCGATATCTGAGTTGGAAGGTCCCCTGGAGGAGGGCATGGCAACCCACTCCAGTATTCTTGCCTGGAGAATCCCGTGGACAGAGAAGACTGGCAGGCTACAGTCCATAGGATCACAAAGAGTCAGACATGACTGAAATGACTTAGCAGGCATGCATTGCCACTTTATCTGCATTTCCTTGGATTATGTGAACTTTTAGTGATTTTTACCACTACTTAGAGAAATGACCCTAGAATGAAATTATTATTGAGAATAACAAAGCTAAGAGGTGGTGAAAGATGAATCACATATATTTTCTGAGCACCTGGATCTATTAATAGCTATACTTGTAGTCAAATCAGCTTTTTGTTTTTTACAGAGACATGAAACAATAAGCCCTTTGTACAATTAGATATGTTGCTTGCAAGCAAAGTGGCTTCAGAGGCCCTAGCCCCTGTCACTTCAGTGACTCACACTGCCTTGGGATATTTATTAACTGGATTCGACTCAAGGACCTGAGTCTTGGAAATCTTTTAAGTCTCCAAGGAGGACAATTATTCAAATAAGAAATGTTGGATGGCCACTGGTCCAAACACCCTTAGTTGCTTTGACTCTCTACCCAATATGGGCTTCTTAATAAATGAATGTGCTTACACAGAGTTGGAAGGAGGACTGTCCTACTCTGAGGTTAGGAAGTCTAGCCTTCAATGATGTAATCCCTCTTGAAGATTCTTACAGGGCACAGTAGCTCTAGGGGTCTTGCCATTTTGACAATGCTTATTCTCCTCTTGGTCTAAGCAGTTGATATTTAATTTACATATTCTATTTCTTGGCCTTGATATAATAAAATAGTACTTCCTAAAATAAGAGTTCCTGCACCTATAGGAATACTGCACCCATTGGCCAACAGCAATTGTCACTCGAGTCTGCTCAACCATTATAGGTAAAGAGATGAAGAGGATTTGGAATCAAATAGACCTCAGTTCTTTTTGCCTTTTCATACTGTTCATGGGATTCTCAAGGCAAGAATACTGAAGTGGTTTGTCATTTCCTTCTCCAGTGGACCACGTTACACAAAAAGACCATGACCCAGATATCCACAGTACTGTGATCACTGACCTAGAGCCAGACATCCTGGAATGTGAAGTCAAGTGGGCCTTAGGAAGCATAACTTCAAACAAAGCCAGTGGAGGTGATGGAATTCCAGCTGAGCTATTTCAAATCCTGAAAGATGATGCTATGAAACTGTTGCACTCAATATGCCAGCAAATTTGGAAAACTCAGCAGTGGCCACAAGACTGGAAAAGGTCAGTTTTCATTCCAATCCCAAAGAGAGTAATGCCAAAAAATGTTCAAACTACTGCAGAATTGCACTCATCTCATACACTAGCAAAGTAATGCTCAAAATTCTCCAAGCCAGGCTTCAACAGTATGTGAAATGTGAACTTCCAGATGTTCAGGTGGGTTTAGAAATGGCAGAGGAACCAGAGATCAAATTGCTGACATCTGTTGGATTATCAAAAGAGCAAAAGAATACCAGCAAAGCATCTACTTCTGCTTTATTGACTATGCCAAAGCCTTTGACCATGTGGATCACTACAGACTGTTGAAAATTCTGAAAGAGATGGGAATACCAGACCACCTTACCTGTCTCCTGAGAAATCTGTATGCAGGTCAAGAAGCAACAGTTAGAACTAGACATGGAACAATAGACTGGTTCCAAATTGGAGTACGGCAATTTGGAGTACTCAAAAGGAGTACGTCAAGGCTGTATATTGTCACCCTGCTTGTTTAACTTATATGCAGAGCACATCATGAGAAACGCTGGGCTGGAAGAAGCACAAGCTGGAATCAAGATTGCCAGGAGAAATATCAACAACCTCAGATATGCAGATGACACCACCCTTATGGCAGAAAATGAAGAGGAACTAAAGAGCCTCTTGATGAAAGAAAGAGGAGAGTGAAAAAGCTGGCTTAAAGCTCAACATTCAGAAAACAAAGATCATGGCATTCTTTCCCATCACCTCATGGCAAAAAATGGGGAAACAATGGAAACACTGACAGATTTTATTTTCTTGGGCTCCAAAATGACTGGAGATGCTGAAAGCAGCCATGAAATTAGAAGACACTTTCTCCTTGGAAGAAAAGCTATGACCAACCTAGATAGCATATTAAAAAGCAGACTACTTTGCCGACAAAGGTCCATCTAGTCAAAGCTTTGGTTTTTCCAGTAGTCATGTATGGATGTGAGAGTTGGACTATAAAGAAAGCTGAGTGCCAAAGAATTGATGCTTTTGAACTGGAGAAAACTCTTGAGAGTCCTTTGGACTGAAAGGACATCAAACCAATCAGTCCCAAAAGAAATCAGTCCTGAATATTCTTTGAAAGACTGATGCTGAAGCTGAAACTCCAATACTTTGGCCACCTGATGCTAAGAATTGACTCATCAGAAAAGACCCTGATGCTGGGAAAGATTGAAGGTGGGAGGAGAAGGGGAAGATAGAGGATGAGATTGTTGGATGGCATCACCAACTTGATGGACATGAGTCTGAGCAAGCTCTGGGTGCTAGGAATGGATAGGGAAGCCTAGCATGCTGCAGTCCATGGGGTTTCACAGAGTCCGACATGACTGAGCAACTGAACTGACTGAGCCCTCAGTTCCAATCTGGTTTCAGCAAATTTTCACTATTTGACTTTGGACAGTTACTACTTAGTTTTATGAGCTTCAGTTTCTTTGTCTATAAAATGGGGCTAATAATTAACACTTAACTCAGGAATTGTTTGGACTCAATAAAATTTAAACCACATAGCAAACTTGTCTTTCAAGTTCACCATATTCTGACTTCCACTTACTTTTCTAATCTTTTCTCCAGTCTCCCTTCTCCACCCCCACACAAACAGTTGCAGCTGCACAGACTCGGTGACCACACCGGAATGTGCTTTGCACATCCATCCTTGTGGTTTTGGCCCTGTAGTGTCTCTCATCTGGAATATTCCATTGTCGATGTTTAAGACTCAGCTCACATCTTACCTCTTCTATGAATCCTTTTTTCACAACCCTTACTTTGATCTACTGGAGAATTTCTGATTGAATACACTTACCATCTTTTATTGGATTTTTGCTTTCTCTCATACCTTGTGTCCCCAGCTATATCACATTTAAGCCTCTTCGCCCCCCTCACCCATCCAGTACCATACTGGAGTATGTGGTGCCATCATTGAGTGTATGGTACTCAATGAATATTTACTGAATGCTGTGTCTTCTTTCTTCTTCCCTCATAGCTCAGTTGATAAAGAATCTGCCTGCAGTGCAGGAGACCCGGTTTCAATCCCTGGGTCAGGAAGATCCCCTGGAGAAGGAAATGGCAACCACTCCAGCATCCTTGCCTGGAAAATCCCATGGGCAGAGAAGACTAATGGGCTGCAGTCCACGGGGTTGCAAAGAGTTGGGCACGACTGAGCGACTAACACTTTATCTTCTTCCTAATCACTTGTTATTGGGTAACACTGAAATCCTACTAGCAAAATTTTAAAAGAGGACCTACCTCTTTAGCTCTCTAACTGCCACAAAAGTCTGTACAGCTGGAGTTGAGGCCTGTCTTCTGCTTTTACATTTGCAATTGGAAACATATGGTGACTTGGAAGCCAGCCATTTTCTTCTTCTTTCTTTTTTCACCCTCTCTCTCTAAAGAAACCTTTAAAACCTCAGTAAATATGTCAAAAAACAGCAATGAAAATGTCAAAAGATTGTAATACTGCTTATTGCAAAACACACACACACACCCTTGCTGGTCTGTTTACAAAGTTTCAAGTTGAAAAAAAAAAAAAAAAACAAGTGCTAATTTTAGATTTTGGTTTTTTCCTTTAAGTCATAATAAGAAAAAAACACAAACACCAACTGAAACCCCAGTGAACAAAACCTCTTAGTCATACCCACCAGGCACTTTCAAAAAACAATTTTCAAGAGAAAAGATTCTAATTCTTCGTTCACTGAATCATGAATCCTGCCACCCTGACGAATAGAAGGAATTGAAAGCACCACTAATGGAATCTTGTGGTCTAGCCTTGGATGGGAAAGTGAAAAATGGGAGCTATGTCTTGCATGCTGTTTTCCTCACCTCACTGAAACCCTACAGTGCCTGACTCCATGGATCATAACCCCAAAGGGAATGAGCCACTTTATTTCTCATTGACAGCAATGCCAATCTTTTGACATCTCAAAAATCATCAGAGCAATCAGTATTGAATCATGTACTGAAATTTTGACTCCCCTTGGGAGATCACCACCCAGCACGAATGAGTTCTGACTTTCTAAATATTTTGGTAATAATAGCTCAGTTTTCACTGCAGTGATCGGAGGCAAAATGGAGGAAAGAGGGTGAGCATTTCTCAATTGTCTTGCTTTCTCCAGGCAGAATTCCTGACTTCCGGGAACTGGGGTCCCCAAAGCAGTGATGTCTCCCCCAGAATATCTCAGGAGACTGACATCTTCAGTCCATTTTGTTTTGCTTCCTCTGTTCCCTGATTGATTATAAGCATCAGTAAATGAGAGTCCCTTGGTCTGCAAGGAGGTCCAACCAGTCCATTCTGAAGGAGATCAACCCTGGGACTTCTTTGAAGGGAATGATACTAAAGCTGAAGCTCCAGTACTTTGGCCATCTCATGCGAAGAGTTGACTCATTGGAAAAGACTTTGACACTGGGAGGAACTGGGGGCAGGAGGAGAAGGGGACGACAGAGGATGAGATGGCTGGATGGCATCACTGACTTGATGGATGTGAGTCTGGGTGAACTCCGGGAGTTGGTGATGGACAGGGAGGCCTGGCGTTCTGCAATTCATGGAGTAGCGAAGAGTCAGACACGACTGAGCTACTGAAATGAACTGAAATGTTTTGAAGCCAAGGCAAACAGAACCTTCAAAAAGATGTTTGTGGGTCGCATGATCACTGTCCTTTATGTCTTTATTGGAACAGCTTCTTCTTCTTTTTTTTTTTAACTGTAATCACTGGAACTTCAGTGATAGAACTTTTTTAAAATATAAATTTATTTATTTTAATTGGAGGCTAATTACTTTACAATATTGTATTGGTTTTGCCATACATCAACATGAATCCTCCGTGGGTGTACACGTGTTCCGCATCCTGAACCCCCCTCCACCTCCCTCCCCATCCCATCCCTCAGGGTCATCCTGGTGCACCAGCCCCGAGCATCCTGCATCATACATCGAACCTGGACTGGCGATTCATTTCACACATGATATTAGACATGTTTCAATGCCATTCTCCCAAATCATCCCACATCGCCCTCTCCCACAGAGTCCAAGATCTCTATCACTAGCCAAACCACTATTCAAGAACCAGCCACATTTCAGATTCTTTTTGAGACCTTCCTTGATCATTTCACTCCTCCAGGAGGCTTCTCTCCTCTCAGCCCTTAGAAAACTTGATCATCCCTCCTTTGTTATTCACTATCAGCTTCATTCTTTTTCATGTGGGTGAGACTTCTTTTTCCAAACAAACTGGTGGTGTCTTGTCTTATTTAATATGGTGTTTAAGGAAACGACCCTGCCCTAGACATGACATTGAGCTAGTTACATAAACTCCTGTGCCTCAGTTTCTTCTGTAAGATGAGGATAATAATAATATCTACTTTATAAAAATATAATGAATATTAAAGGACTGAATGGCTGTGATGTGCTTGAAATAGGCCTGGGAAATAGTAAACACTAAATAATGTGTATATGAATTTCCTCAGTACCTCTTACAGCAGTCTATACCATAATTTATTAGTTCATCTAACAAATATCCCTGGGTTGGGAAGATCCCCTGGAGAAGGGAAAGGCTACCCAATCCAGTATTCTGGCCTGGAGAATTCCATGGACGGTGTAGACCATGGGGTTGCAAAGAGTAGGACAGGACTGAGTGACTTTCAGTTTCACTTTTCACTGTGTGCCTACTACATTTTAGAGACTGTTTTAGGAGCTGGCAATGCAGGGATGAAGATGACTGACAGATTCATGGAATTTACTATCTTGACAAAGAGACATGATAAACAAGCAAATACTATAATGTAATGAAATAAAATATAATGTAATTGAGTGTGATTTGGGGTAATGATGCTGGTTTTGAAGAGGAATAATCAGAATAGAAGACAAATTGTGGTAGGGGATTGGTGTGGGCTGGAGGACAGAGGCTTATTTTAAATGACTGATTGGAGAAGGAAATGGCAACCCATTCCAGTACTATGGCCTGGAAAATTCCATGGATGGAGGAGCCTGGTGGGCTACAGTCCATGGGATTTGCAAAGAGTTGGGCACAACTGAGCGACTACACTTTCACTTTAAATGATTGATAAGCACTCAGTTATCAAGGAAAAGGAGTTTCATTGATTATCCATTAGAAAGCTTGAAGCTGTACATGGCAAATTGACTTCTGAAAGTCAAATTAAAGAGAAGACTGTAAAGAATAAAGCAAAGTGGTAAAAATTGGCCAAATCTGTGCTGGGTAGCACATCTCTTGACTTTACCTGACCTCTTCCTTTAATTCTACTTTCTCAAAGTAGGCTCACTTGTCATAGCTTCCCAGAAATGTACAGTGAAATTTAATCAGTGATTCAATGTCCAGAACTTTCCTTTCATTCCCCCACCACAATGTACCAGTCCTATGGAAGGGGATTTTAGAGGAGAATGGATACATGTATATGTATGGCTGTCTACCTGAAACTTTTACAACATTGTTAGTAGACTATGTTCCAACATAAAATAAAAAATTTTTAAAAAGCAAATAAGAAATTTTTTAAAGTTTCCTAAAAATAAGCTGAAATTTGAAAAATTAAAAAAAAGTACCAGTCCTAAAGCTTCTTCTCCAAGGCTTCCTGTTCTCTGGTTTTCAACATTGGAACAGATTATCTCCTAAAATAGTCCAAAAATGTTTTCTGGTGGTGCTTGTGTGTAAAAGAGGAAAAGGTCTGTTGTTCTTAGGCTCTATTCTGGCTTTAATGATGGTTTTCTGAAAATATGGTCTCAAATCAAGAATTTGTCTCATGATAGGAATTTTATGGTAGCAGAACTAGGGGAAGACATCCTAGGGGCAGGTAAGACCTCATGACATAGACTGCAGTCTTGCCCTGGGAAGTGTATTTTTGTGCCTAATTATGACTCTAGATACAAACCTTGGCTCTGCCAATTCTTGTTCTGTGATCATCAAAAATTAACTTTTCCCTCAGCTTTCTCAGGCATAACCCACCTGCCAATGCAGGAGACATAAGAGATGCTGGTTCGATCCCTGGGTTGGGAAGATTCCTGGAGGAAGGCATGGCAACTCACTCTAGTATTCTTGCCTGGAGAGTCCCGTGGACAGAGGAGCCTAGTGGGCTACAGTCCATAGGGTCACAAAGAGTCGGACATGACTGAAGTGACTTAGTATACTGTACACACAGTCAGCTTCCCTATCTGTAAAATGGAGACACTAACAATACTACCATCTTGAGTTTCTAATGAGATTTAAATGAGTTAGCAGGCTTCCCTGGTTGTTCAGTGGTAAAGAATCTGCCTGCCAATGCAGGAGACATGAGCTTGATCCCTGTGTCTGGAAGATCCCCTGGAGAAAGGAATAGCAACCCACTCCAGTATTCTTGCCTGGGAAATCCCATGGACAGAGGAGTCCGGAAGGCTATAGTCTATGGGATTGAAAAGAGTCGGACATGATTTAGTGACTAAACAACCACAAGATGATTTACTACAGATACTATGTTGGGTGCAGTATTTGGTATATTTCAAGGGCATAATCCCATCTTCCAAAAATTTGTTTATGCAAATACAAATCTTTGACCTAAAGAAGGGTAATTACACAGCTGGTCTTCAGAACAGGGCTTTTGATAGCAAATATGAATATGGTTTCTTTCCTGACCCTGGGAAGCAAACAGCTTCTTTAGGCTGGGCACCTTGTAATTGTGGTAGATGTGTGTAAGTTGATTCATAACCATAACATGTTGTGTTTTGTTTGGTGGCTTTAAAATAGTCCCAAGAAAAGAGTCTGACCCATCAGAGGAGAGAGGTTATCCATTAGAGGATACTTTCTTTAACTGGGAGAGGGGGTTATGAGAAAGATAATGCTAAGGAATGCTTCTTGCCTCCCATAAAGGTGTAGTTTAGCATTATATGAGAGAACTGACAGCCAGGGTTCAAGACAGCTCTGGAGAGAAATTAAGAAAAGATTGTGCTTTGGGTAACATGGTGTGGATGGGAGTAAGAAACTTTCTTTCTCTGAAGGATGTCTGGGAATTGATTGAAGCCCCCAGGATTGGAACTGGGAGAAGGCTTGTTCCTTTCCAGATGATCGAGAGCCATCCTTGTCCTTCTCTATGTGAAAGGAAACCAGAGTCTTCAGCTGTTGAGAGAGGACCTAGGCCTGCCACTCATCCTGAGATGATTGCATTTCCTTTAACAGAGCCACCTCTCAAATCAGTTTGCAGGTGCTGCTGACAGAGAGGAGACCGCAGCATGAACAATGAAATTCTGGGAGTATAATCCAGTTGTGCTTTGTGTGAATGGAGTCCCCTGAAGTTGGGCAAGACAATAGGCTGTCTGTAAGTTCTTTCTCAAATTACATTGCTTGTATTACTCCTAAGAATCAGTCAGTGCAAGTACTGTTTCATTAGTTAAATGGTGTTTGCCATGAAATGAGTTAGTGATTCTCAAAGTGTGATGTCTGGGTCATCTGCATCAGAAATCATCTGGAGTATTTTTAGAATGCAGATTCCTGGGTCCCACTTGGATCTTCTGATTCCATGGGAAGGAAGCCCAACAATATGTTTTTCGAAAGGACACTAGCTTATTCTAGGACGCATTATAGTTTGAGGTCCAAAGAGACAGACATTGTTAACATCAGGGATGTTCAGTTCAGTCACTCAGTCGTGTCCGACTCTTTGCGAACCCAAGAATCGCAGCACCCAAGAATCGCAGCACGCCAGGCCTCCCTGTCCATCACCAACTCCCGGAGTTCACTCAGACTCGCATGCATAGTGTCAGTGATGCCATCCAGCCATCTCATCCTCTGTCGTCCCCTTCTTCTCCTGCCCCCAATCCCTCCCAGCATCAAAGTCTTTTCCAATGAGTCAACTCTTTGCATGAGGTGGCCAAAGTACTGGAGTTTCAGCTTTAGCATCATTCCTTCCAAAGATGAATTAAAAACAAAATGAAACAGAAAACATGAGTAAGACAGTTTGGCAAAATTACCCCTCCTTTTTGGAACTTTAGAAGTTCACTCATATATTTTTTTTTCCCCCCTTAGGTCAACTCCTACCATAGGTTTTTGTCACTATACAATTTAGGAAAGTATTTCTTTCAAATGCACCCTTCAAATGGATGGAAGACAGCCATTAAAAGAGGAGGCTCCATTGCAAAGACAGGAGTTGAGATCGACAAGAGCTTAGCCACAGTCTGACGAAGAGCAAAGCAGAAAGATTTTCCATTTCTTAAGTAGGAAATAAACAAACAAAAAAGAACAAGACTGTTTTTTAAAAGCAGCTGCTGAATGTCATGCTTAAGAACATCCCACACTGCCCCCTCTGTGATATTGGTTCAAGGCAGAGAGCACAGGTTCCTTCCATTCCTTCTCTGTTTGGTGAGGAAGGGTCAACTTCAGTCCTTCTTGGACTCTGGGTCTGCGCTGATGCTGTGATGCGTCACCTAGATTCCCCTTTGTTGATGACTGACTTACCCTCCCAGCTGATGGGGAGTGTGGCTAGTGGAGAGCCCCAGCATCTCTGATTCCTTTATGGGGATTCTCTCTGCTAAAGAGAGCTGCCTGGCTGAAAACTGTGCCCTTTTCCAGAGTGTCTCACATCCCATGATGGATCCCAGTGGAAATATTAAAGCTCAGCCTCTCTGGTCCAACTTGGGACAAAAGAAAGGTAATTCCAGCTTCAGAACTCCCTATAGGGTTTGACTGAGACCTCCAGGGAGACTGAATTACAGCTTAACTTCTTCCTCCTTCAATGTTTCCTTCTCTTCCTTTCTACAAGTGTTGATTCCAGTAATACTTGTAATGAATCTCCTGCATGCTAAGCTCCATCTCAGAATGTGTTTCCTGGGGAATCCATCCAAGGCTTCTCTTCTGTGTGATCAGAGAAGGATTAGGTCAAAAGCAAGGGGATGAAAACTTCCCTGGTGACTCAGTGGTAAAGAATCTGCCTGCCAATGCAGGAGGCTTGGGTTCGATCCCTGACCTGGGGATATCCCACATGCCACGGGGCCTGTGTGCCACAAGTATTGACACTGTGCTCTAGAGCCCAGGAGCTGCCACAACTGAGTCCACAGGCTGCAGCTACTGAAATCTGAATGCCTAGAGCCCATACTCCACAACAAGAGATGCCACAGCCCTGAGAGGCCTGTGCCCCACAACTGGAGGGTCACCCCTGCTTGCCACAACTAGAGAAAAGACCTCATGCCAACAAAGACCCAGCACAGCCAGAAATAAATAAGATAAATAAAATTATTTCTTTAAAAAGAGTAAATAGGTAAAAGAAACTCATTTCTATTATTTTTTTTTCCCATAGCAATCTCTGATCCTGGAAGTACATAGCATTCAAAGTTCTTTGGTCAATGGAAGGTTCTATCCTATGAGGGAAGGTTGATTTAAATTTCATTCTTAACATCAAGTTATCTGAATGATATCTTTAATCACAAAAAATCTTACCCTAAAAGACTTGCCTTATGAATTTCACCCAATCACCAAGCATATTCCCCAGAAAAATTTAGGTATTTGTTAGAGCTACTAAATTAAAGATGGCAGGGTTCCTTTTTACCAGGAATGAAACATAGTTTCCATTGGTTGATTGTTTAGTTGATTGATCCATACACTCAAAAGATGTGTTTTAGATGCCTACTATGTGACAGGCACTCACGTAAGCTTTGGACACCAAAAATGTTGTTGTCTCAGAGTCTGTTTTCTAGGTGGGAAGAGTCAGAAAATAAATACACATGCAAATAAATAAGATGATTTGAATTAGCAATAAATGCTAAGATGATAATAAAACAGGATAATATAATAGCAAACTATTCTGAGTAAGGTTTGGCTATAGGAAGAGGTACTTTAGACATATTCATCAATAAAGTCTAGGATGGGGAGGCAATATTTGAGTAAAGTCCTAAGTGGGAAGATTTGGGCAGAAACAAGTGCAAAAGTGCTCAGGTGGAACTAAACTTAAGGAAAAAAAAATGCCTAGAATAGGGCAAAAATTGGGGACTAAGATGAGATCAGTGAAGAGGGCAAAGCTATGGTGAGAATTTTGGATTTTATTTGAAGGTCGGTATGAGACCAATAAAATCTTAAGCAGAAGGGTGGTGATCTGATTTACATTTCAAAATCAGAGAACCAGCTTCTGTGAGGAAGATGTATGATAAGGGAGCAAGAGTGAATCAGAGTCACCAATGAAGGGAGAGTTCCAGGAGCTTGCTGTCAAATGACGGCTTGCACCAAGATAAGATCTGAAGATCTAAAGACAAGTGGGTGGGTTCAGGATGGCTTCAGAACTACAGCAGACATGCCAGTGGTTTGGAAATAGTGTGTGAGGGAGAAACGGTTAAAAAGAATCATGACTGTTAGGTTTTTAGCCCGAGTGACTGGGTGGGTTCTGGTTCCATTTTCTGAAATGTAAAGACTGCATTTGAATTCTCCTCTGAATGATTAATGTGTTTCGCCCTGAGCAGACACTGTCTTTTTCTGCCAGAAGCATGGACAGAGACAATGCTGGATGTTTCATCCTTCTAACAGCCTCACCTGCTGCCCCAGGGGCATTGTATAGACACCACAGAGAGCCAATCTGCACACTTGCCAGAATCTCTCCTCAAATCTGTTATGCTTCAGTGTTCCAGGACACTTTATTATAAATGAATAGCTAAAGGCAAAGTATAATTAGGGACAAAGGTAGTGGGGCATGCAGAGTTGGCACCACTTTGAGCATAGCATCACTGCGCAGGTGCCAGGTCCTTGTAACACTAGCTTTACTGCCCAGCTGCCAAGAGGTAACCCCTCCCACCATTCATCCTGATGGGCAGGGGCAGGCAGGCCAAACAAGCAGGACAGTTTCAAGGTCCCAAACTGAGTGATATGCACGCCAATCATGGACCCAACTTTCAGTGGGCATCAATAAAGGAAGGGATAAGTAACTGGTCCAATCAGATTCAAATGTTTCTTCTAAAGATAGCAGAGAAAACTAGCGTTTCCATTGGGACTTTATTAGATTGATTGATGTAGAGATTTCAGAGTCCCCAGTTTTAAGGGTCTGGATCTGATAGAGTGCCTGATGAACTACGGAATGAGGTTCGTGACATTGTACAGGAGACAGGGATCAAGANCATCCGTGGTTATGGTAGAGATGAAAGTGAAAGCATGCTTCTCAGTCATGTCCAACTCTTTGCAACCCCCTGGACTGTAGCCCTCCAGGCTCTTCTGTCCATGGAATTCTCCAGGTAAGAAAACTGGAGTGGGTAGCCTTTCCCTTCTCCAGGGGATCTTCCTAACCAGGGGATCAAACCTGAGTCTCCTGCATTGCAGGCAGATTCTTTACCATGTGAGCCATCAAGGAAGGTCATGGTAGAGATAATGCTACCATTAAACAAAGACCCATAAGATGCAAGATAAAAGAAAATAATAATTATATCTCTGTTTCATACGCCAGTCTGGCTCCTGCAGGAATCAGATGGATCCTGAAGAATGAATGACTTCACTGGCATAGCCAATTCACTGAAGGCATAACCAAGTATTATAGAAGCCCCAGTTGCAGCTGCTGTGCCAGACACGTATCAGAGTTAGAGCGGTTTAATAAACCTTCAAATCCATGGTATGTAAGATTGATTTGACAGATGTGTTATTTTCCATTCCAATTAGAAAAGAAGATTAGAAAGACTTTGCATTCATGTAGGACAGAAAGCAATATTCATAAAGTCTGTTGGATCCTCTGGCTGAAGGGAGAAGATTTTGCCTCGGGGCTGTGTTAACTCTCCCATCCTCCATCATGATATATTCATAAGAGATCAGGATGACCTGAATATCCATCCTACAGATTGTCATGGGTATAATATATGGATGACCTCATGCTGTTCAGATGGGATGAGTAAAAGTTGATGAGTTTGCTTGGAAGACTCAAGCTGCAGAGGATGGGAGATAAGCCTTATGAAGGTTCAGGCACACTGTCACCAGTTAAGTTTTTAGTGGTCTAAGCATAAGGAGTATAACGTCCAAAGTAAGAGGGAAATAAATGTGTCTTCTCTCCTTTACCACCACCACCACCACACACACACACACACACACACACACACACACAAAAGTAGCACAATATCTGTTAGACTTCTTTGGAATAAGAAGACATAACATTCCATACCTGGGATACTGTTCTAGCCCATTTGCTGAGACAGCTTTGGGTGGGGCCTGCAGTAGGAAGGGACTCTGAAGCCAGCTCTAACAGCCATGCAAGCAGTCCAGCCACTTTCGCCATATGATAGAGAAGACTCCCTGGTGTTGGAGGTGGTGGGAAAAGACCTCATACAGAGTCTATGGCAGCCTCAGGGCAAGAATCACAAGTCAGGCCACTGGGATTCTGGAGGGAGGCCATGCCATCTGCAGCAGAGAATTATAGGCCTTTTGAGAAACAGCATCTGGAATAGTGCCTTGGTAAAGAAAGAACATTTAGCTATGAGGTGCCAAGTGGCCATGCCACTGGAACTGTCCGTTATAAGTTGAGTCCTGTTGAACCCACCCAGTCACAAAGTCAGCGCAACAGTAGCTCCTTGGAAGATGGGAGGAGCACATTCAGATGGAGTCTGAGCAGGATCTGTGAACATGAATAACTACCAGTAGTTACTCACCTCAATTGCACTGATTGACTCCTATGATTATACTGGGGCAGGATATCCCATAGAAGCAGTTGATGGAGTAGGAAAAATCTCAAGCTTAGTTTACAGAAAGGGTCAGCGTGGTACATGGGTGCAAGCTGAAAATGGTTGGCAGCTCCATTATAGACATTCTAGGGGCCTTGAAAGACAGGGACGAGGGGACTAATCTCAGTGGGTGGAGCTATGAGCAATGTATCTGGTCTTCCACTTTATGTGAAAAGAGAAGTAGCCCAAAGGGAGGCCATGTGCAGATTTTCAGACAGTGGTCAATGACTTGACTGTTTGGTCAGGGGCTTGGAATAAAGAAGAGTTAGAAGACTGGAGACAAGGAAGTCTGGTTAGATGCAACTAATGAGCATCAAACACTTTTTTTTTTTTTTACCATCATCAATTATTGAAGACACACTGAACAACTGAGTAGACAAAATGAGTAACCAAGTAGACTTAGCTAGTTGATATTAGCCAGCCTTGGTTATCAGCAGCTCCAGATTGGCACTTAGGACCCATGAATGCTGTGGTTTGTAACACAGACAAAGCTACATATGGGCTCAACATGGGTGCCAACCTTCCAAGACTACTAGTTCTTTTTACCTCTTGATTACCAACCTGCCAGCAAAAGTAAACAGCTCTGAATCCTTGATATGGCCCTGTTTCTCGAGGAAACGACCTTAGTGTGAAACTGACAACACGGGACCCTTTCGTTCTGAAATGGATAGACACATTTTCTGGGTATGGGTTTGCCCTTCCAGCCCACTCAATTTCAGCTAGCACCACGAACCAGGGCTTATGGAATGCTTATGATTTGGCACCTCACTCCAGTATTCTTGCCTGTAAAATTCCATGGACAGAGGGCCTGGTGGGTCCATGGGGTCACGAAGAGTCAGACTCGACAGTGTGACTGAACACACAGAATGCTTTATCCACAGGCGTGGACACCCATGCAGCAGAGCGTCCACCCAGAGTCCTCTGCCATAGCAAAGGAGATTCAAAGGCAGAGATCGAGGGCTATGTTATCATGATAGCCAGAAGGACATGATTCAGAACTAACCCACTGCGGGAAGAAAAAGCTGGGGCATTTTCCACCAATCACAGTTCCTCGCTGGCTCAGGGTTGCTCCTGGCCCATCAGCTCGCCCTGCTCTGTTTTCAGACTGAGCACACATTCATAGCTATTTGAATGCTCTCAACAAAGAGACACACAGAAAGTTATCTGTATGCCGGAAAGTCTGTGACTTCTAAGGAAGGTCGGGGGATGTGAGCAGGGCATCACAAGATGGAAGACATTCGCTATATGTTCATAAAATCTTGAAGTAATTTATTATGTTCTGGGATAGCAAATTCAGTCATATCCCAAGCTGGATGTGCAGGGAAAATATATCCATTTTTGGCTGCATGCTCTTTAACTGCCTCTTTGTGAGACAACCTACTGCGTAATATTATTTTCTATAAAAAGAACAGAAAAATAATTCAGCCTCCCCTTTGGCAGGGTTTGTTTAGGATGGCTTGGGAGGGGAGTAATATGCAGTTGGGAGGCCCCATGGTCATTCTGTCACGAAACATGTCCTTTGGTATGGAAGTATATGGATAGGAGACATGCAAGGAGGAGACTGTAAGTCATAAAATTTATCCCACCCAGTGCAAAATAAAGGAATCCCCAACTCAGCTTCCCCTAGACTGGATCTCAGAAATGACTGCAGCCACTCTGACAACCCAACTGAATGTGACATCTAATGGAGGGAAAATCATGGTGGAAAGGGAGAAACAGGATTCTTAATCTTTTGGAGCTATGATCTACTTTCTAAAATTTTACAAAACAAATGGCCGTGGATCCATTTCTAGGATTCCTCCATAGGTCTCGGAGGGGGACTGTGCAGTAAGGTAAGTCAGGTACTCTTGGCCTCGAGCTTCCTCATCTTCCTCTAAACCCAACTGCTTTCTGGAAGTATATTTGATATATCCAATCTGCTTAGTTTCTTTATTCCTAATTCAGGATGCACTTTGAGTGTTAGCCCTTTGTAAGTCTTTCCTGATCCTCAAAGCTGGGGTAGATTCCCTACTAGAGGAGACTGGGCAGCAGTCTGTCCTTGATTACAATATACTGAACTTGCCTGTTCAATTTTGCATCTTCATCCACATCCCTCACTCTCTCAGGAACCATGATCTCACCCAAACTTTACTCCCTCCCCATTTCTCCAGGTGCCACAAATCTTTGAGGTCAGGACCCATGTTTTATTCATCATGTGGCAAACAGCCTAGCATATAGGAGATAATAAAAAAATTTGATGAATTAATAAGTAAACGGAACCATAGCAAGAAGAACAGGCATCCATTTCAATGACTTCCTAAGAAAGAACTCATTTCCTGACAACAGGAAAAATCCTTTTAGAATACACAAAGCCCTTCTCTATGGTTTTCCTTTTCCAGCGTTCCTCCTGTAACTGTTTCTGACAAGTATTCCTCTGGAGCTACCAGTATAGAAAATTCATGATTGTCCCCAAAGAAGAATCTTTTAAATCTTAAAAAAATTAGCTACATAGCCTTTTCTTGTCAACCATTGTGAATTACGTGGAGAAACAAATTCACCTTTGCCTGTCATCACGTAGCGTGTTTTTGAAGATGCTAAGTGTAATTAGGGAGATAGGAGAGCATAGGAATTGTGTCTGTCTCTGGAATTAGTTGTTGTTCAGTTGCTCAGCCTTGTCCGACTCTTTGCAGCCCCACGGACTGCAGTACACCAGTCTTCCCTGTCCTACACTATCTCCCAGAGATTGCTCAAACTCATGTTTATTGAATTGATGATGCCATCCAAACATCTCATCCTCTGTCACCTCCTTTTCCTCCTGCATTCAGTCTTTCCCAGCATCGTGGTCTTTTCCAATGTGTCAGCTCTTCACATCAGGTGGCCAAAGTATTGGAGCATCAGCTTTAGCATGGTTGATTTCCTTTAGGATTGACTAGTTTGATCTTCTTGCTGTCCGAAGAACTCTCAACAGTCTTCTCCAGCACCACAGTTGAGAGTTGAACCATAAAGAAGGCTGAACACTGAAGAATTGATGCTTCTGAACTGTGGTGCTGGAATCAGAGATTTGGATTAAAAACATGGCTTCACTGTTTACTAGCTGGCAACAGGGACTGAGAGGCTCTGGAGGAGTATCCACACTCAGCTCTTGTTACTAATGTTACTGTTACTTTCCACTACCTGTCTGACCATGCAAAGCTGATTATCTTTTATGCTGACCATCCTTTGTGGACATTACATTCAAAAATGTCTCCAGACTGTCTTTGAAACTTTCTTTTTGTTCTTGATATATTTCCATGGTCAACAACAGCTTATGGGAGAAAGTCTATGAGCAACCTTGACTTTCAGTGACAAATATTGACATTTTGTAAACAAAGCACAAAAGGGGGAAATGTTGGTGTAGGAAAATATTTGAAGTCAGTGGACCTGAATTTGGATCTTGATTGGGTCACCTTAGGTATGTTTCTGAGCCCTAATTTCCTCATCTATATAGTTTTGATAATAAAAATAACTCATTATGAAGCTGTGAAAATTGTCAAATAATGAAAGTGAAAGCTGATGTGTAAAATATAAAGTGCAGAAAAGAAAAAAAATGTTAGCCCTGACTTCCGATGTAATATTTTGTGCTGTACATTATGTGCCCAGAAAAGCTATGTAAAGGTTTATTTGAATGTTTTCATTATTTAGAACATGTAAGCATTTTGTGAGATAGAAGGGGATGTATGATGGGTCTTGTACTGATTAAGGTCAAGATATACTTAGAAAGAGTGTCTCCGATTAATAAAAGGAAGAAAGCCTTTGAATGTTGAAAATGATCGAATTAAATATGAAAAACAAGATGCTCTTAAAGAACAAATGAGTATACAATTTTAGTAGTCTATAAGAAAAAAAATGAGAAAAAAGAAAGATCTATTTAACTTTATCAGAAAGCTGTGCAAAGTGGATACATTAAATAAATGAATGTTACATGTTTCTTGTTGGCCATCAACACGGTGTTTTGAACCCTGTATTTTGTTAATGCGATAGCACAGTAAACTTAATGTGGTTTATTTGGCTGAAAAGGAACAGCTTATCTTTTGTTTGGAACACAGAAGCAAGCTGAATCTTGACCTATGTTATTTCAGTGTCTACTTGGTTTGTACTTGAGGTTTCTGGAGCAAAAACTGGCAGAACTGTACTGCAGGGGCTAATAAGGAAAATGGTGGAGTAAAACCTCCTGTCTGATATCTCAGAAGACTAACTCAAAATTATCTTTGCTCTCAAAAAAATATAATTCACTTCAGGAAACATTTCTTAAAAACTTACTACATGTCAGGTACTGTTCTGGGGTCTGAGAGTATAAAAATGCATAAAGTATATACTCCTAAATTTATTGTTAATTTCATTTTTGCAATTTTCTGTTATCCCTCTGGCCCACCCTTCTTTTAGTTAGTTTCACAGTCTGTACTTATACCTTATGGAAGGAAGACCAGAGCTAAAAAAGCAAAGCAGAGGAAGTTAGGCTTTGAATTTTAGAAAATGAGGTCTCAGGGGAATGGAAGGACTTGGGATAAACATCAGAAGAGCAGACAGTGAAGGGAACTCCATTCAAGCTTCACCTTTCTCATTGGTTCCTCTTCCCATCAATGTTCTGTGAAGGCTATAACAACACTCAGAGCACAGATCGACTGACTGGTACCAACTTTATCCTGAGACTCTGCTCTGTCCATATTGACTGACTCATGGAGATCTTAACATCTCAGGACACAAATATACTTCTGAGTTGGAATCTGGGACATCTAGGGGAATGGTGGTGAGATGGGAAATGTAGACGAGATACTAACTGTCCCCTCAGTACCTATTGCCTCTGGCTTTCTTTTGAGGATGGACATCCACACCAACTACTCTCCGTTTAACCTAGGATACATGACTGCCCAGCTCGAGAGCCAGAGCCTGTATTTTATAGATTCCCTGCTGCTGCTAAGTACCTTCAGTCGTGTCTGACTCTGTGTGACCCCATGTGAGTTGCCATTTCCTTCTCCAATGCATGAAAGTGAAAAGTGAAAGTGAAGTCGCTCAGTCATGTCTGACTCCTAGCAACCCCACAGACTGCAGCCTACCAAGCTCCTCCATCTACGGGATTTTCCAGGCAAGAGTACTGGAGTGGGTTGCCATTGCCTTCTCCTGCATATCTGGATAAATCCATGTGTTTAGGATGTGAGCAGTCAAATCAGACTTTGATATGGAATTGTAAAACTGGATACGCTCTCAACAAAACTTGCCCTTTCCACAGGCTATAAAATGTTGACTTGGCAAGACCCAGATCCAACCCTGTGGCTAGAACAACTGAGGATAGCATAGCAAGAAAGAGGAAACTTGCGTCCTTTTAGCGTCTCCTCCAATTGCACTTCTCACTGTTGTACTGTTGCTTTCTCATTTATTTGGGCCACAATGATTTATGGCCTTATTTTTTTAATATATAAAAATCTAGTCTTTACACTAAAACATAAAGAAAAGCCCACTTCACTTGTACCTCCTTGATTTATAATGAATGATACTAGCCTGAGGTCTCTCCTAGATCTCCCATGGCTAAAAAGCATGAAGACAAGTAAGAAAGAAATCCAGAGCGTAAAAAGTTAGAGTATGGCTGGGTCGAGTGAGATTCATCATCTCTACCATTTGTACAGCTCTTGGCAAAGCCTGACAAATCCCTGCTGCTTGGTCTTTTCATTATTATTCTTTTCTTTCTTTTTATTTCATTAGCACTCTTTCTTCAGGCAAAAGACAATATAATTAATTCAATATGACTGCAATCTAGGCATGCCCCATTACCGCACAAGATTATATGATTACACATGAATGTTCTCAGACAATTTTAGCCACAGAGTTGCACCCACTCTTGTTTCACTCTCGGAAGGTAATCGAATCTCCATGTTCATGTGAAGGAGAAAAAATAAAATAAAAAGAAACCCTCAGCTGTGTAAAGTGCTGAAGGTTTTACTATCCAAAACTGGATCTCAAAACTGAATATTGTTGTTGGCAGAGCATGAGAACATACTTGGTCACAGGAAAATGGAGCATGTCTTTTGTGAAAAATGTGCCTTGCTCTTCGTCTCCCTTTTTACCGTCTCTCAACTCCAGCACTGAATTTCATCTAGTGGTACATTTGGTTGGTGGCTGAAACCCTGTGCCTGATGATGTTTAGAGGCTTAATCTGGGTAAAGCTGGAGACAGACTACTAGCCTTTGATAAGTTTTAGCTTTTCAACTATGCAGTCAAATCTTAGCAGTCAACGGAAGGCATCGAATCCTCCATTCTCCATACAAGTTAAAAAAAAAAAAAAAAACTTGAAGTGAAACCTAGAGGGAATAAAAAGTGTTCAAAATCTCGCTCCCAATCCCTGCTTGCCTGAGAATTTTGAGGGGGGATGCTAAACAAGCTACTTCTCTTGCTGCTTTCTGCACTTTCTTAAGACAAAGCAAAGTGATAAACTTTTCTATTTTGAAATAGAAAAGTTTCACAGTAAGCTGTAAAGATAATACCAAGTGGTCCCTCCTACCCCTCATCTATTTCCCCCACTGGTTACATCTACAGTATTCAGTTCAGTTCAGTTCAGTTCAGTTCAATTCAGTCGCTCAGTCATGTCCGACTCTGCGACACCATGAATCGCAGCACGCCAGGCCTCCCTGTCCATCNTTGACTCATTGGAAAAGACTGTGGTGCTGGGAGAGATTGGAGGCAGGAGGAGAAGGGGACGACCGAGGATGAGATGGCTGGATGGCATCACTGACTGGATAGGCATGAGTCTGAGTGAACTCCGGGAGTTGGTGATGGACAGGGAGGCCTGGCGTGCTGCGATTCATTGTGTCACAAAGAGTCGGACATGACTGAGCAACTGAACTGAACTGAACTGATTCTTATAGAACTAGGAAACTGACATTGATACAATGGGTGTGTAATTCAGTATCATTTTGTCTGGTGTAGTTTCACGTATCCAGCACCGGGATCAAGACACAGGACTGCTCCATCATTACAGAAGACTCCCTGGCATTACCCCTTTTCAGTTACATCCAGTCATCTTTCCCAACTTTCTGAAACCCTGACAGCCATTAATTTGCTCTCCATCTTTTTAATTTTATCATTTCAAAAATGTCATACAAATGGAACCACAGGCCATTTACATTTAATATAACTACTTATATATAAGGGCTTAAGTTTGCCTTTTATTTTTTTCTTCTATTTTTAATTTCTCTTCTTTCTCCTGCCTTCCTATGGGTTACTTGAGCAAATTTTAGAATTCCCTGTTGATTTATCAGCATTTTTGGATATATTTTTTGTATAGATTTTTAAAATGATGCCTGTAGCATTATATTATGCCCATATAACTTGTCACAGCTGACTGATGTCAACATTTTACTTGTTTGAATAAAGTATAGAAATATTACCTTCCTAACTCTGTTTCCCATTTCCCTCCTCCTATTTATAATTTGTCTTAAGTATTTTCTTTATGTATATTGAATACCAGATCAATGTGATAATTTTTGCTTCAGTCATCAAATATAAATCAGAACATTCAACAGAAGAAAGTTTATTGAATTTATCCATATTTTAATATGTTAAATATGTTATATATTGTTGCTTTAATATGTTATGTATTGTATTATTATACTGTTGCTGCTTATTTCTTCTTCTCTCTAGACATTTGAATATTTTAATTTTTTTTTTTTTCTATTTCAAGACCTTTCTTTAGCCATTCTTTTAGGCTACAACTGCAGTAAAAATTCTCTTAGATTTTCCTTATCTGAGAAAGTCTTGATTTCCCATTCATTTCCAAAGAATATTCTCCCTAGATATAAAATTCTGGGTTGACAATTCTTCTATTTCAGTGCTTGAAGAATATTGTGCCACTTTCTTCCATCCTCACCGGTTTCTGATGATAAATCCATTGTCATTGAAATGGCTTTTCCCTTACAGATTATGTATCATTTTTGATGGGTGCTTTTAATGCTCTTTCCTTGTCTTCAGCATTCAGAAGTTTGAGTTAATCCACACTGTCTTACGGATTTCTTGAAATTCATCCTGTTTAGTGTTGAGCTTCTTAAATATCTAAATTTATGTTTTTTGCCAAATTTGTGAAATTTTCAGCCATTCTTTCTTTTGTTTCAATATCTTAATTTTATTAAGTTAGCCTGTTAGATTTTTTCCCATGAGTTGGAATTTTTATTCATTTTTTACTATTTTGAGATATAATTGACATAAAACATTGTGTAAATTTAAGGTGCTATTGTTGTTGTTGTTTAGTCACTAAGTCCTGTCTGACTTTTTGCAACCCCATGGACTGTAGCCTACCAGGCTTCTCTGTTCATGGGATTTCCCAGACAAGAATACGGGAGTAGGTTGCCATTTCCTTCTCCAGGGGATATTCTTGACCCAGGGATTGAGTCCACGTCTCCTGTATTGGCGGTGGGTTCTTTGTCACTGAGCCACACAATTTTAAGATGTACAGCATGTTGATTTGATGCACTTATACATCACACTGTGATTACCACTCTGCTGCTGCTGCTGCTGCTAAGTCGCTTCAGTCGTGTCCAACTTTGTGTGACCCCATAGACGGCACCGCACCAGGCTCCCCCTNGAAATTTTCAGCCATTCTTTCTTTTGTTTCAATATCTTAATTTTATTAAGTTAGCCTGTTAGATTTTTTCCCATGAGTTGGAATTTTTATTCATTTTTTACTATTTTGAGATATAATTGACATAAAACATTGTGTAAATTTAAGGTGCTATTGTTGTTGTTGTTTAGTCACTAAGTCCTGTCTGACTTTTTGCAACCCCATGGACTGTAGCCTACCAGGCTTCTCTGTTCATGGGATTTCCCAGACAAGAATACGGGAGTAGGTTGCCATTTCCTTCTCCAGGGGATATTCTTGACCCAGGGATTGAGTCCACGTCTCCTGTATTGGCGGTGGGTTCTTTGTCACTGAGCCACACAATTTTAAGATGTACAGCATGTTGATTTGATGCACTTATACATCACACTGTGATTACCACTCTGCTGCTGCTGCTGCTGCTAAGTCGCTTCAGTCGTGTCCAACTTTGTGTGACCCCATAGACGGCACCGCACCAGGCTCCCCCTTCCCTGGGATTCTCCAGGCAAGAACACTGGAGTGGACTGCCATTTCCTTCTCCAGTGCATGAAAGTGAAAAGTGAAAGTGAAGTTGCTCAGTCGTATTTGACTCTTAGCAACCGTAGTATGATCATTATTTCTTTGAATACTTTTTCATCCCTGTATCTTCCTGTCCTCCTCGTGTCTAAAAATGCAAATGTTAGATCGCTCGGGTCCCTCCGGTCTTTTTATTTTCTCTCTGGATATTTCCCTTCTGTTGTTCAGACTGAGTATTTTATATTATCTTTAACTCCATTGTTTCTTTCCTTTGTCCTCTCCATTCTGCTATTGAGCTCATTTGTTGTTTTTATTGTGATTATTGTAGCTTTCAATTTAAAATTTTCTGTTTGGTTCTTTTACGTATCTTTTGTTTCTTTACTGACATTTTCTATTTCTTCATTTGTTTCAAGTGAGTTCATAACTGCTCACTGAAGCATTTTTAAGATATCTTCTTTAGCGTTCTAGTCACACGATCCCAACATCTATTTTACCTTGGTGTTGGTGGAGGTTGAATACTTTTTCTCGTTTAAGTTGACATTTTCTTGGGTTTTGGTATGTATGAGTATTTTCCTTATTGAAATCTGGACATTTTGAGTATTTGTCATGAAATTCTGCATCTTCTTCAAATCTTTTGCTGTAGTAGGCATCTTCTGATACTACTCTGGCAGAAGAAGGTAGGAACACTCATCTTTACTGCCATGTGGAAGTGAAAGTCCAAGTTCCCCCGTTATCCTCCTCTGTCAGTGCCTTTGCAGGAAGAGGTAGGAGAGCCTTATTACCCCTGGGTGGGGTCCTCAAGTGAGCTTCTACAGGGAGCACATTTTCACTAGATGGGTGTGAAAGTTCTGACTCCCCACTCTGTCTTCTCTGACACCCCTGGGCAGGAGGTGGGGGTAAGAACTTTGTTGTAACTTTGTTATCCAAGCAAATGGGGCTGTGAATAACCAAGCTAGGTTCCCCATTCAGCCTTGGCCAATGCTGGGGAGGCTGTGGGAGAATCATTTTTCTCTAAAAGTTTTCTGTCTTGCTAGGGTGCCCCAATCCTGGTCTTTGGCTGTTGTTGGAGCTTTTGTTATTTCTCCTACAGACATTTCCAGGCTGCTGGGCCCTTCAGCTTGGTGTCTGGGACATGTGAGGCACAAAGAGCCCAAAAAACTCACTGCCATGGCCCAAGGTGCCCAGCAAGATTGTCTTTATCACCCTACCTGTGAGTCTTTTTATATTTGTTTTATATACAATGTCCAGGGTTTGGAACTATACTTAGCAGGAGGACTAGAGAGAAGTGTATCTACTCACTCACTTGTTTTCACCCTTAGTATTTCTACAGCTAATGATAACAATAATGGCTGCCTTGTTTTGAATTGTATGTACATAACCAGCACCATTTAATTCATTTGATTCTCACAATAATTCTATGAGGAAAGCATAATAGTTATGCTTTTTATTTTATATGCAAAGAAACTGAAACTCAGAAATAATCATGTAAACCTTTAGAATAGGGTCTAACACATATACTAATAAAGGCTATGGAAAATAGTAATAATAAAAAAATTATTTTGGAGTTGTTCATGTGTCTGAAGGACATAGCTCTCAAGTGGAGACTTAGAACTCCAATACAGGACAATTTAACCTGCTGCTCACAAAATCTAGGTTGTAATTTCTCTGAATTTGAGTGCAACCATTTAGATTAAGCCATTTCTGCTGCATCCCAATTTATATCTTTAGCCCTCTCCCTATTTCACTTCCACTATTTTCTTCTCTTTACCTTCTCTAGAGCTACCATTTCCAAATTTCTCTCCATTTATAGTTTAAAAATAAAATAACCAACTTGCCTATACTTATATAAAAGGTTGAAGAGGTGATATTATATTTATTCCATTTAATATTTATTTAAAACCACAGAATAACTCATAGGAAGGTATTATCACTCTACTTCAAAGCTGAAGTTCAGAGGAGTTCAGGGACTGGCTCAAGGTCACATGGTTAGGGAGTGGTTGAGGTAGGACTCGACCTCAGTGCTATTTCCACCACCTGATGCTGCATCTGTACCCACAGGACACTTTCACATCCTCTGTGTAGCTTTATCTGTTCATAGTTTACCTCCCTGTGAACCACCTAGCAGAATGTAAAGGACTTTGAGGAGAGGAGAAGGACGACACCTCCAGCAAATGAAGAGGTGCCTCAATATACTTACAGATCTCCTCTAAGGACTGTTGGGCCATGAAGAATGTTGGAATTACTGCCATATGATAGCAAACCTTTCTTCTAGTAAAGAATGGAATGGGTGGGAGCATGGAGGAAAGATAGATGGTTTTGAAACAAGTTGTCCACACAGGGGACTCCTGCAATGCATTCTAGTCAATAAAAGATAAACAAAGCCAGAGACAGTGAAGATCCAGAACGGGGGGTTAGAAGGATATTTTAAAAGACATATTTGCTAGCTGTGTGCTCAGCTGCTTCAGTTGTATCCAACTCTTTGCAACCCTGTGGACATCAGCCTATCCAGCTCCTCTGTGCATGGGATTCTCCAGGCAAGAATACTGGAGTGGGTTGCCAGGGGATCTTCCTGACCCAGGGATTAAACCTGGGTCTCCTGCATCTCCTGTACTGCCAGGCAGGTTCTTTACCACTAGTACCCCTTGAGAAGCCCATATTTGCTAAGTATTAGTTACCAAAATCCAGTGTGTGGTATTTGTGTGGGTGTGAGAAAGAAAGATAGTTAAAGAAGGGGGGGAAGGGTTACCAATGACAGTGATGCTGCCTAGGTTTCTAATCTGAAAACTGGATGGGTCATTTTGTTCACAATTGAGGTCAAGGAAAAACAGTTTCAAGGTGGATAGAGGGCATGGTGGAACACTAAAGAGAGGACAAGGAAAATAAGATTGTATCAAAGTAATTGGATTTGAAAATTAGGAGGTAATTAATGGCTTAGAACAATCCCTGCCACAGGTGGAGACAGAAGCAAACAGAATAGTGGAATGGGATGTGCACAGTGAGAAATCACTTGGAAGCTGGGAGAAACTATTCCTGCAGTGACCCTGTGGCATGCTGATGGGATCTGGAATCTGAAGATCCAATTTTGAAACATGGTGCTTCTTACTTGCTGTGTAACCTTTGGAGATCCCTTTACCCACCTGAGTCTTGTTTCCTAAAGATGAGCAACGGTTCGCTCTCTTCAATTTCCCACAATTCATTTCCTTACAGTTTGTCTCAGGATAAACCATATCATGAAACTGAGGCTTTTCTTCTGCCTCTCTTAAATGAACCCACCTGCCCAACAATGGCAGCTTCCAGTCCAGATGAACTGGGATTGATGTGACTCTGGATTAAACTGTGGCTGAATGCTGTGACAGCAGATGGAGTTTTCTGTAACTCTATTATGGTTATACATGGAGAGACTGCAAATAATATAACCTTATTTCTGATTGGCCTCTCCCTGCTAGACGTTAAACCTTGTCACTCAATGAGTCAATGCACATAATTAGTAGATGTGATGTATTTTCTACTTTGGCACCTTCAAACAAATTTGAAAAGCCTTTGTGATTCCTTCCAAAGATGTTAAATTAATGTAATGTCCCTTACATCACATTTTCTTACACAGTAAACATTTATTGAGTACTGGCAATGTGCCAAACCCCATGGATAATAAGAAATTACTTTATCTTGTGAAAAAATATAGGATCAGCTCCCATTAACTTCAGGCTAACACACTACTCTGCAGAGACTATATTTTGTCTTTCTTCCATAGCCCTGTTTCAAGGATAATAAAACTTGCCACCTTGCCATCTGGATCACCACCTTAGACTTAATTATCCCTATTTTAACAGAAGAGAAATCTAGCTTTAAGAAACGTAGCAAAACAAATTTAAATGCCCACTCTAGAGCTAAGTATAGTAGCTGCTGAATAAATGTGTGATCATCCTGTAACAAAGGTCTTCACTATTTTAAGACCAGCAGGGAACCAAGAGCCTAAGTGTGCTCTCACTGCAGATATGCAAATAAGTGAAAACCAGCAACCATGCAAGAAGAGTTTCCTGGACTGTCCTATATCTCTGTCCTATTTTGTTCCATTTGTTCACTTACTCATGCATTTACGTATTCAGCAATGAGAACAAGCTAGTCACTACTGTAATTCACATGTCTGTTACTCCACATGCATTATGACTACAAATGTACATCCTGACTGTGCGTGCAAGCCTCTAACTTCTGGCTGCCAACACATAACTGCAAACAATAGTAGGCACAGCTAACGAAACTGCAGTGGCAGTAGACACCAGGCCTCAGATATCCTGGAATCCTCTTGAATGACTTGGGTAATAGAACAAGATCCATGTTGCTAATTAGATCCTAGTCTATTATGTCTTCTGAATGTCAGACTTTAGGATCTCAAGTGCTGTAGAAGGCCCTTCTCCCTCTCCTTGGGTGCTGCACATCAGGGTAGCTGCCACCAAAGTATCACCCCTTTGCAAGGGTCTGGCACTGCATATTGGAACCTGAAGTAAGAGAAAAAAAAAAAAAAAAACTTTGATAGTAATCTTGTCTTTCTTTATGTTTAAAGCTAGATTTGGGCAGACATTAACTAGATTTCTGAATTTAAGACGGTTCCTTAAATTTGTGCCCAAAGTCAGTGCCTCACCCTTGTCCCCACCTTGCCCTTCTGCAAGAGGATTAAAAAGGACTTAGGCCACATGAGCACAGGAAATGGCACAGTTCCAAATGTGTCCTTGAACTGAGCTTCACAGCCTAGCTTGCATAGGAATTAAAGTCCATCTTGGCTCATTCTTTGCTCAATGTGCTCAACCTTCAGAGATATATATTCCTCTCCTTTGGGTTTCAAAACCCCTCTTAATCGTTATAGACAGAGATTGATATTGTCCAGAGGAAATAATGTCAAATGGCCTCATTGGTTTAAGTACTGAGAAAATAAATCCTGACAATTAATGTGTGGCACTGGCTTCTAGAGGCTGACTAGAGGCAGGTCTACCCAAAGATGCCATCCTAGGAAGAACTAACTAAACTCTTTCTAAGGCTTTGCGCCTGTAGCATTCCTTTAAGAAGCAACATTGAAACATGCTGGAATGTCCACCTGAAACCCCCAGTAATTTCTTCCCGTTCTCCCCGGAAGTGACCCAATGTCTTCCGGGTCTGCTGCACAACCATCAGCTGAGCATGGGATGAAAAGGCTTTTTCATCCTAGGCTCAGTTTTCCTCCTAATGCTACAAAACAACAGAACAACAGAACCTTGAAAGGGGGCCCCTCTTTTGTGAGTTTTCATCTATCCAGAAAACAGGGAAGTTGGCTCAGAGACTGCTTGCCTGCATGTGCTAAGTCACTTCAGTCATGTTGGACCCTATGGACAGTAGCTCCCCCAGGCTCCTTTGTCCATGGGATTCTCCAGGCAAGAATACTGAAGTGGGTTGCCATGCTCTCCTCCAAAGGATCTTCCCAACCCTGGGGATTTTCCTAACCCAGGAATCGAACCTACATTTCCTGTGTCTCCAGCACTGCAGGTGAATTTGTAACCTTCTGAGCCACCTGGGAAGACCGATTATTGGAGAGAAGAGATCTGAATTTTTTAATCAGTGATCAATTATTATACCAGTGGGAAGATGGGTAGATAGAAGAATTCCAGAGATACTTCAAAATTCTCAACTGTATCAGAAAATTTGCTTTTAAAACAATTTTCTCAATTTGCCCAATTCCTTCTTGGCTCTGATGACAGGTAGCAAAAGAAAATTCATTGATTTGGACTTGACCTTCCCAACATGAAGAAGCCTTTGGAACATTTCCATATCTCAGTTCTTATACTCAGGTCTCAATAGAAAAACTGAGTCCTTTATGAATGATGCCTCAATCAAACCTCGTTTGAATTATTTCCCCCTTAGTGCTCACATAGCACTTTTGTTCGATATGCTAAAACATTTATTTCTGCTTTGGCTTATGGCTCTACTTTACTACTTTTTAACAGCTCAATTTAGGCAATTTGTTTAATCCCTTTACCTCAGTTTTCTTATTCATAAGTGGGGAAAACAATTATTTTGTCAAGTTATTGTGAGGAATCTGGACTCAAATTATTCATCCCCAGTTTCCAAGTCTGCCTTGGAGATGTTAACTTCTTTACAGCCAGTTTATGAAGCTGTGAAATGGAAATAAAGATTGCATCTCCCACAGAAATTTCTATGGAAATTCAGAGATAAAGCACATTTTAAAAGAGTAACTATTATCATTTTATTGTCTGTTGCTTTCTTGATTAGATTGTATACTCTTAAAGGAAAGCAGTCTCATTTCCTTCATCTTCCTATCACCTCTAGATAATCTTAGCTTGTGGTTGATAAGTGTTTGAAATATGCTGAATATTTTCTATACTTCTACCTCAATACGTTTATATTAACTGTAAGGCCTTTACCACGTTCAGCTTTGTACGGGAAATTATTTATCTTCTCTTTGGTGATGTGCTTTACGCAAAAGAGGTACTCAGAAAATACCACTTAAATAAATGGAACAGTATCAATGAATTCAAGGGTTCTTCACAACGTAGCACCATAAAATCTTTCTTGATAACTGACCGAGATGCTACATTTAAGATCAACAAGTTAAATTTCCCCTTTTGAAAAGTGGTAATTTTCAAAAAAAAATTTGCAATTACCAAATGAGCAAATCATGAACAGAAGCCTTTTTCTGTCTAACGTGGACATATGTCCTTATGCACTGACAGCCTTGTGCAAGCTGCATCTTTGAGTGCCATAGTCCTGCCCTCTCTGTCTAAGGAAACAAAGCAGGCAGTTAGAAACAGGTTTCTCTTTGTTTCAGATGATGTCATTCAGGTCCAGCACGAAGGACTGCTGTCTGTTCTCATTTTTTCTGCTCTGAGGAACTCTCTTTGCGCCCCTTGACACTGGCACAACAGAGCAGGCTGAGGACTGGGAGGGAGATTGAAGGGGCTGATATACCACCAGCTCTAAAAACACATGACAGCAGAAAGCCGAGCTATTACTAATGCTGATCAGCTAAGAGGCAATGCAATCAAAACCTTCAATTACACCTGGGTGATTTAATCAACTCCCTGTCAAATTCGGGCTGGAACTCCTCTGGTACTGTACAAATACAGTAATTACCATGCCAGCTTGCAATAGGATATCATTTCAGTGGATTAGAAAACACATTCTGTTGTCAATTACCAACAGTCAATTTATAGGCCCTGAAATAAGCAATACTTTTTAATTGCTGCCTTTGTGTCATTATCACAAAATTACTTCTGTTATGAGGCATTAAATCATGTCAGTAATGTTGGGAGTGGGGCAGGGGGGGAGATTGAAAAGTTTTCACTCTGTTCTTTCCTCGTAAAATGGGAATAGAAGCAGAAAACTTGTATCCTGCTGTGCTGGATTTTGAAAGAAGAAACAATCAAAAAGCCCCAGAGATTCTCAACTATGCAAACAATCATAAACACATCCTGAAGCTACATGAATAGATCAGAGAGTAGGAAACCAGGAATCAGATTGAGTTTGACCTGTGTGTTTTCTGTACCTCTGGCCTCATTTGTCTCCCATTCACCTATCTTCCAAGCTTCATTTTGTAGAGGTATTTCTTTTGAGGATATGTTCCAGCTGATACCAGATGAGGCCACTGTCAGGAGAGATCTGCAGGCTTAAGAGATTTAAATTTTTTCTGTTGTATCCAACTCTTCCCAAGCCCATTTGCCCAGTCTAAAGAGTAACAGCCATTTGGCTTTGCCATCTCCACTAAGCTCTGTTCTCCAATTCTTTTTGTCTTCTACAAAGGGAACACCTGGTACACACTTGCTCACTTTCTCCACCTACCCCATTCTGGCCTCCAGCCTCCACAAAGCTTGCTTGAGTTAGTTCTAAAAGGAGACACTTTTGGCCATCTGTGTGTCTTCTTTGTAGAAATGTCTGTTTAGATCTTCTGCCCATATGTTGATGGTCAAAAGGCATACAAAAAGATGGTCAACATCACTAAACTACAATGAGGTATTGCCTCCCACTGTTAGAAGGGCCATCATCAAAAAAATCTACAAATAATAAATGCTGGAGAGGATATTGCTGTTTTCATTATTATTGCTAATAGCAATTTTATTGTATTTATCATATTTCAGGCTCCTCTGTCCATGGGATTCTCCCGACAAGAATACTAGAGTGGGTTGCAATGCATTCCTCCAGGGGATCTTCCCGACCCAGGGATGGAACTCATGTCTTTTCTGCTTTGATGGGCGGATTCTTTACCACGAGCACCACCTGGGAAGCCCGTGGTATACTAGGTTATGCTATATTTACTATACTATATTTTGCTATACTACAACTATCCTATATTTTATATTATACTCTTAGAGAAGGAAATGACAGCTCACTCCAGTATCCTTGCCTAGGAAATCCCATGGACAGAGGAGCCTGGTGGGCTACAGTCCGTGGGGTTGCAAAGAGTAGACTAGACTGAGCCTCTAACACTTTTCCTTTCATACTGTATTCTACTATACCATCTCCTGTCGTGTTCTCTCTCTTAAGATTCAGATCTATATTCCTAACTTCCTACCATACATCACCACTTGGATAGTTATGGCCAGCTCAAAATCCACAGGTCCCAAGTTGAAAACATCAGTATCTTGATCCCACCCTCCAAACAGCTGATTTTTCCATCCTTCCTATTTCCTAGAATGAACAGCTCCCTCTACCTGATTGTCCAAGTCAAAAACCTGGGCATAATCCTTGGCCAACCTCTCTGACTTGAATAATTGCTATTGTTTCCAAGAGGTATTTCTGATCTGTTCATGTCACTTTCAATTACACACAGATACTTCTACATCCACTCTACTCCTGGTCTATCAGTGATCCTATTACTTTTCTGTCTTCAGGGGCTCAAAATTATGATCAACATAAACTCATAATTTAAAGCTCTTACAGACCAACTTAATTACTTAAAAAAAAGATTTTACCCTGTCTTCAGGTTTCTGCATCACCTTCTTAGTCTGGTACTGCGTATGTCTACCACGTGTTCTTGGGCTTCCCTGATGGCTCAGCTGGTAAAGAATCTTCCTGCAATGCAGGAGACCTGGGTTTGATCCTTGGGTTGGGAAGATCCCCTGGAGAAGGGAAAGGCTACCTACTCCAGTATTCTGGCCTGGAGAATTCCATGGATGGCATAGTCCATGGGGTTGCAAAGAGTCAGACACGACTGAGCGATTTTCACTTTTCATGTCTCTCAGGGGACTTCCTAGGTGTTGCTAGTGGCAAAGAATCCACGTGCAATGCAAGAGACACAGGAGAGGCAGATTTGATCCCTGGGTCAGAAAGGCCCCTGGAGGAGGGCATGGCAGCCCACCCCAGTATTCTTGCCTAGAGAATCCCATGGACAAGGAGACTCACAGGCTCTGTAGGGCCACACAGAGTCAAACACAGCCAAAGCAACTTAGCACACACACACATGTCCCTCAGGGTCATATCGTTCTCTTCATGGTCTGCTTTCCTTCTTACAGGCAGGAAGCACTCAGGGAAGCAGAAAGCTGCTGTCCACAGGATATTATCTCAGCTTATTTTCTGACTTATTCAGGCATTATCCAACTGAAAAGTAGGAAATTGGAAGATTAGAGTCAAAGAATGGATTGTAGGATTTAAAACCTGGAAAAAACCTGGCCACCTCATGCAAAAGAATTGACTCACTGGAAAAGACCCTGATGCTGGGAGAGATTGGGGGCAGGAGGAGAAGAGGACGAGAGGATGAGATATCTGAATGGCATCACCAACTCAATGGACATGGGTTTGGGTAAACCCCGGGAGTCGGTGATGGTCAGGGAGACCTGGCGTGTTGCGATTCATGGGGTCGCAAAGAGTCGGACACAACTGAGCAACTTAACTGAACTGAACTGAATCCTGAAAAAGACTATATAGTTCATCTTATCAAATCCTTCCCCCACCCCCCTTTTTTTTTTCAAAGGAGAAACAGTATCACTAAAGTCAGTATAGGGTGAAGTGTGTTAGACACCCAGTTGTGTCTGACTCTTTAAGACCTCATGGACTGTATAGCCTGGCAGGCTCCTCTGTCCATAGGATTCTCCAGGCAAGAATGCTAGAGTGGGTTATCATTTCCTTCTCCAAGTATAGGGTGAAAGTGATAGATAAAGTCACAAAATACGTCAAATTTCATAAAAACAGTATGAGTATATACATAACAAAGAAACTATAGTAAGATTAACCATCCTTCAGTTCACCCTCCAGGGTCTGCTTCTGGGACCCACCTTCTTTCATTAAAGGCATAGATCTCTGTCTGGAATATTATTTCTGGGTTCTATCCATGAAGAGTGTCATTTCTCAAATGGTATTCCTTGAGATACAGTTTGGAAAGAGACAAAAATCTCTCCTGTGGTTAGATATTGTTGTAAAAGTGGCCTATAGCATCACCTTCTGAGAAACACATCATGAATACTGACATGTTCAAGACTGTTAGAAATTGTGCTATAGATAAGAAGTATAACTTTTCGAAAGTCAGATTTCTCAGACTCACTGACCATGGATCCCACTTTGGTTTTGGAGTCTCATACTAATCAAATTCTCACAAAATTGAAATTAAGTAGACTGTGATGATTTAGTTAACTAGTCGTATTTCAAGCTCTAAATAACTATCTGTGGGCTAGTGGTCATCGTACTGGGCAAGACAGATTTAGTAATTACGCCAAATAAATGAATTAGTTAGGTGATAAAATAGCACTGTTTTGCTAGCAATTTTGCTTATTTATAGTTCTTTCAGTGTCATGTCCCACAAAATGAATCATCGTGGAGGATGGTTCAGACAGTGGGCCATGTTGAAAATATTTGGGATAGAGCCCGTGGGTGAATTTTCAATTCTAGCTGATAGGTCCTCAGCAAACATATGGGTCTGGACATCCCAGCATGGCTTATTTATGTTAGAAAAATAGCACCTCACTTGCCCACACCAATTTCTGCAGTCTGCCCTTGTTACTGGTTGTGCAAATAGCTGACTCCATCAGTCAAGTTAACATCATGCCAGGGAGCTGGCAAAAGCAAAGCATGCTCCTCCTTGCCCCAGGATGATGGAGTTAGATTTGTCACTGTGGCCCCTGGCCAATTCTGTAAACGATGCCCTTGAAAGAATGCCTCCCTATAGGGAAGGAATGAGAGAGAATGAAAATAAATAGCACTAGGTGGACTCATAAAACTTGTCAAAATCTTTCAAGCATGGTCTATGTGATGATTCATGGGGTTTGCAAAGCATTAAAAGAGTCAAACAAGAAACACCATGCAGAGCAGCCGTTCCATGGCTTCAGAAACCTATGTGGCAACGTAATGCTAATATAGACAGCATAGCTGGGGAACAATATGCTCCTCACTCGCAACCGCCACAGCTCACACTGTTTCCAGACAGAGCAGTGCTCCTCAGTGAAAGTTATTGGTTCCATCTTATTCTTTCTCCAGAAACAAAGACCCTATAAACTCCCTCTGGAAATCTGTTGAGAAATAATTTGCTCAAGTTTCTCTCCCTGTGGATGGAGCCCATTTTCTCTCATACAGTTGTTGGTGGAGGGGAGCAGGGAGCAGGGGTGAGGGAAGAGAAGCCCTGATTCATCTGCCCACTTATTCTAACCCTTCACAGTTTCAGAGATTTTCCGTGTGCCGTCTCCTTTCTGTGATTTGAATGTCAACCCCTTTATCCATAACACGGCTAAAATTCACCGCCTTTCCATTCTCTGCATGTTCTCACTCAATATGATACCTTCACCTTTCTGATCTGTGACCAGTCACTGCACATAATTAATAATAATCAATGTGGGAAATAAAAGCAAAAATAAACAAATGGGACCTAATTAAAATTAAAAGCTTCTGCACAACAAAGGAAACTCTAAACAAGGTGAAGACAGCCTTCAGAATGGGAGAAAATAATAGCAAATGAAGCAACTGACAAACAACTAATCTCAAAAATATACAAGCAACTTATGCAGCTTAATTCCAGAAAAATAAATGACCCAATCAAAAACTGGGCCAAAGAAGTAAACAGACATTTCTCCAAAGACATACAGATGGCTAACAAACACATGAAAAGATGCTCAACATCACTCATTATCAGAGAAATGCAAATCAAAACCACAATGATGTACCATTTCACACCAGTCAGAATGGCTACAATCCAAAATTCAACAAGCAATAAATGCTGGAGTGGGTGTGGAGACAAGGGAACCCTCTTACACTGTTGGTGGGAATGCAAACTAGTACAGCCACTATGGAGAACAGTGTGGAGATCCCTTTAAAGACTGGAAATAGAACTGCCATATGACCCAGAAATCCCACTGCTGGGCATATACACCGAGGAAACCAGAATTGAAAGAGACATGTGTACCCCAATGTTCATCGCAGCACTGTTTATAATAGCCAGGACATGGAAGCAACCTAGATGTCCATCAGCAGATGAATGGATAAGAAAGCAGTGGTACATATACACAGTGGAGTATTACTCAGCCATGTAAAGCAAAACAAACTAAAAAATAAAAATTTAAACTTTAAAAAAAAAAAGAAAAGAATACATTTGAATCAGTTCTAATGAGGTGAATGAAATGAGCCGATTATACAGAGTAAAGTAAGCCAGAAAGAAAAACACCAATACAGTATACTAACGCATATATATGGAATTTAGAAAGATGATAATGATAGCCCTGTATGTGAGACAGCAAAAGAGACACAGATGTATAGAACAGTCTTTAGGACTCTGTGGGAGAGGGAGAGGGTGGGACGATTTGGGAGAATGGCATTGAAACATGTATAATATCATATGTGAAATGAATCGCCAGTCCAGGTTCAAAGCAGGACACAGGATGCTCGGGGCTGATGCACTGGGATGACCCAGGGGATAGGATGGGGAGGGAGGAGGGAGGGGGGTTCAGGATGGGGAACACATGTATACCAGTGGCAGATTCATGTTGATGTATGGCAAAACCAATACAATATTGTAAAGTAATTAGCCTCCAATTAAAATAAATAAATTTATAGTAAATTTAATAATAATAACCAATGTGGAAGAAATAGGAAATACAAGAAACAAACAAACATAAAAAACAGGTCCTTTTCACACCCAGCGCAAGACTGAGATGATTCCTGGAGAAAAGGATTAATCAGCCCCTGAAATCAGCCTAATCAGCTGCTAGAGGAAAACATCACTTTGATGGGCCCAGGGCTACCAGAAGGAGAGGTTATTCATTTACAGCTACATGCTTGACTATAGTGTGTGTAGTGTGTGCTGGTACCCTGGGTACAAGCTTGGATCCTGCCTAAAACCTAGTCCCCCTACCCCAAATGATCCTCTGTGTTGTCACAGAAAAAAAAAAAAAGATTTTCTAGTTTGCTTTGCATAAGTGTTTACAGCATGTCTATAATGTGCCACACACTGTGGTAGGAGCTGGAGAGAAAAATGATGAACAAAACAGAGTCCTTGCTCTTGACTGTATTTTAGTGAAAGAGACAAAACGTAGGAGTCGCAGATACACATGGGGATATATCTATGGAGAGCGGATCAGGAAAAGCTTTCTCAAAGAAATAGAGATTCAGCTGAGATCTGAAGGTGGAGAATTAAGGAAAGGGGAAAGGGTTTCATGGAAGAGGAAGTGATCTGTACAAAGACCCCCGGGGTGGTTTGTGATCATGGAAGATCATTGAGGCCCACATGCTCCAAGTGGGGATGAGAGATTTAAGATAAGCCTGAAGAGAGAGGCGGGGGCCAAACATTGCAAATCTTTAAAATCAATGCTGAAACCTTTCTTCTTTATCTCCTGAGTAATGAACAACCTCTGAAGTGTTTTAGGCAATGGGAAGCCAGTGAAATACTTTCAGCTAAAATAGAAATTAATCATGCCTCTTTTCAGCTCAAAACTGCTAGTGACTTATCATAGCATACAGAATAATTTACACTTTCTATGGTAGTATTAAAATCCTCTGTGTTTGGTCTCCAGCCTTTTCTCCTGCCTCTTCCTCCCCTGCACTTTCTTCCTGATCCCTAACATGATGGACCTCAGTCTCAATCACACTCTTCTCTGAACTTGTCACATACATTGTGGATATCTGTCTGTGCCTTTGCTCACGTTGTCTCTTCAGCCACCAAGGAGGATTCTGTGTGCTCTCTGGAGGCAAGAAAGATGCCCTATTTAATGTATGTTCCTAGGGCCTAAAGTAGAGCCAGCCAATGGAATCTCAGTAAATGCTTGTGGAATGGGTGAATGAATGAATGCCTTTAGTGCTTATTCATCTGCTGAAATTCTGCCCAGTGTTTAAAAGACCTTAATCCAAGTTTAACCTCTTTCATGAAATCTTATCTGATCTCCCAGTTGGAATGAATCGTTCTTACCTTGTTCTTACCTCAGGCCATTGCTTATGCTGATTGCATCACTGTCTTTTTTCCTTTTTTTTTTTAAATTATGTGCTCTATCAAAAAGGAGATACCAGGAAACACAATCTGCATGCCCACTTCAAGAACTCTGAGAACTCAAGGCATACACTTTGACTGAGGGTCCTCAAGTCACTTGAGAGAAAGCAGCATGGCTTAGGGACTTTGGAACTGGCAGACAGATCCTTTGACACGAATGTTGTGGTTCAGTCATTAAGTCATATCTGACTCTTTGTGACCCCATGAACTGCAGCATCCCAAACTTCCCTGTCCTTCATTATCTCCTGGAGTTCTCTCCAATTCATGTCCATTGAGTCGGTGATGCCATCCAACGATCTCATCCTGTGTCGTCCCCTTCTCCTAACTGCCTTCAATCTTTTCCAGCATCTGGGTCTTTCCAATGCGTCAGCTCTTTTCATCAGGTGGCCAAAGTATTGGAGCTTCAGCTTGACACTAGGTTGAGTCTAATATAACCTGTCTCTTTAACCTTGACCTAAACAGTGTTTGGTGAGACTAAGATACATCAGAGTGCATTGGATGGGTTGGGTGGATGACATTGCCAACAATCTGTTTGCATTAGATTGATAGTGGTCTCCAATCTTTTTGGCACCAGGGATCAGTTTTGTGGGAGACAATTCTTCCACGGACTGGCTGGGGAGAGAGGCATGATATGGGGCTGATTCAAATGCATTATATTTATTGTACACTTTATTTCTATTATTGTCATGTCTCGGTTCAGTTCAGCCACTCAGTCATGTCCAGCTGTTTGTGACTGCATGGACTGCAGCACTCCAGGCCTCCCTGTCCATCACCAACTCCCAGAGCTTACTCAAACTCATGTCGATTAAGTCGGTGATGCCATCCAGCCATCTCATCCTCTGTCATCCCCTTCTCCTCCTGCCTTCACTCTTTCCCAGCATCAGGGTCTTTTCCAATGAATCAGTTCTTCCCATTAGGTGGACAAAGTACTGGAGTTTCAGCTTCAGCATCAGTCTTTCCAGGACTGATTTCCTTTAGGATCTACTGGTATGATCTCCTTGCAGTCCAAGGAACTCTCAAGAGTCTTCTCCCACACCACACTTCAAAAGCATCAATTGTATCTGCTCCACTTCAAATCATCAGGCATTAGATAAAGAGTTTGGGGACCCCTGCATTAGAGATAATGAGAGAACTTAACCTAAGGGAGAAATCAGACTGTCAAATTTCAGCCCTAGAAGAAACTGTCCTTCTTCTCCACCCATAGGGTCATATTTCTTCTAATAATTTGTCTTCTGGTCCAGTCTCTATGACTCCTTTTTGAGTTCTGTGGTGGTGAAAGGAGATGTCAGATATTAGTGAAATTTAGTTCAATTCAGGTCAGTCATTCAGTCGTGTTCGACTCTTCATGACACCATTGACCACAGGCCTCCCTGTCCATCATCAACACCCAAAGTTTACTCACACTCATGTCCAATGATTCGGTGATGCCATCCCACCATCTCATCCCCTATCATCCCCTTCTCCTTCTTCCTTCAATCTTTCCCAGTATCAGCGTCTTTTCAAATGAGTTACCTCTTCGCATCAGGTGGCCAAAGTATGGGAGTTTCAGCTCCAACATCAGTCCTTTCAGTGAACACCCAGGACTGATCTCCTTTAGGATGGACTGGTTGGATATCCTTGCAGTCCAAAGGACTCTCAANTGCAGTGATTTTGGAGCCCTCCAAAATAAAGTCAGCCACTGTTTCCACTGTTTCCCCATCTATTTGCCATGAAGTGATGGGACTGGATGCCATGATCTTCGTTTTCTGAATGTTGAGCTTTAAGCCAACTTTTTCACTCTCCTCTTTCACTTTTAACAGGATGCTCTTTACTTCTAGGAAGAGTAATTTCTTATAATTGTCCTTATTACCAGGAGAAAACATCTAAGACAAAATCCTGAGGCTGAGGGTGATTTTGGTGTTGGAGCACAGGCAACAACCTTGTTGGACTGGACTTAAACTTCTTTGTTACTTTGGGCCTGATAGGAGCCTTGGCTTCTCCCATGACCAATGTGTGCTGGGGAAAATAACTTATGTATTGCTCTTGGATATTTGATGGATATTCCCTCCACCAGAGGAGCCACCTCATCTCATCAAGGTAAGGAAATCTGCACAGTGCAAATATCTACAAGCCCAAGAGCTCTCATCTGAGCAAGGCCCCAGTCAACCTCTACAGAGTACTCTGTGCCTATTACCCTTCAATAATAACAGATCCCCTGAAGCAGATTTTTGCAATTTTCCTTAAACCATTTTGAAAGCTGGGGCCAGCACGTGGCCTCAGTTCAGCCTCTATCTCACTCTAGTTCCCCTTTGTCCCCATCAGCTCCCTGCAAAGCAGCAAAGAAAAATGCTTTCTGCAACCACTGCCCACCTAAGAGCCACTTCCTCCAGACACTCTCAATGTCCCCAGTCGCCAAGGTGCTGGAGCTGATGGCAGCCACAGCTGAGGAGAGTGATGGGAGGAGACAGAAGATGCTCCTTCCAGAATCAGTGCCACGATTTGTTGCCTGGGCCTCAGAACAACTGTACTTTTAAATTAGTTTCATGATGAAATTTCTCTTCAACAGTCAAGTCAGTTTCTTCTGGCTTCTCTCCAGGAGGCTCAGAACCACCCATAAGGAACCAAGGAAAACTCCTTCTGGCAGGGCTGCTACATTGAATCCACTAGCAATGTAGCTAATTACTCCTTAGAGTATTTCCTCGAGGTGTTTAAAACAATAGAACTATGAATGGTTCTTGATTACATGACATAAAAATGGAAGGAAAATGCTCTATGAAATTCCCTTCCCTAGTAGGGAATTACATGGTCAGGTCATCATTAGGATCGAATGATGGAGTTACACTGTGTTTTTAAGGTGACTAGCGTTGTCCACCTAAGTCCAGGCTTCTTCATACATTGAAAGTGTACTTACACACACACATGCACATACATGCATGCCACCTTGCCTTCAACAGAGGAGGAAAATGAGCATTAGTCTGTTTCCTTAATACTCTGCATCCTTTTTCTTTCCTCTGATATATGAAAGAGCGGTCCTTTTTGCAGACATCTAAACAGAGGAGCCTGGCAGGCTGTGCAGTCCACGGGGTTGTAAAGAGTTGGACATGACTAATAATTTTTTTTTTAAAGAAAGAGATTACTTAAAAAACAGACACACACAGTTGCTTTAGAAAACAGTCTTGGCACTTCTTCAAATGCACTCATAGAGCTACCNTCTGATATATGAAAGAGCGGTCCTTTTTGCAGACATCTAAACAGAGGAGCCTGGCAGGCTGTGCAGTCCACGGGGTTGTAAAGAGTTGGACATGACTAATAATTTTTTTTTTAAAGAAAGAGATTACTTAAAAAACAGACACACACAGTTGCTTTAGAAAACAGTCTTGGCACTTCTTCAAATGCACTCATAGAGCTACCATGCTGCTGCTGCTGCTAAGTCGCTTCAGTCATGTCCGACTCTGTGCAGCCCCATAGATGGCAGCCCACCAGGCTCCCCCATCCCTGGGACTCTCCAGGCAAGAACACTGGAGTGGGTTTCCATTTCCTTCTCCAATGTATGAAAGTGAAAAGTGAAAATGAAGTTGCTCAGTCATGTCCGACTATTCACGACCCCATGAACTGCAGCCTATCAGGCTCCTCCGCCCATGGGATTTTCCAGGCAAGAGTACTGGAATGGGGTGCCATTGCCTTCTCCGAGAGCTACCATAAGACCCATCAATTCCACTCTAACAAGTTTTATATTTTTGATTGCACAAAACATATTAGCATGGTTACATTACATTAGCATGGTTGCACAAAACAGAGATAAGAAGACAGTGGAGTAAATATGTGTTGGGGAGTGGTACTTTTTCATTCCTAATGATCCATATCAGATACTCTGCACCTCTTTGTGCTTATGTGTAGGAGTGGGTGGGGACATGGGGGTAGCTGGAGGTAGTCCATAGAGCTTTGTTACATTATTACAGTTCAGGAGTGGGTTAGGGTGACTAAAAGTTAGGCAGATGCGGCTCAGGACGAAAGGCAATCTTTCATATCCTTCAGAGTGTTTGGGGATTATATATGATGGTAAAACTGTATACATTGGTGAAATCCCAGAACTTTGCCTGGCATAAGGCAGGGGCTCAGTGGACATCAGTCCCCTTTCCCTTCCAATCGTCTACCTTTTACAGACAGACTTTATCTACATCACAGCGTTTCCATTCTGTTCACTTTTTCAACTCCCCATACTTCAAGGCCTTTCAGATTTCTTTTTCCTGTTTAAAAAAAAAAAAAATCTCTTAAGAAAAAAGATCTCATACTAATTCACATCTGAATGTAAATGTATGAATATACACTACCCATGCTCTCTCTCTTGGACAGAATTTTAAGCCCTATATCAAACTGTAGAATAGAGGATTAAATCATCTGTGAAGGACATTTCAGGAGTCAGAATGAAATTGGAGATGTTATTGTGGAAAGAAAAAGACTCTTCCTCCATGTTCCTAAATTATGCCAGTTTAATTGTTTGCCTCTTCCTCCACGCATAAGAGAGAGATTCTTCGGTGTCGTGGGTTCGGGTGTTTATGTGTGCATTCCATGTGGGGACGAGGCCTAGACACCACTGGTTGACATACAGCTGAAAAGCATGTGGTACGCGTCTCCTTTTAGAAGCTAATAAATAGCTTGGCCACAATCTTTCTTCCAACGGAAAGAAATATCACAGAGCCCTTCCATCCAACCTAGTGCCAAGTAGAAAGAAGAACAACTCAGAATTCTTTCATTAAAATAGTCTGGAAATCCAAAATAAGAATTTTTCACATTTCCTGTGGTTTCAACATATCAATCTTCTCAATAGTGAACTTTCCTCAAATTAAGAGTGGAGTCATTTTTTTCAGCGAAATTTTGTACACCTCCAGAACATATTTTTAAAAGTTTTGAAAACCACTATTATCTTAGCAGCTTTCTCCAAAATTTCCTCTTTGGAAAGGAACTGGTTTTACATAGAAAAGTACCTTAGGAAGTCCTGGGTGTTGAAAGGTTGAAAGTATGGTACTCTGTGGGCATGTATAAGCAGGAGACAATCCAAAGGAGAAGAGGAAGAAGGAAAAAAAGAATGAAAGAAAAGGTGAGAAAGGGAGCTTGATAAATTTCCACTAGGAATGAGTAGGATAGGGGAGAAGAGACAGGAAGCCCATCAGCTTGGGGGGAGACTGTTGCCCAAGCTGGAATGTATATAAAGCACATCTTTAAATACAGATTTGGCTCATAAGCAAATGGTGCCTATGTTGCTTTATGGGCTTTCCATGTGTCTCAGTAGTAAAGAATCTGCTTACCAATACAGGAGACACAGGAGATGTGGATTCGATCCCTGGATCAGGAAGATCCCCCTGCAGGAGGAAATGGCAACCCACTCCAGTACTCCTGCCTAGAAAATCTCATGGACAGAGGAGCCTGGCAGGCTACAGTCCATGGGGTCTCAGAGTCAGACATGACTGAGCAACTGAGCACACACACATGCAGGTTGCCTTCTAATTACTTCTCTGCTTTTACAAATTGCCAAAAAAAGGCCCAAGAGAGTGGAGTATTGTAAACATCAGGGATTGTTCCATATCTAGTTCAAAACAAGGTCAGCTTAAAACTCATGAAATTAATTGAAATTCAGTGTAAACTGCTCAGTTCAAAGGTTATCATGGGCATGTAAGTCCCCTGGGGATTTGCAGAAATCTTGGGAAGGATTGGACTTTCCACAGAACGCAAATGGGGAAATCGAGTCAGTCATATCTACATTACCTAAGTCATATCTTAAGTTGTCATTTCAGTTACAAATCTTTTGTGCAGATGAGGCCCACATGTGATGTTCTGAGCTTCCTGGCTCATGATTTGCATTTTCAGACTGACTCTCAGTGGTTTTATAGTCTCAAGGAGGCTCTTGGGAGGGCAATGTAATTTTTTGAAAATAATCCCTTTTATGTATACTGGAAAAGTGTGCCTTTGAATGCATTTCTCTGAATAAAATATATTTTTCCAAAGCTCCTGAGGTTGGGGAATCGTTCTCTTTCTCTCTGGCTCCCTTCAACTTTGCACATAACAGAACAATTCAGGGCTTGTCTTCTTCACAGCACAAATCCTTGAATGAAGATTGATTTGAAGAGAGTGGGGGAGGGAAGACAGTAAAAAGAGAACTGGATACTAACTTATTCTTGCTTTCAGGATAAAAAGGCTCTACTCATCCCCCAAAATTCCATGGGGAATTGAAAAGGGGGAGAGAAACAAGATCATATTGTTAGCACAGAGCTGTTCGCAAATGTCATATCATGGGGCCACATTCACATGATGGCTGAATATTGAAGAAAAATATCCCAAGAGATTCCATAGGGTGTGGAAGCAGGCCAAAAACTTGATTTATTTTTTTCTCCCCCTGTGGGACCTGAACATCAACATTTTAAAAAACAGGGAGGAAAGCTAGCACATCTTGAAAAGCTACCATGATATCTAGATACAAAAAATTCATCCACAATTCTCTGTGGCTATTTCTGTCTTCTTATTCAGGACTTTGGGGTCTTAAATACGGCACAGGTCCAACTTTAGGGAGGTGTTTAAGATCCAGTAGAAACTCTAGAAGTATGCATGCGTCCCTATTCGTCTGCTCCTCTCCCTAAGTCAGAGTGCTGTGATGTGTGTGCCTTACTTTTCATAGCTCAAGAAAGGACAGATGAAAACCCAGGATCAAATAGAACTGAATCTGGCTGGGCAGCAGCTAACTAGTAACAGATGATTTGTGCTCAGAGATCATACCTACTGGGACCAGATGATGATGTCGTGATGGTGATGGTGTCCACAGGTTTTTGAGTGTTTACTCGATACCAGGCACTATCAAAGAGCCTTAATATGCAGGAGACCCAGGTTCAGTCCCTGAATCAGGAAGATCCTTTGGAGAGAGTAACAGCAACCCATTCCAGTATTCTTGCCTGGAGAATCCCATAGACAGAGGGGCCTGGCGGGCTACAGTCCATGGGGTCACAAAGAATCAAACACGACTGAGTGATTAACACACCCGAAAGGGGGGAGGAGGTGCCAGCCCTTAATGTGTCCTGCCAACCTCCCCGGAGCTCTCAGTCTGGAACCCATCTTGGCTGAGAGATGTGCCCACCACTGGGAAGGGCCCTGAGTCAGACCAGATATGAGCATAAGCAAGAGGATTGGCCAGAGACAGCCCGGAAACTAACCCCATCACCATACAACCTGAGAGCACAAGTCACGTGACTGAGCAGTTCTCTTGGGTTCTCACCTTGCTGCTGTCCACCCAGGTGTCCCTTTCCAAAAAAGTCTTTTGCTGTCAGTACAAGTGAGACACTTGGTCAACTCCTTTCCAACTTTAGACAAGAGCACACTCTTGGGCTCTTGGGTTCCCTTCCAGCAACAACAGTGCCTCTCTGTTAGTATCCTGAATGCTGGCTCCTAGTGGAAAGGGAAGTAAGTTTCTGTATCAACAAAGGGACACAATAAGTAAGGGAGGAACCAGTATTTCCTCTTTCCACCAAGATCCCTCTCCACAGAGGACCAAGGATTCTCTTATCTCCATTTATGATTTTTCATTAAAACTAGCTCTCAAGTAAAAATTTAGTTTACTCAATCAAATTATGCAAGCTACAATAAAAATGATTAACCAACTCATGACGAGGTTTGGAATTTCTATGAGGAGCAAAATCTTGAGCCCAGCAAATTAATCTATAGCAGCAGATTTTTCAGACTAAGTAGAATTGAAATGTTTTCAAATTGGAATATGGGGAGAAGGAAGGATTTTTTCCCACAATCAAATCAACTCAATCAAAGCATTTTTCATGCACCCATTCTGAGATGAAAGCCTCTAACAAATATTGGTAGGCCCACTCTGAGCTTCCAGTGGACCTACTATAAAAGTTGTCTAACTTGTTTACCAAAAGGCAAAAAGTATTTCAGATACATCTGAATACTTTCCAGCCCCACAACCTCTCCAAAACAGCTTTTGAAATCTATTTAAAAGTTTGAAAAATGATCTTTGGGATATTGGGGAATTTGTCTTGCAGATTTCCTCCCCAAACATCCTGAAGGGGGTGGGGAAATGGTATAGTCATCTAGAGTTCTTATGCCCTGGGATTTCTAGTATTTGGGGGGGATTTTAAAGAAATTTTTTAGATATTTGTTTTAGATTTCTTTCAAGATCAGAAACCAAATGAAATTGGAAAGTTTTGAAATACCATTTGCAAGCTATTCTGGATGTCTTGACCAGGCTGAAAGAATTTTGTTTGCAAAATTGCTATATTTCTTTTTCTTCCAGGTTTTATAGTTAGTGACTTTTTTAGTTTTAGGTCATCAGCCAGAGAGGAGATAAATGCCCTGTGGACTTAATATGCAAAGGATGCTTGCTTTTGTTCCTTATCTCCTCAGCCTCCAGATAAATCCCCAACCTAAATGAAAACAAAAGAAAAGACTATTTTTGTGGGGCAAGGTAAAATGACTGTGAATTCCTAATGCTTTCAATAAAATTTAGGTTCAATATATTTGTTCAGAAGTTAAAACTTGGAGCTATCATTGGTTGTTCCATTCCACTGCTTTGTAAATAACTTTAATCCACTTTCCAACTCTGCTGGTTATTCTAAATTTATGTTCCTGTGTTTCAAGGCCCATCATTTTCATGAGTCACCCAGTCATGTAGACTGCAAGTGTTTAAAGACTGGGATCAAGCCAAACAGTTTCTGGGCTCTTCAATGCCTTCATAGACCGCTCTAGCCAGTATGGTAACCACTGTCTTATTTCCCTGTGGGACAATCTATAAAGGTGGGGTAAAGAGGGACAATAACTAACAGAAAATCTATTCTGGGCCAAGCATACTGCTTCACACCTTAAACTTCAATCCTCACCAAAACCTTATATGGTAAATATTATTAATCATGTTTTTCAGATGAGGAAGCTAAATCTTAGAGGGTTAATATAAATAGCTGAAGGACATGCTAAGGAAGGTCAAGGTTGAATATAGGTCTTCATTTCCTAAACTTAGCTCATCCTATCCCAACACATAGCTTCCCCAAGCTGCAGAGCCTCAGTGAAAGACAGATTCAGGAAAAAATGAATCATACGAAAGGCCTTTGCCTAGTCACGATCTTCATATTTCTCAAGACCCAGCTAGCTAACGATGCCCAGAGTATGTGTCAACCTAGCCCTGCCTTGGTATAATGTTTCTGGGCTCATTTACAGTATGGAGTTCATTCCTGATTCATGAGCTGACTCTGGGCTGTGTTCTCCAGGCTGAAGTTACCTCTGGCCCCATGGAGTGTCTCCTCCTTCTTTTAAGGAGTGAACTTGGGTTCACTGGATATTGACTCTTTCTAAATGAAGTCTATTAAATTTTTCCCCTAAAACCAGTAATTGAAAAATCCATTAGCAGCTCAAGATTTAGGAAGAGAATTCTTCTATTACCTAACTAGAGTTCAAGTAATATAAGCAAGAAAATAATAATAAACAAAGGATAGCAACCAAAGCTACTGAATACTCAACTTTGTTGAGTCTACTATTTACAATAACCAAAAAGGAATCAGCAACCCTACATTCAAATTACTAACAGAATGCCCTGTAATTATGCCAACTGCATGTAAAGTTTTTGGCTGCTACAGAGCAGAAGTTGGGGTGAGAGGATATCCATAATTCAATTAAAAATTAATAGTTATTTTAAGCTAGCACACACATGGCAGGTGACAGTGGAGAGGAGAAAGAACTAGTTTTAATTTAGTCCCTTCCGTGATCTATGAATTTTGCTAGGCATGTTCACATAAATAAATATATTATTTATATATACATATATATTATTCTTACATTCTCATAAAAACCACATAAGGGAGGTGCTATGGCTCTCACTTTTAGAGAACATAGATGCTCACAATATTTTTTAACTAACTTATTCTGCTGTGAGTCCAATCATTTAAAACTTTGTTGATATCATACAGCTCTGAGTAAAAAACAAAACAAAACAGCCCAGAAGGCACTATCCTCATACGACTTCCTGAAATAGACAAATTGGAGAAAAAAATTCTCCTTCTGATTTCTAATTCAAGATCATGGAATGAGCATATATGTTTATTGCTTCTTTTTGCCAAGACTCCATTAGAGGATTTTTTTTCTTTTTTAATTTATTTATTTTTTAATTGAAGGATCATTGCTTTATGGAATTCTGTTGTTTTCTGTCAAACCTCAACATGAATCAGCCATAGGTATACATATACCCCCTCCCTTTTGAACCTCCCTCTCATCTCCCTCCCCTTACCACCCCTCTATGTTGATACAGAGCCCGTGTTTGAGTTTCCTGAGACATACAGCAAATTCCTGTTGGCTATCTATTTTACATATGGTAACGTAAGTTTCCATCTTACTCTCTCCACACATCCCCTCCCCTCTCCCCATGTCCATAAGTCTATTCTCTATGTCTGTTTCTCCACTGAGCCCTGAAAATAAATTCTTCAGTATCATCGTTCTAGATTCTGTATATATGTGTTAGTATACTACACTTATCTTTTTCTTTCTGACTTACTTCACTCTGTATAATAGGCTCCAGGTTCATCCACTTCATTAGAAATGACTCAAATGTGTTCCCTTTTATGGCTGAGTAATATTCCATGTGTATATGTGCCACAACTTCTTTATCCATCCATCTCTCAGTGGACATCTAGGTTGCTTCCATATTCTAGCTATTTTAAATAGTGCTTCAGTGAACAATGGGGTAAATGTGTCTTTTTGAATTTTGGTTTCCTCAGGGTATGCCTAAGAGTGGGATTGCTGGGTCATATGGTGCTTTTATTCCTAGTTTTTTAAGGAACTTCCATACTGTCTTCCCTAGTGACTATATCAGTTTAATTCCCACTCACAGTGCAAGACCGTTCCTCTTTCTCCACACTATCTCCAGCATTTATTGTTTGTAGATTTTTTGATGATGGCCATTTGGACTGGTGTGAGGTGATATCTCATTGTAGTTTTGATTTCCATTTCTCTAATAATGAGCAAAGTTGAGCATCTTTTCATGTGTTTGTTAGCCATCTGCATATCTTCTTTGGAGAAATGTCTGTCTAGGTCCTTTTCCCACTTTTTGATTGGGTTGTTTGTTTTTCTGGTATTGAGTTGTATGAGCTGCTTGTATATTTTGGAAATGAATCCTTTGTCAGCTGTTTCATTTGCTACTATTTTCTCCCATTCGGAGGGTTGTCTTTTCACCTTGCTTATAGTCTCCTTTGCTGTGCAAAAGCTTTTAAGTTTAATAAGGTCTCACATGTTTACTTTTGTTTTTATTTATGTTACTTTAAGAGGTGGGTCATAAAGAATCTTATTTTGATTTATGTCATTGAGTGTTCTGCCTATGTTTTCCTCTCAGGGTTTCATAGTTTCTGGTCTTACATTTAGATCTTTAATCCATTTTGAGTATGTCTTTGTGTATGGTGTTCAGTTCAGTTCAGTTCTGTTCAGTCATTCAGTCGTCTCCGACTCTTTGCTACCCCATGAATCGAAGCATGCCAGGCCTCCCTGTCCATCACTAACTCCCAGAGATTACTCAGACTCCCGTCCATCGAGTCGGTGATGCCATCCAGCCATCTCATCCTTTGGTGTCCCCTTCTCCTCCTGCCCCCAATCCCTCCCAGCATCAGAGTCTTTTCCAATGAGTCAACTCTTCGCATCAGGTGGCCAAAGTACTGGAGCTTCAGCTTTAGCATCATTCCTTTCAAAGAAATCCCAGGGCTGATCTCCTTCAGAATGGACTGGTTGGATCTCCTTGCAGTCCAAGGGACTCTCAAGAGTCTCCTCCAACACCACTGTTCAAAAGCATCAATTCTT